>CP092883.1:52809332-52822971 GCA_030710605.1 Cordylochernes scorpioides | reverse complement strand
CAGATATTTTCAGCAATCACAATCAGAGATTGAGTCCCACATAGAGCACATTTTATCTCCTTTTCAATGGTTCTTGATTCTTGCACAAGTCTCCAAGTACAAGTAACCAAATTGGATTCTGACATATTTGTAAGTGTGGGGGAATTGAACTTATTTCTACCTATATAGACATGTGGTGTATTTGGAGTAAAAGGTAGTCTTTGAATACCTAACATGATTATCATGGCCTATATATACCATATGAGTCAAAGAAAAAAAAAGTCTTATAATACACAAAGTCCTATCCCTCTACCTACCCTGATTATCATGGCCTGGGGTGTACATACAGTCCAAGCAGTCACAGCCCTCTCCCTACCCACCATGGTTATCATGGCCATTACTATTTTATATTAATCAAATATAAATCTCTGAGGATAAGTTTCCTTATTACACTTTTAACGGATTTACAAGCTTTCGGGTTTTAAGGTAAAAAGTTTTAGAAAAGAACCTTGTACCGAGTCTAAAAATTTTTACCTGTAGAAGTGTCGTTTAAAACCAGAAAACTTGTAAATTCATTAATAGTGTAATAAAGAAATTTATCCTCAGAGATTTGATTAATGTAATTGATAGAGAGGATTATGATGGCCTATTTTAAAGGTTGTAGTTAGTGGAATCAGCCCAGTGGTGACAAATATAGCCGGGGTGGGTGGGAACAAAAATGGTAACTTCCCACTCAGTACTCTCTCTACAAGTCATTCACCTCTCTCTTACAATGAGATGGGGCTGGTGTGAAGTTGTCCTGGGAGCTGGTTCCAGACACTCACAAGACAGGATGTTGGTACCAATCTTCTAATATATTAAAGCCAATGTCTAATTTCGCTATAAACTCAAAAACTACTGAACCAATTGGTACCAATTTTTTGCATGTCGCTTTTTATAAACCTGAGGAAAATTTTCGGCTACATTTTGATTAGTATTTTATTTTATTTTTTCATTTGAAGAACTTTTTTTTGCACGGAGTAAATACGAGGCAAAGTAACAACACCAGGCCAATTAAGCGACCAATGAGCGTTCCGCATTTTTTTTTTCAAGTTGTTTGCGTACTTTTTAAAAAATATCTTTTCTTATCTTATCTTCTTATATCTTAAAAAAAAAAATTGTTTAAAATGCAGTCGCAGTCATTAGCAAACACATAGGTTTGCCTAATTTCCATTTGCTCTTTTATTTTTTACAGAAAAACATTTACAGTATTTTGGATTAATTTTTTTTTATAAACCTATTTTTTCTTATTCTTACTGAGAAGATGGGCATCGCAGTCACTCACTCAACCCAGGCAATTTCAAGGATGGCACTTCTACTATTTATTATTGATGTACTTTCAGTATGAAGAAATGGCACTCGGGAGAATTCTTGGGCGAAGCCGGGTCATTTTTCTAGTAAACCTATAAATGTTGTGGGGCTTGATTGTTCAATAAATCTTATAAAGAGGCAATTTTGGCCACTTGATTTGATTTTGGTTTGAAATAGATTTTTTGTATTATGAGACTTAATTCAGATTAAAGAGTTTTTTTTTATTGAAACCAAAAAGGTTTTTTTAATTCAGATGGCAATTGAAATTTTAAATATTGGATTTTTTTTTTTGCTTATCCCTAGTACACATGGTACAGGCCATGATACCTTAATATGATTTAGTGGAGATAAGAAAGAAGAAGATGGTGGGTAGAGGTAGGCGACTGCTTTTACTGTAAATACACCACATGTCTACACATGTGAAAAGCAGTTCGACTTTGCACTTACAAATGTACCAGAGCCCTGTTTGGTTACTTGCACTCGCTGGTGGGGTTGGGCTTTTCCAAGAATCGGGGGGCCATTGGAGCATTTTTTTTTTTTCAAATCAGAAAAAAGTGTCCAATACAGGAATGGAACCCGGGCCATAGCAGTCGAAAACCAATGTTTTAGACCATCCTTCCACCGACCCCTCCTTTGAATTTGTTGAAATAGTTGAATTTAAATTTTGAATTTCAAGTATGTGTGTGTGTGGTGTGAATATGCTAACTACCACCGCAGTGCCCTGCATGCCGTGAAGTTTTGCATTTTTTTTTTTTTTTTTGCAATAAAATTGTATTTAAATAAGAATTATCTAATGTTGTTGTCAAAATTTGATTTTTTTTAAATATGATAAGGCACAATTTGGATTATAGATTATAAACACAAGGTTTTTTTTTTTTTTTTTTTTTTCTTATCCCTAGTACACGTGGTACAGGCCATGATAATCATGGCGGGTAGTTAGCGACTGCTTTTTACTGTAAGCGCACCACATGTCTACACATGTGAAAGCAGTTTGACTTTGCACTTACAAATGTGCCAGAGCCCCGTTTGGTTACTTGCACTCGCTGGTGGGGTTGGACTTTTGCAAGAATGGGGGGGGGGGGCATTGGAGCATATATATATATTTTTTTTTAAACAGAAAAAAGTGTCCAATGCGGGGATCGAACCCGGGTCGTAGTGGTCGAAAACCAAATGGTTTAACCAGCCTTCCACCGACCCCCCTAAACACAAGGTAATAAGACTTAATCCAAATAAATAAATAGTGTGTGACGTTTCGGTAACAGCGTTGTTACCATCTTCAGACAAAAGTACTGAATCCCTGAAGTCTGAAGATGGTAACAACGCTGTTACCGAAACGTCACACACTATTTATTTATTGGATTTGGTCTTGTTACCTTGTGTTTTTAAAATATGATTGTTATTTGATAGGCTGGCAGTGGGACATGAAAAAAAAAAGGTCCCATTATTGACCTACAAACACTTGGGAAATTCCAATAAATATTCCCATGAAGACAAACTACCTTTATGATAAGGCACAATTTGGATTATAGATTATAAACACAAGGTAATTAGACCAAATCTAATGATAAGGCACAATTTGGATTATAGATTATAAACGCAAGGTAATAAGACCACAAATATAAATAAATAGTATGTAATGTTTTAGTAACAGCATTGTTACCATCACACACTATTTTTATAATTTTGGATTTGGTTAGACAGTTAAACCTATCTATAGCGCCCCCTCTTGAGACTCACCAAAATAGGATGCTATAGAGAGGGGGTGCTATAAACAGGTCACTTGTAATGTAAATCGCATCGTACTATGTATTTAAAATGGGCGCTATAGAGAGGGAGGCGCTATTTAGAGGGGGCACTATAGACAGGTTTAACTGCATATTACCTTGTGTTTAAACCACCTTTATATAATCAAATAGACATTTAGTGATTAACATAATTTTATTGACATCTTGTCAATACATGCACACAGTCTGAACTTGCTGAATGCCATCGCTGCAGAGTTTGGTGGAGAATCACCAGCAGGTCTCCAGCGACACCACTCAGTTCATGATCTACGAATAAAACGTAGAGGACTTGAAAGATGGATATTTTCCCCGGAGGATATTGTTCTATAAAATATGTTGTTTCTTCTTTCTTATCTCCACTCAATCAAATTAGGGTAATTTGACAACCATCATAACTGGGTGAAGTAGAATGTGTCTGCCTTTGTCATTAAGACTGGGAGCATTACTCAGTGGCAGGCCGACTTAGCTCCAAAAGAAATGGCTGCCTCTGACATGAGGAACAGACGCCATGTACGTTCCTAACATGAAGTACAAACTCTGCTCATCCTGTATACCTGGATTAGGAGCCCTTACAGGGTACTACCAGCCGGGTCAGCTGAGTCCAGGTTTTTTAGTGAGCTTGTTACTGCTCCCCCTCCTCCTAAAATGTTGTTTGGGGAGAATAGAGAGTGAGACCACCCTTTCTTGTTATAGATTGATATCATTCAATCTACTACGAGATATCTGTTGAAGCTTTTAACATGTAGATCCTTATAAGAGATATCTCACTTGGGAGGTTTTCTGTTTTTACTTCACCAAGAACTGATATGCTACAATTTGGATTATAGATTAGATTTTTTTCCCTATCTATAGTACACGTGGTACAGGCCATCATGGTGGGTAGAAGTAGGTGACTGCTTTTACTGTAAGTACACCACATGTCTACACATGTGAAAAGCAGTTCGACTTTACACTTATATACATTAGATAATATAATAAAACCAAACATCCAAATTTAAAAATAGTGTGTGACGTTTCCGGTAACAGAGTTGTTGTAATCATCAAACAAAGGTGTACTTTTATTATTATTATTTTTTTTTTTAGGATGGTACAGTAGAACCTCCCTGTAAAGGACACCTAATTGCAGAGACAAAGTGTCTTTTAGGGAGAGGTGTCCTCTTACCGTAGAGTTGCTAAATTGTAAAGATGGTAATTTTGCAAATGGAAACTGTCCTTTGTAGAGAGGTGTCCTTTAGCGTGAGTATCCTCTCATGGAGGTTCTACTGTAACATTATTTTTTAAATATTTATTTGGTTTTGGTCTTATATTACCTTTTGTGTTTCACAAAGAACTGTAAGTCTGCATTGTTTGTCCAAAGATTTTTTTTTTTTTTTGGGTAAAGTAAAATGCGTCTGCCTTTGTCATTAAAACTGGGAGCACTACTCAGTGGCAGGCCAACTTAGCTCCAAAAGAAATGGCTGCCTCTGACATAAGGAACAGACGCCATGTACAGCTGCTCCTAACATGGAGCACAAATGCTGCTCATCCTGTATCCCTCGATCAGGAGCCCTTACAGGGTACTATCAGCTGGGCCAGCTGAGCCCAGGTTTTTTAGTGAGCTTGTTACTTCTCCCCCTCCTCCTTTTTCATCCGGGCTTGGGACCTGCAAAGGTGGAGTTAAAATTTGTTAAAATCTTTTTGCTTTACAAGCTTGATACCTTAGTGTGATTGAGTGGAGATAAGAAAGAAGATTTTTTTAAAAAAGGTAGAGCATCCTTCCAGAAGTGGGTCATCTTCCATAGACTCCCCGCCATGGATGTTTGCTACCAGAATGTAAATAAACATAGGCCCAAGGTTGGTGCTCTCTTTCCAGTGAACTCTCTTACTCAGAGGAGTTGTCTTTCTCTCTGTCAAAACTCTCCACATTGTTGTTGTTCTAACTGTTTCTTATTTCATCTTCCTCTATCTCCACACAGTGTCTGACCCCTATCCTCACAGGTTTAGGAATAAATAACATTAACAAGAGAAGGAATCACCAGACATCATCTTGAAGAAGGAACAAAAGTTAACAACAACGTGTTTCTTTTATTAAAGCTGTAAATTCGGCAAGGACTTTGACGTCCTTCGACAGGCAACTTTCCAAGAATCTGAAAGATAATATTTATATACAGGTAAATATTTACATAATTAGAACTTAGTGAAATAAATGATTATTATACAAAATTCTTTTCTCTTTATCTATGTAACCAAATTTGTTCTGAGAAATGGATGACTGACTACCTTAGGATGCAGGGAAAGGCAAAAAACCATCTGAAACCCCACAGACAAAAAATAAAAGTTTACCATGTAAACAGAAGGTAATAAGACCAAATCCAAATAAAAAGTGTGTGACGTTTCGGTAACAGCATTGTTACCATCTTCAGACAAAAGTACTCAATGTTTATAATCTATAATCCATATTGTGCCTTATCAATATTACCATGTAAAATCAAGAATGATTTTAATGTCCTTTTCCCGACATCCCTTGTTGGGATATCGCGTCTGATTTGATGATAATAAATAAATTACCTTTATGAATAGAAGTGTTTGTGAAAATTGGGAGAAAAACTAAGCCTGTGTTTGAGTTCATTTAAAAAAGACAGCATATATTAAATGAAACATACTCGTGGATAAAATTGATAGGAAGTGAAAAGTCTTTTGATGTTGCCTGTTGTTTTAATTTTTTGAAGGAGAAAGAGGCAATTTTGTTCATACTTGGTTATCTAGTGTGTCTTCAATAAAGGTCACTATAATATCTTTCAGAGTTATTGTCTCAATCCCGATATACATGTTAAAAGGTACAACTTCCTTAAGTTTTGTCCATGAGTGTATGTTAAGGAGGAAATGATTGATGATAAATATTGTGTAGACCAAAGTGAGGCCTGCTGAAGTTGATTTGAAGCTAGAAGAATAAGATAGGATATACAGTAGAACCTCTCTGTAAAAGACACCTAGTTGCAGAGCTAAAGTGTCCGTTAGGGAGAGGTGTCCTCTTACTGAAGAATTGCTAAATAGTAAAAATGGTAATTTTGTAAATGAAAACTGTCCCTTATAGAAAGGTGTCCTCTCATGGAGGTTCTACTGTATATATAGGGGGTCGGTGGAAGGCTGGTTAAACCGTTTGGTTTTCGACCACTACGACCCGGGTTCGATTCCCGCATTGGACACTTTTTTTCTGATTAAAAAAAATGCTCAGATGGCCCCCGATACTTGCAAAAGTCCAACCCCACCAGCGAGTGCAAGTAACCAAACGGGGCTCTAGCACATTTGTAAGTGCAAAGTCAAACTGCTTTTCACATATGTAGACATGTGGTGCACTTACAGTAAAAGCAGTCGCCTACTTCTACCCACCATGATTATAATGGCCTGTACCACGTGTACTAGGGATAATTAAAAAAGAAAAACTATATAGTATAGAACTGTATATAAGAGGAAATGGATTGATGAAGAAAATTCTGGAGTATAAAATGAATGGAAAGAGAATGGTAGGAAGAAGAAGAAATAAGACTAGGTAGAAAGCTTTGAAGAGAAAATCTCAAGATTTTTTTTTTAAATGTGACATCCTTGAAGACCAGGACTTTCTTCAGAGCTGAGACTCTGAACAAGCCAATCTTTTTGCAAATAGCAAAGCCACCCACCATTTTAATCTTTGACAAAGAAATTCACTCTGAAAAAAATCTGGTTTTAGACACAAGGTAATAAGACCAAATCTAAATAAATAAATTTTGGTCTTATTACCATGTGTTTATAATCTATAATCCAAATTGTGCTTTATCAAAATCTGGTTTGTTAGTTGATAGTTTATGAAATGTTGATCTTTGGTAACCTGGGATTGGCAATCTGCATTAAGACAGTTTTTCTAAAATAAATCAATTGCTTCAATGGTACCATATTCTTGCAAAAAAATTAATTCAGCCTTACCAGTGAGTGTAAGTAACCAAACAGGGCTATGTCTATTTTGGCGAGTATTAAATGCTTTCTACATGTTGTATAGACATGTGGTGTACTTATATAAGAAAGTAGTAGCTAACTGCCCACCATGAATATCATGGCTTGTACTTAAGATCTCAAGGAGAGTGAAAAGCCATGTCAGGATGACCTCCACAGACTCAGTAATGAAATGGCCCCATTCCAGGCACGGATATTCCAAAATGTCCTCCTGTCTTGTGTTGACCCTTCTTACATACTTACCTAATTATTACACAACATCTATATATAGGAATTTAAATCACGATTGTTTATATTTTAAACATAAACTTCTATTGTCTTCATTATCAATGTCCACATGAATTAGTCCACAGAAAAATAACACCAATCTTGATAAGGCACAATTTGGATTATAGATTATAAACACCAATCTGATTCTCTATTCAAATGGAGAGTTGGCCATGCAGCCAGGGCTAACAAGAAAGGAAATCCTCAATTATGTCGCTCTCCTCTACCTGCTCTATATCAATGTTTCTCAACCTTGTTTTTGGCACCCGTTAAATTGGAGGAAAAATTGTTGGAAAACTTCACTAGAATTTAGAATTAAAACAAGGTAATAAGACCAAATAAATAAATAGTGTGTGATGGTAACAACGCTGTTACCAAAATGTCACACACTATTTATTTATTTGGATTTGGTCTTATTACCTTGTATTTATAATCCAAATTGTGCCTTATCATTAGAATTAACCAAGTGTTTTAAAGGAGGCTGTTATAACAAAGTTTCACTATATGTAATTCAACACAGACTTAAATCAATATCCTTGGGGTGTTGAATTAAAAAAAGCTTTAACAAGCCAGTATGGAACTTCATACCTGGTCCATACCTCAATACCTGGTCTCAGCTGGCCCGGCTGATAGTACCCTGTAAGGGCTCCTAATCCAGGGATACAGGATGAGCAGCGTTTGTACTCCATGTTAGGAGCGGCTGTGCACATGGTATCTGTTCCTCATGTCAGAGGCGGCCATTTCTTTTGGAGCTAAGTCGGCCTGCCACTGAGTAGTGCTCCCAGTCTTAATGACAAAGGCATTCTACTTCACCCAGTGTGGAGATAAGAAAGAAGATTATAAAAGAGCTTCCTTTATAATAAAACTTGGTTATAATATCTTAATTCTAAAGTCTCAATTTTTAAGTCCAAATTGTTGCATCCGTGGTTATAACAACAGTAAATCTGGGTCCCATATAATGTTATAAAAAGGTTAAACAGTATTTGGATTTGTTACTTTGTTTTTATATTTATTTAATCTCTTCAAGTTCCAGGTTATCACACAGCACACACAAAAGGAATTCTCCTACAATATCAATCCCACAACTGAGCTCAAAGTAACTAAACAGATCAAAGGCACAATTTGGATTATAGATTATAAACACAAGGTAATAAGACCAAATCCAAATAGTGTGTGACGTTTCGGTAACAGCGTTGTTACCATCTTCAACATTTACATACCACATTCAGCACTTTTGTCTGAAGATGGTAATAACTCTGTTACAGTAACTTCACGCACTATTTATTTATTTGGATTTGGTCTTATTACCTTGTGTTTTATAAACAGATCAATGTCCACTACAAACAGCTTTCTACCTATGTGAGGTGTACTTACAATCACAATCCCCTTATCTACCTTGTTTATGATGGCTATGTATGTACCATGTGTCTTCTTCTTTCTTATTTCCATTCAATCATACTAAGGTATAAAGCTTGAGATTGACAACCATCATGATTGGGTGAGGTAAAATGTGTTTGCCTTTGTCATTAAGACTGGGAGCACTACTCAGTGGCAGGCCGACTTAGCTCCAAAAGAAATGGCCGCCTCTGACATGAGGAACAGATGCCATGTGTAGCCGCTCCTAACATGGCGTACAAACGCTGCTCATCCTGTATCCCTGGATTAGGAGCCCTTACAGGGTACTATCAGCCGGGCCAGCTGAGCCCAGGTTTTTTAGTGAGCTTGTTACTGCTCCCCCTCCTCCTTTTTCATCCGGGCTTGGGACTGACAAAGGTGGAGTTTTAAATAACCAATAAATTATAAGACAATGAGAGCTAGCACTAAGGAATGTTAAATTTCTCTCAATATTGAGATGGAAAACTTTCTAAAAGAACAGCTGGTAAATTATATGCTGTGTTATAAAAAAAAAATGATAATAACCAAATTACTAGTTAGGTTATGTTGGCTTTTACCTTGGGATTGTTTCCAAATGGCCTTGTACTGCACGTTCAATATAATGCTAGTTGCCACAATTTGTTGTTTCTTTCTCGGCTACTTCCATCCAATCTGGATAGATTGGTGTGACCTTGATTTCCTACAGATCAGAGTACATTGGTGGCTTTCTCCACTGACTACAATAAAACATTCCATTAAGGCCTTAAAGAAGACCAAAGTTTGAGATCCTTTACTGCTTTAATTTTGCCTCATATTGATCTAATTTGGCCTTAAATACCCATTTCTTGATTTCTCAAGAAGCCTCTGGGACCAAAAATCTTTTTTGGTCGCAGTGGTTACAGCCTACTCCACGCTGACGAGCACCAACAGTGCAAAACACGTTCATGGATGGCTTTTCTTGATTTATCAAGAAATTGGGTTGGCCAAATATCACGGAGCAAGCTAAATAAACGTTTAGTTTATTTTTGCTCCAATAGATGGCGCTCTGCCATCTAAAAAGCACATGTGCTCGTGGTCAGGATATGCCTTCTTTATTTTTAATAGATCTAATTGTTCAATGGTGGAAGCTGAAATATTTATTTTCTCCTTTTAAAGCATTTTTTTAAATAAAAGCTTTAAAAATAGACACTGAATAGTTTGAGCTGAGCTAAAAGCTTTCTTTAAACCTTTTTACCATTGCTTGGCCATCTCAAGAATGTAATTCAGCCATGATGGCAACATGAGGAATGGTGCGAGGTAAACCCCCCAGAAAGACCCTCCATTAAAGTCTTAAAGAGGACTGAAATATGTGACCTTAATAGCAAGCTAACCTTAATGAAGAGGTAGCTTGTCAATGGACAATTTGGACAAGCCAACTTAACCTTAATAAAGGGGGAAAACTAAGAAGAGACCAAAGGTAAAAGCAACAAATTTCTTTATTGAAGCAGTACAGGCTTTGTGTGCAAGAGCTTACGGACAATAAACATCTTTCAACAGGCTGTAATGAGAAAGCTTGCCAAGTTTTAAATAAACACCCCAAGATATCAGAACTCTCAGTTGAATTCAAATTGGTGTTCAATTATAGTGGGTAATATGATTATAGAAATTGCTTAATTTACAAAAGAATTGTCAAATGCACTCAACAGTGCTCCCACAAACTTCAGCTATTTTTAAAATAGAATTTTTGAATATAGCTAATTCTTATTTTGAAAAATTTGAATGCCTTTTTCAAGCATGCTAAGCATTTTTTTGTTTTGTTTGGATATCCCTAAGTTTCTTATTTGTGGTAGTTTTAGTCTAGTAGGCATATAGCAGCTCTCTCAAGTTAAAGAATTCACTATTATGAAACACTCTTAAAAAGGTATCGTGTTCCCAGTTGAATGGCAGGAAGTGACTGGTTACTCTTGATTTCATTCTATGGGCCAATTCCACCATTCTTGGCATTCGCATATCCATTACAGAATCAGAATTGTTAGCATAAACTGAATCTTTTTTAAGCAGCTCCCACAGGGGTCCTTGGTAAATCTCACGTTGTATATGGAATTGATTGTTTTATGGAGTTTTGTGAAAGGGTTTTCATTTTGGCAAAGTAGTAAATACTTTCACCTCGTGGTGTCTGTCTCAGTGACTGGAGGTGTTTTTGTGTCCAATGAAGAGCCTCTGATGTCTCCGTACATCTCTATCACTGAAGTCGCAATGTCCTCTATCTTGGGTGTGCAAAACTGCTGTTCTGGGTCCATGTCAATTTTATGTTGTTGTGTCCAATGAAGAGCCTCAGATGTCTCTGTACATCTTTATCACAGCAGTCACAATGTCCACTATCTTAGGTGTGCAAAGCTGCTGCTCTGTGTCCATGTCAATTTTCTGCAAGGCTGCAGTCAATGCTGGGCATGAGAATATGTGGGTAGGTGTTAGTTACACACCAGGACAGTTGTTACATGTCCTGTAGGTTTTTGTGCAATCTGGATATATTGTCATTCCTTTATAGTAGTGTTTCGTTCTGAGTCTTGGAGTCTCACTGGAGGTGTTGTTTATACTGATAGGTTGCTGGAGAGAAGACAGGATGTTACACATCATTGGCCGCCGGAGCAAATTCTGCCTTCACAGTTAGATTGGGTTGGCTGATGTACTGCCTCTACCATTTCCCTTACAGCAGACCTGCTACTGGTGTATGCCCTGCTTCTACCTCGAGGATATACAGTTAAACCTGTCTATAGCGCCCGATTTTAAATACGTAGTACAGTGCGATATTTACATTAAAAGTTACCTGTCTATAGCACATCCTCTCTATAGCACCCTATTTTGGTGAGTCCCAAGAGGGGAGCGCTTTAGACAGGTTTAACTGTACTATGTTATAAGCTTTCTTTTAAGTCACAATTTAGATTATAGATTAGAAACACAAGATAATAAGACCAAATCCAAATAAATAAATAGTGTGCGGCGACAAAGATACTGACAAAAGAAGACACTACTGCGAAGACAAAAGTACTGAATCTATTTTGTCTGAAAATGGTAACAATGCTGTTACCGAAACGTCACACACTATTTGGATTTGGTCTTATTACCTTGTTTATGTTATAAGCTCTCATTCATTAAAGTCAATTCCAAGTTGTTTTATAGCCATTGGAAAATCTATCCCCTTTCCCCTCTTCTGGTAACAAGGCCAGTAAATGATTAAGTACAATTTGGATTATAGATTAGAAATACAAGGTAATAAGACCAAATCTAAATAACTAAATAGTGTGCGACATTTCAGCAACAGCTTTGGTACCATCATCAGACAAAAGTACTGAACAAGATTCAAGAACAATATTTTTTTCCAATTGTACAGTAGAACCTCCCTTTAGCAGACACCTCTCTACAAAGGACAGTTTTCATTTGCAAAATCACCATTTTTATTATTTAGCAATTCTCCGGTAAGAGGACACCTCTCCCTAAAGGACACTTTGACTATGCAATTAGGTGTTGCCCTTTACAGGGAGGTTCTACTGTATTTGAAAATAATCTAAACTTGTGGAATTTTTTTTTAAAGGATCATCAGATATTTAAAACGATAATATTCCAATAAGATTAAAAACAGATGTTCTGGCCTCTTATATTGGTCTCAAATTGAGAATCAGCTGTATTAGGCTATTGTATAGAGAAAGAAGGAAGGGGGATAGTAGAATATATGGAAATAAGTGTGCAGCAGGTCCCTCATCCTGGTGGCAGAATGTGGAATTGTCGTCGCTGTTAAATCAACAACAGCCCAGCAGCAACCTTGGGTTGTAATTAAGGCCAGTAGGATTGCACTCAGCGACACTGGCTTTCACTTAGAGGCAAACTCCGCCGGTCCCAAGCCCGGATGAAAAAGGAGGGGGGGGAGCAGTAACAAGCTCACAATAAAACCTGGGCTCATTTGGCCCGGCTGATAGTACCCTGTAAGGGCTCCTAATTCAGGGATACAGGATGAGCAGCGTTTGTACTCCATGTTAAGAGCAGCTGCATATGGCGTCTGTTCCTCATGTCAGAGGCGGCCATTTCTTTTGGAGCTAAGTCGGCCTGCCACTGAGTAGTGCTCCCAGTCTTAATGACAAAGGCAGACACATTCTACTTCACCCAGTCATGATAATTGTCAAATATCAAGCTTTACAAGCTTGATACCCTAATATGATGGAGTGGAGATAAGAAAGAAGAAGACTTAGAGGTGAGTTGTTAGTAGTTCAACCATGATACAGCCCTACCTCTTCATTATACCCAACATTGCTTGGGACCAAGGTATTGTTGAGGTAGGAAGACATCTGGAGTAATTAAAATGAGGATTTTATTTTGTTTGGGGTCTATTAGGTCCTCAGGTAGTGTTGGTAGCATTGGGTATACAGAACAATCCAGCTTGACTTGGGGTTTGTTTCCTGGGACTTGATTCTCAGGTGGACATCCTAATTTGTCTCTTTTCTCTTAAAAATACAAAAAAATAATGATAAACACAATTTTATTATATTCAATACTTTTTGTCTGATGATGGTAACAACGCTGTTACCAAAACGTCATACACTATTTATTTGGAGTTTGTGTTTGTGTTTAAAAAAAAAAATTTTTTTGACCAAGCAGAGATATGGTCCATGGTCAAAGTATGCCCATTTATTTCTGTGATATGCAAAATATTTATAATGAATGGAATAAAAAGATTTTTAAAAATAGGTAGACAAATCACAAACGATGAGGTCAAGTTCTTTGTTATACAACAATGGGTTATACAACAATGATGTTATAACCATGGTTAAAACAATTGGAGCCTTAGATTTATGATAACCAAGAAGAAGCTGTTAGAACAAGATATGTTTGTAGCCATGTAACTTTATCAATATCATGTCAATAAAATCAGAAATCAATATCATAAA
>CP092883.1:52799016-52809232 GCA_030710605.1 Cordylochernes scorpioides | reverse complement strand
TAAAGGTCACTGTAATATCTTTCAGAGTTATTGTCTCAATCCCAATATACATGCTAAAAGGTACAACTTCCTTAAGTTTTGTCCATGAGTGTATATTGGTTATCTCGTATGTCTTCAATAAAGGTCACTGGAATATCTTTCAGAGTTATTGTCTCAATCCCAATATACATGCTAAAAGGTACAACTTCCTTAAGTTTTGTCCATGAGTGTATATTGGTTATCTCGTATGTCTTCAATAAAGGTCACTGTAATATCTTTCAGAGTTATTGTCTCAATCCCAATATACATGCTAAGAGGTACAACTTCCTTAAGTTTTGTCCATGAGTGTATATTGGTTATCTCGTATGTCTTCAATAAAGGTCACTGTAATATCTTTCAGAGTTATTGTCTGAATCCCAATATACATGCTAAAAGGTACAACTTCCTTAAGTTTTGTCCATGAGTGTATTGAGAGGAAATGATTGATGATAAATATTCTGGAGACCAAAGTGAAGTCTGTAGAAGTTGTTCAGAAGAAGATAGAAGGATAAGATAGGACATACAGTAGAACCTCCCTGTAAAGGAAACCTAGTTGCAGAGCTAAAGTGTTCATTATGGAGAGGTGTCCTCTTACTGGAGAGTTGCTAAATAGTAAAAATGGTAATTTTGGAAATAAAAACTTTCCTTTACAGAGAGGTGTCTGCTAGCGGGTGTCCTCTCATGGAGGTTCTACTGAATATATTATAAGAGGAAATGGATTGACGAAGAAAATTCTGGAGGATAAAATAAATGGAAAGAGAATGGTAGGAAGAAGAAATACAACTAGGTAGAAAGCTTTGAAGAGGAAAATCTCAAGATTTAAAAAATATATATATGACATCCTTGAAGGCCAGGACTTTCTACAGAAACTCTGAACAAGCCAACCTCTTTGTAAATAGCAAAGCCACCCACCATTTTAATCTCTGACAAAGAAATTTACTCTGAAAAAATCAGGTTTTAAACACAAGGTAATAAGACCAAATCCAAATAAATAAATATTTGGTCTTATTACCTTGTGTATATAATCTATAATCCAAATTGTGCCTTATCAAAATCTGGTTTGTTGGTTGGTAGTTTATAAAATTTTGATCTTTGTCAACCTGGGATTGGAAATCTGCATTAAGACAGTTTTTCTAAAATAAATCAATTGCTTCAATGGTCCCATATTCTTGCAAAATAAAAAATTCAACCTTACCAGTGAGTGTAAGTAACCAAACAGGGCTATAGCTATGTCTATGTCTATTTTGGCGAGTATTAAATGCTTTCCACATGTTGTATAGACATGTGGTGTACTTAAGAGTAGAAAGTAGTTACTAACTGCCCACCATGAATATCATAGCCTGTACTTGAGATCTCCAGGAGAGTGAAAAGCCATGTCAGGATGACCTCCACAGACTCAGTAATGAAATGGCCCCATTCCAGGCACGGATATTCCAAAATGTCCTCCTGTCTTGTGTTGACCCTTCTTACATACTTATCTAATATTTACACAACATCTATATATAGGAATTTAAATCACGATTGTTTATATTTTAAACATAAACATCTATTGTCCTTATTGTGATGAATGTCCACATGAATTAGTCCACAGAAAAACAACACCAATCTGATTTTCTATTCAAATGGAGAGTTGGCCATGCAGCCAGGGCTAACAAGAAAGGAAATCCTCAATTATGTCGCTCTCTACCTGCTCTATATCAAGGTTTCTCATCCTTGTTTTTGGCACCCGTTAAATTGGAGGAAAAATTATGTTGGAAAACTTCACTAGAATTTAGAATTAAAACAAGGTAATAAGACCAAATAAATAAATAGTGTGTGACGTTTTGGTAACAGTGTTGTTACCGAAATGTCACACGCTATTTATTTATTTGGATTTAGTCTTATTACCTTGTGTTTATAATCTGTAATCCAAATTGTGCCTTATCATTAGAATTAACCAAATGTTTTAAAGGAGTCTGTTTTAACAAGGTTTCACTATATGTAATTCAACACTGACTTAAATCAATGGGGTGTTGAATTTAAAAAGGTTTAACTAGCCAGTGTAGAACTTCATTATTACTCCACCTTTGCTGGTCCCAAGCCCGGATGAAAAAGGAGGAGAGGGAGCAGTAACAAGCTCACTAAAAAACCTGGGTTCAGCTGGCCTGGCTGATAGTACCCTGTAAGGGCTCCTAATCCAGGGATACAGGATGAGCAGCGTTTTTACTCCATGTTAGGAGCAGCTGCACATGGCGTCTGTTCATCATGTCAGAGGCGGCCATTTCTTTTGGAGCTAAGTCGGCCTGCCACTGAGTAGTGCCCCCAGTCTTGATGACAAAGGCAGACACATTCTACTTCACCCAGTGTAGAGATAAGAAAGAAGATTATAAAATAGCTTCTTTTATAATAAAAATAACTTGGTTATTAAATCCGTATTCTAAAGTCTCAAGTTTTAAGTCAAACTTGTTTAATCCATGGTTATAACCACCTTAAATATGGGTCCCATATAATGTTATGACAAGGTTAAACTGTATTTTGATTTGTTACTTTGTTTTTATATCTATTTAATCTCTGCAGGTTATTACACACACACACACACACACAAAATAATTCTCCTACAATACCAACCCCACAACTGAGCTCAAAGTAACTAAACAGATCAATGATAAGGCACAATTTGGATTATAGATTATAAACGAAAGGTAATAAGACCAAATCCAAATAGTGTGTGACGTTTCAGTAACAGTGTTGTTACCATCTTCGGCATTTACATACCACATTCAGCACTTTTGTCTGAAGATGGTAATTACGCTGTTACCTTAACTTCACACTATTTATTTGGATTTGGTCTTATTACCTTGTGTTTATAAACAGAGCAATGTCCACTACAAACAGATTTCTATCTTATGTGTGGTTTACTTACAGTCACAATCCCCTTATCTACCATAATTATGATAGCTATGTATGTACCATATGTACTTGGAATGGGAGCCACAAACAAATCCAATCAAATGGCCATCTTCTTTCTTATCTCCACTCAATCAGGCTTGTAAAGTTGACAACCATCATGATTGGGTGAAGTAGAATGCGTCTGCCTTTGTCATTAAGACTGGGAGCACTACTTAGTGGCAGGCCGACTTAGCTCCAAAAGAAATGGCCACCTCTGACATGAGGAACAGACGCCATGTGCATCCACTCCTAACATAGAGTACAAACTCTGCTCATCCTGTATCCCTGGATTAGGAGCCCTTACAGGGTACTATCAGCTTGGCCAGCTGAACCCAGGTTTTTTAGTGAGCTTGTTACTGCTCCCCCCCCTCCTTTTTCATCCGGGCTTGGGACCGGCAAAGGAGGAGTTTTAAATAGACATTAAATTATAAGACAATGAGAGCTAGCACTAAGCAATGTCAATTTCTCAATATTGAGTTGGAAAACTTTCTAAAAGAACAGCTGGTAAATTATATGCTGTGTTATAAAAAAAATGATAATAACCAAATTACTAGTTAGGTTATGTTGGCTTTTACCTTGGGATTGTTTCCAATGGCCTTGTACTGCACGTTCAATATAATGCTAGTTGCCACAATTTGTTGTTTCTTTCTCGGCTACTTCCATCCAATCTGGATAGATTGGTGTGACCTTGATTTCCTACAGATCAGAGTACATGGTGGCTTTCTCCACTGACTACAATAAAACATTCCATTGGGACCTTAAAGAAGACCAAGGTTTGAGATCTTTTACTGCTTTAATTTTGCCTCATATTGATCTAATTTGGCCTTAAATACCCATTTCTTGATTTCTTAAGAAGCCTCTGGGACCAAAAATCTTTTTTGTCGCAGTTGTTACAGCCTACTCCACGCTGACGAGCGCCAACAGTGCAAAACACGTTCGTGGATGGCTTTTCTTGATTTATCAAGAAATTGGGTTGGCCAAATATCACGGAGCAAGCTAAATAAAAGTTTAATTTATTTTTGCTCCACTAGATGGCGCTCTGCCATCTAAAAAGCACATGTGCCCGTGGTCAGGAAATGCCTTCTTTATTTTTAATAGATCTAATTGTTCAATGGTGGAAGCTGAAATATTTATTTTCTCCTTTTGAAGCATTTTTTTAAATAAAAGCTTTAAAAATAGACACTGAATAGTTTGAGCTGAGCTAAAAGCTTTCTTTAAAACTTTTTACCATTGCTTGGCCATCTCAAGAATGTAATTCAGCCATGATGGCAACATGTACGTCTTTATCAATGGTGCGAGGTAGACCTCCCAGTAAGACCCTCCATTAAAGTCTTAAAGAGGACTGAAATATGTGACCTTAATAGCAAGCTAACCTTAATGAAGAGGTAGCTTGTCAATGGACAATTTGGACAAGCCAACTTAACCTTAATAAAGAGGGAAAACTATGAAGAGACCAAAGGTAAAAACAACAAATTTCTTTATTGAAGCAGTACAGGCTTTGTGTGCAAGAGCTTACGGACAATAAACATCTTTCAACAGGCTGTAATGAGAAAGCTTGCCAAGTTTTAAATAAACACCCCAAGATATCAGAACTCTCAGTTGAATTCAAATTGGTGTTCAATTATAGTGGGTAATATGATTATAGAAATTGCTTAATTTACAAAAGAATTGTCAAATGCAATCAACAGTGCCCCTACAAACTTCAGCTATTTTTAAAATAGAATTTTTGAATATAGCTATTTCTTATTTTGAAAAATTTGAATGCCTTTTTCAAGCTCGCTAAGCATTTTTTTTTTTTTGTTTTGTTTGGATATCCCTAAGTTTCTTATTTGTGGTAGTATTAGTCTAGTAGGCATATAGCAGCTCTCTCTCTCAAGTTAAAGAATTCACTATTATGAAACACTCTTAAAAAGGCATCGTGTTCCCAGTTGAATGACAGGAAGTGACTGGTTACTCTTGATTTCATTCTATGGGCCAATTCCACCATTCTTGGCATTCACATATCCATTACAGAATCAGAATTGTTAGCATAAACTGAATCTTTTTTAAGCAGCTCCCACAGTGGTCCTTGGTAAACTTCACATTGAATCTGGAATTGATTGTTTTATGGAGTTTTGTTAAAGGGTTTTCATTTTGGCAAAGTAGTAACTACTTTCACCTCGTGGTGTCTGTCTCAGTGACTGGAGGTGTTGTTGTTGTCGTGTCCAATGAAGAGCCTCAGATGTCTCTGTACATCTCTATCACAGCAGTCGCAATGTTCTCTATCTTGGGTGTGTAAAACTGCTGTTCTGGGTCCATGTCAATTTTATGTTGTTGTTGTTGTGTCCAATGGAGAGCCTCAGATGTCTCTGTACATCTCTATCACAGCAATCACAATGTTCTCTATCATGGGTGTGTAAAACTGCTGTTCTGGGTCCATGTCAATTTTCTGTTGTTGTTGTTGTGTCCAATGAAGAGCCTCAGATGTCTCCGTACGTCTTTATCACAGCAGTCACAATGTCCACTATCTTAGGTGTGCAAAGCTGCTGCTCTGTGTCCATGTCAATTTTCTGCAAGGCTGCAGTCATTGCTGGGCATGAGAATATGTGGGTAGGTGTTAGTTCCACACCAGGACAATTGTTACACGTCCTGTAAGTACTTGTGCAATCTGGATGTATTGTTATTCCATTGTAGTGTTTTGTTCTGAGTCTTGGAGTCACACTGGAGGTGTTGTTTATACTGATAGGTTGCTGGAGAGAAGACAGGATGTTACACATCATTGGCCGCCGGAGCAAATTCTGCCTTCACAGTTAGATTGGGTTGGCTGATGTACTGCCTCTACCATTTCCCTTACAGCAGACCTGCTACTGGTGTATGCCCTGCTTCTACTTCAAGGATATACAGTTAAACCTGTCTATAGCGCCTTCCTCTCTATAGCGCCCGATTTTAAATACGTAGTACGATGTGATTTACTTCACCCAGTCATGATGGTTGTCAAACTATAAGCTTGATACCCTAATATGATTGAGTGGAGATAAGAAAGAAGAAGACTTAGAGGCTAGTTGTTAGTAGTTTAACCATGATACAAACCATACCTCTTCATTATACCCAACATCACTTGGGATCAAGGTATTGTTGAGGTAGGAAGACATTTGGAGTAATTAAAATGTAGGTTTTATTTGGTTTGGGGTCTATAGTGCCCCCTCTAAATAGTGCCTTCCTCTCTATAGCGCCCGATTTTAAATACGTAGTACAGTGCGATATTTACATTAAAAGTTACCTGTCTATAGCACATCCTCTCTATAGCACCCTATTTTGGTGAGTCCCAAGAGGGGAGCGCTTTAGACAGGTTTAACTGTACTATGTTATAAGCTTTCTTTTAAGTCACAATTTAGATTATAGATTAGAAACACAAGATAATAAGACCAAATCCAAATAAATAAATAGTGTGCGGCGACAAAGATACTGACAAAAGAAGACACTACTGCGAAGACAAAAGTACTGAATCTATTTTGTCTGAAAATGGTAACAATGCTGTTACCGAAACGTCACACACTATTTGGATTTGGTCTTATTACCTTGTTTATGTTATAAGCTCTCATTCATTAAAGTCAATTCCAAGTTGTTTTTTTTTAGCCATTGGAAAATCTACCCCCTTTCCCCTCTTCTGGTAACAAGACCAGTAAATGATTAGGTACAATTTGGATTATAGATTAGAAACACAAGGTAATAAGACCAAATCTAAATAACTAAATAGTGTGTGACATTTCATCAACAGCTTTGGTACCATCATCAGACAAAAGTACTGAACAAGATTCAAGAACAAGATTTTTCTCATTTGTACAGTAGAACTTCCCTTTAGCTGACACCTCTCTACAAAGGACAGTTTTCATTTGCAAAATTACCATATTTACAAATTAGCAACTCTCCGGTAAGAAGACACCTCTCCCTAAAGGACACTTTGACTATGCAATTAGTTGTCTTTTACAGGAAGGTTCTACTGTATTTGAAAATAATCTAAACTTGTGGAATTTTTAAAAAAGGATCTTCAGATATTTTAAATCATAATTTTCTAATAAGATTAAAAACATATGTTCTGGCCTCTTATATTGGTCTCAAATTGAGAATAAGCTGTATTAGACTATTGTATAGAGACAGAAGGAAAGGGGATAGTAGAATATATGGAAATAAGTGTGCAGCAGTTCCCTCATCCTGGCGGCAGAATGTGGAAATGTCGTTGCTGTTAGATCAACAGCAGCAACCTTGGGTTGTAATTAAGGCCAGTAGGATTGCACTCAGCGACACTGGCTTTCACTTAGAGGCAAACTCCGCCGGTCTCAAGCCCGGATGAAAAAGGAGGAGGGGGAACAGTAGCAAGCTCACTAAAAAACCTGGGCTCAGCTGGCCCGGCTGATAGTACCCTGTAGCGGCTCCTAATCCAGAGATACAGGATGAGCAGCGTTTGTACTCCATGTTAAGAGCAGCTGCACATGGCGTCTGTTCCTCATGTCAGAGGCGGCCATTTCTTTTGGAGCTAAGTCAGCCTGCCACTGAGTAGTGCTCCCAGTCTTAATCACAAAGGCAGACACATTCTACTTCACCCAGTCATGATGGTTGTCAAACTATAAGCTTGATACCCTAATATGATTGAGTGGAGATAAGAAAGAAGAAGACTTTAGAGGCAAGTTGTTAGTAGTTCAACCATGATACAACCCTACCTCTTCATTATACCAACATCATTTGGGACCAAGGTATTGTTGAGGTTGGAAGACATCTAGAGTAATTAAAATGTAGGTTTTATTTGGTTTGGGGTCTATAGCGTCCCCCTCTAGATAGCGCCATCCTCTCTATTGCGCCCGATTTTAAATACGTAGTACGATGTGATTTACTTCACCCAGTCATGATGGTTGTCAAATCTCAAGCTTTACAAGCTTGATACCCTAATATGATTGAGTGGAGATAAGAAAGAAGAAGACTTAGAGGCGAGTTGTTAGTAGTTCAACCATGCTATACCCCTACCTCTTCATTATACCAACATCACTAGAGACCAAGATATTGTTGAGGTAGGAAGACATTTAGAGTAATTAAAATGAGGGTTTTATTTGGCGTGGAGTCTATTAGGTCCTCGTGTGCTGGTAGTGTTGTGTATACAGGACCATCCAGCTTGACTTGGGGTTTGTTTCCTGGGACTTGATTCTCAGGTGGACATCCTAATTTGTCTCTTTTCTCTTAAAAATACAAAAAAAAATAATGATAAGACACAATTTTATTATATTCAGTTTTTTTTTTGTCTGATGATGGTAACAACGCTGTTACCAAAACATCATACACTATTTATTTGGATTGGGTCTTAATACTTTGTGTTTCAAAAAAAATTTTTTTTAAAGGGGTGACCAAGCAGAGATATGGTCCATGGTCAAAGTATGCCCATTTATTTCTGTGATATGCAAAATATTTATAATGAATGGAATAAAAAGATTTTTAAAAATAGGTAGACAAATCACAAATGATAAAGTCATGTTCTTTGTTATACAACAATACCATGTTGTTCTAACCATGGTTAAAACAATTGGAGCCTTAGATTTATGATAACCAAGAAGCTGTTAGAACAAGGTATGTTTGTAGCCATGTAACTTTATCAATATCGTATCAATAAAATCAGAAATCAATATCATAAAGATCCTAATAAGATTATATGGTGGTGTCTATGTTTTCCATTGGCTTTCTGCTGCTCCTATATGTACCGCAGTTTTATTTTATTTTTATCATGATTTCAGCTCTGTCACTTATTTGATCATCTTTTAGAGGAAGACCTGATACAAGTTTGGAATTATGGTTTGATATTATTTCAGTTTCTCTGTCACATTCTCTTTCTAGAAGAAATATATGTACAGTAGAACAAACTCTGTATAGGGCAACACTTATTTTCAGAGCCAAAGTGTCCTTTAGAGAGAGGTGTCCTCTTACTAGAGAGTTGCTAAATAGTTAAGATGATAATTTTGGCAATGAAAAACTGTCATTTGTAGAGCGGTGTCCTCTAGTGAGAGTGTCTACTATATTAAAATACAGTAGAACCACTATGAGAGAATATTCATGCTAGAGGACACCTCTCTGTAAAAGACAGTTTTCATTTGCAAAATTTACCATTTTTACTATTTAGCAACTCTCCGGTAAGATGACATCTATCTCTAAAGGACAGTTTGGCTCTGCAATTAGGTGTTGTCCTTTACAAGGAGGTTCTACTGTGTAGGCTACTTCTCTATCACCCCCCTAAATAAATTGCTAAAAATTCAGGTTTTTTTATAACCCAGGGCAGTTTGAGCAATTCTAACAACATCTAGTAAGTCTTCAACAGTTGACGGTGGCAGCCATACACTGCTGATATCTATCCACTATTGAATTTCACACATTGAATACTTTTATTCTAAAAATAACTTGCCAATGGCCCTCTGGTTTATAAGTTGAATTACCATCTATTGGGAAAATCTGTAACAAGAATTGTTGCTCTTTTATTGACTTTGATTACTGCTCAGCTCCCATTGACATCTTTGTAAGTGCAAAGGTCAACTTAACACAAAGCAATAACGCTCCATCTATACATATAAAAAGAAAGGATTTAAAAGCACGAATGTTTCTTTTATACATAATACAAAATTCTACTGTCCTTACTGCGATGAAAAAATATATTGGGAGGGCTTGGCTCATCAGTGGTGAACCCTCCCAGCAGTTTCGCCAATTTAATCCAACAGACAGCTTCTCAGAGCTCTAATACTGTATTGGACGATTCTGCTTATATACGCAGCACTGAAGGATGGAATCTCAGAAATGGTTTTCAATAAAACTATGGACATAAGCTTATAGAGCAGTAGAATTACATTCAAATATACCAAGCCCTCCCAATATATTTTTTCATCGCAGTAAGGACAGTAGAAGTTTGTATTATGTATAAAAGAAACATTCGTGCTTTTAAATCCTTTCATATTATATGTAAAGGTCAACTTACTTTCTACATGCGGTGGTTGGTACACTACAAGAGTAAAAAATAGTTCCAAAACCCTACCTACCCACTATGATTATCATGGCTTATAACATGTGTACTTAGGATGCATTTTTTTTAAATGCTCTGTGTTACAGTAGAACTTCTCTCTAAAGGACACCTAATTCTAAAGCCCCAAAGGTAGCCTTTAGAGAGAGATGAAAACTGTCCTTTGTAGAAAGATGTCCTTTCATTGAAGATCTTTATTTTTACTGTTGTTATCTGGTAAAATGTACAACACTTATAACACCAGAG
>CP092883.1:52774410-52798916 GCA_030710605.1 Cordylochernes scorpioides | reverse complement strand
AAAGCCAGATCATCTTTCTATAAAAATATCGCTTCTCAGACACAAAGTTTGGAGCGGGACGTTTCACAAGAGTGACATCCACGGCGCCAATTTATAATTGTAACGAATAGTATTTGAATAAAAACATTTAATCGGGTAAAACCCGGGCGTTTGCCCGGGTCATTCGGCTAGTATATAATAATACATAATACAATTACCGTATACATAATACAAAGACATTATACATAACGGCGAATAATATTGGCATTTCATTTTTTTTTTAAATAAGGCTTATTTTGGATTGAAAACGATTATTTATTAATCCGATATTTCGATGCACCAATCTTCCATCTTTTTCGAGGTATTTTGCCGTGAAGCACGTAGCAGGTCGCGTGCCCCAGATGAGCCACCAGACGTCTTCCAAGCTTATTGGGCGATAAACCATCTAATTATTACATTTTAAACAGAGTAAATATAATCAAAAGAAAACAATGTGATATCGAAGAGATATCAGAGATTAAGAGATATCGAATTAACTAAACAAATAAAATACCATAAAAATTGAAATAACTGTGAAATAAATATACAAATAATAGTAATTAATATCCGATTTAAAAATAAAATATAATAAACATATAAATAGCATAATCATCTAAGAGGTTCTAAACTGAGTATATACATCTGGCAAGTCAATCTTTCTATTGATACTATTTTTATTTTCTAATGAGCTCCAGCTTTCTAAAAATAAACGGCAATGTTTTTCTTTGATATTTTGATGTATTATAGATGTGTTATCGAAGTCTGGAGTGTGACTATTGTTGAACGCATGATCTACCAGTAGGGATGTCGGGTTATGATGCTTTAGTGCGGATTTGTGTTGGTTAATTCTTTCAGATAAAAGTTTGCTGGTTTCTCCTATGTATATTGCCTGACAGGATTTACATGGTATTTTATAATTTACATTGGTTCTATCTTCTGGCTGGTTAATTCTTTCAGATAAAGGTTCGCTGGTTTCTCCTATGTAAATTCTGTCAGACAATATACATAGGAGAAACCAGCAAACCTTTATCTGAAAGAATTAACCAACACAAATCCGCACTAAAGCATCATAACCCGACATCCATACTGGTAGATCACGCATTCAACAATAGTCACACTCCAGACTTCGATCACACATATATAATGCATCAAAATATCAAAGAAAAACATTGCCGTTTATTTTTAGAAAGCTGGAGCTCATTAGAAAATAAAAATAGTATCAATAGAAAGATTGACTCACCAGATGTATATACTCAGTTTAGAACCTCTTAGATGATTATGCTATTTATATGTTTATTATATTTTTATTTTTAAATCGGATATTAATTACTATTATTTGTATATTTATTTCACAGTTATTTCAATTTTTATGGTATTTTATTTGTTTAGTTAATTCGATATCTCTTAATCTCTGATATCTCTTCGATATCACATTGTTTTCTTTTGATTATATTTACTCTGTTTAAAATGTATATATTAGATGGTTTATCGCCCAATAAGCTTGGAAGACGTCTGGTGGCTCACCTGGGGCAGGCGACCTGCTACGTGCTTCACGGCAAAATACCTCGAAAAAGATGGAAGATTGGTCCATCGAAATATCGGATTAATAAATAATCTTTTTACAATCCAAAATAAGCCTTATTTTTAAAATCAACATATATAGTCACGACCGTCTTTCCTCAATTCCTCATGTCATGGATGCGCGCGCATCATCATTATGATCATTATCTTCTATAGAAGCTTCTATCTTTATAATTATGTATATTTACAAAAAGTCAATTCGCTCGCGCCTCTAGCGGTGAAAATGAGGGGTAATACCAGCTGACCTAATGTACATGTAAAGTTTGGAGCGGGACGTTTCACAAGAGTGACATCCACGGCTCCAATTTATAATTGTAACAAATAGTATTGGAATAAATACATTCAATCGGGTAAAACACGGGCGTTTGCCCGGGTCATTCGTCTAGTATACATATACTATGGATTGGCTCTATATTCAGATTTTTTTTTTTTTGCAAGTGTTTTTCTTATTGGCGAATAATATTACGCGGCAAATACATAATAATACAATTACTTAAACATAATACAAAGACAAAATACATAACGGGGAATAATATTGGTATTTTATTTTTTTCAAGTGTTTACGAACTTTTGGGACAACCTTCTAATTCAGGGAGTATGTTATCTTGATAAAGAGAACGCCTTAACTTAGCTTTTCCATTATACAGTATTTGAATGTCAATGTTTTTTAGGAGACTTTTTTGCAAAATCTGTTATTTGACGATATATCGAGACTCCGTGGTAAATCTATGTATAAGAAATTTATTTTCCTTCAATTTACCCAGAGTAATATATTTATTAGCTTGATTGTCTTAATATAATTTTTCCCTGTATATAAATTCAAAATTATGCCATTAAACGTGATCAGATTTAAAAATTATAATAATAACAATGCTTTTATTGATATTATTGCTGTTTTACCTGCATGTATCCTACATTTCTATTCGCCTACGGCCATACCATATTGAAAACCATGGTTCTCGTCCTATTACCGAAATTAAGCAATGTGACAATGCAATGGCTTCCAGCTCACGTTGGAATTCCTGGAAATGAGCTGGCAGACTCTCTTGCAAAGTCTGGAGCTCTTGGCCAACCTGAAGCCAGACAATCTACCACCCAACTAGATGAAAGAAACCTCCTCCGTACCATCAAAACCCAATGTCCTGCAGGAATAGAAATCTGATGCTGCACATGACTGGTACAGAGCAGGAGGGACAAGCACCAATTCTGTCCTCCCAAGAGAACAACAGTCCTTGATTTCCAGACCTAAGTCTGATCATCTACGGACAATGACTTTCCAGAATGGTTGCAGGGTTTTCCACTATGTACTAAGTGCAATTCTCAACCTGACAACCCCAAAACACATTATTGACTGTATTGATTCATCCATTGATGAGCTCTACTCATCCCCGGCAGACACCATCAACAAGCTCTACAAGCTTGATACCCTAATATGATTGAGTAGAGATAAGAAACAAGAAGACTCATCTCCAGCAGACATCATTAAATCTCAAGTTCTACAAGCTTGATACCATAATATGATTGTTAAGTGGAGATAAGAAAGAAGAAAACTCATCCCCAACAGACATCATCAAATCTCAAGTTCTACAAGCTTGATACCCTAATATGATTGTTGAGTGGAGATAAGAAAGAAGAAGAAGACTCATCCCCAGCAGACACCATTAACAAGCTCTACAAGCTTGATATCCTAATATGATTGAATGGAGATAAGAAAGAAGAAGACTCATCCCTAGCAGACATCATTAAAAGTCTCAAGTTCTACAAGCTTGATACCCTGATATGATTGTTGAGTGGAGATAAGAAAGAAGAATACTCATCCCCAGCAGGCATCATCAAACTCAAGCTCTACAAGCTTGATACCCTAATATGATTGAGTAGAGATAAGAAACAAGAAGACTCATCCCCAGCAGACATCATCAATCACAAGTCTACAAGCTTGATACCCTAATATGATTGAGTGGAGATAAGAAAGAAGAAGCAATGTCGGGCCAGGTTAGTACTTGGGAGGGTGACCACCTGGGAGCACGAGATGCAGTAGGCTATTACCTTTTTGGCTCGAAAACCATATACTTTGATTAGTATCCCGTAAAACCATATTCACCCTACATTTCTACTCGGAGAATCTGTATAAGACTAAAATGTCTTAAAGCTTTTTGTTGTTGTTGTTATCTGATGATATGGGAGAGATAAGCGAATCCCATCTTATTTAAAACTTATATGCAAATATGTGCAGCATGTGCAAATAAGATAATTCGATTTTTAGAGCAGTAATAAAGAGAAAACAACATAATTTAATATGAATTTGATATTACCCCTTCATATCAAAATAAGGGGGGTCGGTGAAAGGATGGTCTAAACCAGGGGTGGCGAACGTGCGGCCTTAAAGCCGCATGTGCCTTTTCTTGCCCAAGTTGTGGCCTTTTCATAAATTCAAATTATAATTTTTGTTTCGCAATTTTCAATTACTTTCATTATTTTATTTAAAATATCTAATACGAATGTCACATATTATATAATATATATAATATAGTAAATGTAAGTATTTAAATTTCTAAAAGTAATTCAAGTGTCGTGCTAAAAATGGAGTACATAACTATACCACTATATCGGCAGCGCCGATTTGCGGTCAACACTAGTACTAAAACTAAACGTAACGTCCAAGTAACGTCGAGGCAACATATTTGCCGGTGTGTAACTGTATCAACTTTACTAAATGATTGTTTATTTTTTGAATAAGGTAAGTTGTAAGATAATACATATTACAAACATCGAACAATGTTTTCTATTGTATTGTAGTCAAATACGGCTAAATTAATTTTAAATTTTAATAATCATTGCATAATTTAAAATTTTTTATCAGTTGAACAATTATTAATATAATTAATTTTCTGTGAAAGTAAACTTATGAAAAAAAAAAATGTGGATTTTGATTTCAGTCCATTTCTCCCGTATTTTCAAAATACAATTTTATGTGCGGCATGGTCTTTTTATGTATCAATTTTCATATATCTTTTAATTTTAGAATCATGTCTAAAAAACGAAAAAAGGACTCTAAAGGACGAGAATCGATTATTTAATGAAGAATGGGAATTGCAATACTTCTTAATTAGTTCCAAAGATAAATGGTTTGTTTGTTATGTAGTACAGTTATAACTACAATTAAAAAGTATAATGCAAATCAACATTACATGACTCATTCGAATCATAAATATGCAATTTTTGAAGGAGAAGCACGTAAAACTTTATTACAACAACTTAAAAATGAAAAGCTTCACCGGCAACAAACTTTCAATAAGTTCTTTCAACAAAATAATAATGCCACGGAAGCAACATACAAAGTAGCGTACATTCTTGGAAAACGGGGAAAACCATTTAGCGACGTTGAAATGATAAAAGAATGTATTGTGGAAGTGGTCAAATGCTTACATCCAGAAAAAGTAGATAAATACAAACAATTACCTCTTTCAAGAGGAACCATCACCGAACGACAACACGAATTAGCTACAAATATAAAACAACAGTTCTGCAAAAAAAATATTATTAAAGAAGAAACTATATATTTCTACATAGCATTGGATGAATCCACAGACAATACCGATTCAGCACAGGTTCTATTTTTTATTTGAGCTATTACTGAGGATTTTCGATGTTTTGAAGAGTTGCTTGCATTATGAACACTTTCAGGCAGGACACGAGGAATAGACATCTTGGAGAACTTCAAAATAAAAATTTGCGAAGCAGGGTTAAATATAAATAATTTAGTAAGTGTGTGTACCGATGGTGCACCAGCCATGGTAGGAAAGCGAGAAGGTTTCATTTCGTTATTTAAAAAAGAATCTGCTAATTTAGAAAACTTTATTTCTTTTTTTTTTCATTGTATTTTTGTTTACTTTGCTTAGAATTATTAATGAAACTGATTCCAATAATTATTAATTAAACATTATATTTATTGATTTACAAGAGAGAGAACAAAATATAAAAGGGAAACTAATATTGAACAAATAAACTTTTTTCTGTTTCGGTTAGCGCCTATTTACCTGTGAGCTTACACACACTCTGTGGAACAATTAATTATTATATATATACAACACACGCTCCCCTGTGTGTAAGCCCTAATCAGCAAGTCCAAGGCTATCTGCACATTTCCGTAGTTTGTCCTTATAGTCCACACCATATCTTTGATTGCATCCAACAGCAACCGGTCTGGCCTTTCTTTTATATATGCCGTCATTTGATGTTTTCTTCGTACTGTAGACCCATTTACTATTGATTACTTTCATACCACTTTCCCTTGGTACTAGTGTCCATACTTTATGCTTCTCTACCTCACTGAGCTCTTCTTCCATTGCTTTGTGCCATTCATTTCTTTCTCCACTATCCATTGCTTCTTTAAAGTTCTCCGGGATATAATGATCTATTTCCATAATTAATTAGTTTTAATGGCTTCCTTTCTTTTTGTGGTCTTCCCATCAAATATATACACGGGTGTCCAAAAAATAAGAAACTTAACCAATATTAAAATTTCTCAAAAGCTAATTTATTAACAAATATAAAATTTAGTATACAAATAGTTTAAACTATGGAGAATTTGACTAGCTATATGAAAATTAAAAATTGAAATTATGAAATATGCAAATTATTACCAACATACCCAAAGCTAAGGTTCCAGATCTTAAAGAAATAAGATATCAATAGGGCGTATGATCACCTCTAACAGCTATCAAGGTCTCACAGCGAGCCCTCATACTGTTTACCAGGCTTTAGAGGAGGTCCAGGGGTAGTAAACCCCACTCCTCCAATAGAGCAGTTCTTAGCTCAACGAGGGTTCTGGGAGAGGGGTGACGAGCTCCAATACGCCTCCCTAGAGCATCCCACACATGCTCTATTTGATTCAGGTCCGGAGATCTGGCTGGCCAATCCATCCTTCGAATATTCTCACTCTGGAGATATTCATTGACTAGCCTAGCCCTATGCGGACGAGCATTATCGTCCATAAAAATTAAATTGTGACCAATTTGATCTCTATAAGGTCTTAGATAGGGCTCAAGGATCTCGTCCCTGTACCTTTGGGCAGTTAAAGTGCCCCCAGAAAAAAATGTGAAGGGGTGTGCATCTGCTAGAACTGATGCCAGCCCAGACTAAGAGACTGCCCCCTCTAAAACTGTCTATTTCCCTGATGTTACTGGGATGATAGTGGGTTCCAGGCTCCCTCCAGATGAAAACTCGTCGAGAATCTGTGTTTAAACTAAATCTTGACTCGTCACTGAAGAGAACATTGGCCCACTGATCATGAGTCCAGGCGTGATGTTCCAAGCACCAATTCAAGCGGGCTCTCCTGTGAGCAGAGGTTAAAGGGATACAGACCATTGGTCGACTTGCATAAAGAGCACCTTCGTGAAGCCTTCGGTAAACAGTTTGTCTTGAAATTCTCGTTCCAGTAGCACTTGAGAGTTCATTAGAGAGTTGAATAGCTGTCATCTCCCTATGGCGCTTGGCAGTTGCGACCAGATAACGGTCTTCAGAGGTAGCTGTTTTTCTTTTTCTACCATAACCTTCTTTTCTTTTGATGGTTCCTGTCTCAATGAACTGTTTCCATATTTTTCTGACCACAGATTTATTCACATTTAGCCATTTTGCTACTTCAACTTGTGATTGCCCTGCCTCCATTCTTCCAACAGCTCTCCATTTTAATCATCTGCTAAAATTTTTCGTAAACTCATATATTAACTAAGGATTAATAAAATTATAATTGGACAATTCTTAGATGGGGTAAACGACACGCCAAATAGCACACTTATAAAGACAAGCAAAAATTAGCATCTTTTCAATTTTACCGAATCGAATGGTTGCGATAAATAAATTCTACGACTTAAAATACATATTTAAATTACTTTTAGCTTTTTAGCGTTGTATATTTTAAAACATATCATTAAAAAACAAAAGTTTCTTATTTTTTGGACACCAGTGTATTTGTAGAGGGTGAGCAGAATTCGTTCGTTTTTTTTTTTTTTTTTTGGGTGGGAGGGGGCAAGTTCATTAATCCTCTTCCCATTTCTTCGCGTTGGAGATTCAATCTTTACATTGTTACGACGCTTCTCAGCTGTCGATGTTTGCGTTCAAGGTTACTAAGAGAACAATGTGGTGTGGATACAGCTTAGTACGGTATATTTATTATAAGAGATTTAAATGGTAGATTAGTAACTATATACAGTAGATGTCTCCATTGTCCGCCACCAGAGTCCTTGTCTTCCCGGTCAGTCCATACGGCCACACGCCCGGAGCCCACTTCCCGTAGCCAATTTGCCACGTCTTCTGTCACCGCCGATCTATCTAAAACTGTCCTGCTCCCCCCATGTTGGAATTCCGTCGTGGCGCCTGTCCTCCCCATACACATATGGGCCATCCTCCCGTAGCTTGGTGGAGTCCATCCACCTTTCTACAACTTCACTCTGGGATCGCTGCCTCTCGGATATCTTGTCATACAGTGAGGAGGGAATTATCTATATTACAATATAATAATACAGTAGAACCTCTCTACGTGCCTAACCTACCTAATTGCAGAGCCAAAGTATCCTTTTGAGAGAGGTATCCTCTTACAGTATTATACAAGGTTACTTTAGTTCCTCGCTATGGAAGAAAATGGCCAATCAAGGTCGTAGCAGACGTTTTGTCAACCTTATCACCAACTGGGATGGTTCAATCAGTGAGTTTATCAAAATCAGATAAGATGTGCACTATCATCTTATCTTTTCATTCTATTTATGAATGATTCTGTACGCTCCAGGAATCTGGGGTTAACCAAATACATTTATGAATAGCATTGTTGATATTTTTTGTTTGCTTATCTCTAGTACACGTGGTACAGGCCATGATAATCATGTTGTGTAGAAGTAGGCGACTGCTTTTACTGTAAGTGCACCACATGTCTACACATATGAAAAGCAGTTCGACTTTGCACTTACAAATGTGCCATAGCCCCGTTTGATTACTTGCACTCGCTGGTGGGGTTGGACTTTTACAAGAAACGGAGGCCATTGGAGCATGTGCCCAATGTGCAATCGAACCCGGGTCGTAGCGGTCGAAAACCAACGGTTTAGACCATCCTTCCACCGACCACCATTGTTGATATTTTAAATGATTTACTATTTCCCAGGATTGGAATTATTCATATCCATATCTACGACGATGACAATGTAATATTTGGAGATTTTTAGAAAACCAACGTGCGCAACAGAAAATCAATTTAATAAAGAAATACTTGGAAGATAAACTATACAGGGTGAGGTAGATAAGTAATGAGACTGGCCGCCGCGCGGCGCCCCAGTCGCTCGCAGTGCGTACTCCACCTGCAGGTCACGTGGTGGGGGTCTGAGCTAACAATAGAACCGGATCGCAGTCGCGTCGTAGCTCTGGCGCAGTGAGGGTCGAGCTTCGCGTATTACGTTGTTTGTGTGCCCGTGACACTTGTGCCCCCGAGTGCTCACCGCCGAACAAAAGCAACGACGAGTGGACGTTTTCCGTGAGATGTTGAATGAATTGGAAAATAATCCAGACCTTTTAGACATCGTAGTAACAGGCAACGAATCGTGGACATTCCAATACGACCCGGAGACGAAGGCCCAGAGCTCGGAGTGGCACACACCGGCATCCCCGCGGCCGAAGAAAGCAAGAATGTCAAAGTCCCGAGTCAAGACAATGCTGATTGTGTTTTTCGACAAGCGGGGGTTAAGTCACAAAGAGTTTGTCCCTCAGGGGAAAACTGTTAATGCCGAATTCTACAAAGAAGTCCTTCGGCGATTGCACAAAGCCGTCAAACGGAAGAGACAGGACCTTGAACAACGCTGGCGTCTCCACCACGACAACGCTTCGGCGCACACAGCGTTCCTCGTGACCTCCTATTTGACCCGAATTTGAGTTGAAGTTCTGCCACAGCCACCGTACAGCCCTGACATGAGTCCTTCTGATTTATTCCTATTTCCGAAGGTAAAAAGATGCCTGAAGGGTCATCGTTTCGACGATATCCCGAACATCCAACCTGCTGTCACGAAGGCACTAACTGGGATAACTCCAACGGACTACAGTGGGGCCTATGAAACTTGGAAAACGCGCTGGCAACGTTGTGTCGACGCCCAAGGCGAGTTCTTTGAAGAATATTAACGTTTTGTACAAATCGAATCAATAAATTTGTTTTTCTAGACTGAGTCTCATTACTTATCTACCACACCCTGTATAGCGCTCAAATGAATCGAAATCCAAAATTGATAATTGGCAACTTCTGTATGTCCAGTGTGTGTTATCTAAACAAATAAAAATCCAAAATAATATTTTTTTGCTCACTTTATATTTTTTGTACGGTGAATCATTATAATGACAATTAAAATAGTTTTATTGGCATCTCGTCAATACATGCAAAAGTGCACAGTCTGTACTGTTTTGTTGTTGTTGTCGTGTCCAATTAAGAGCCTCAGATGTTTCCATACATCTTTATCACAGCAGCAGCAATGTCTTCTATCTTGGGTGTGTACAGCTGCTGCTCTGGGTCCATGTCAATTTTCTGTTGTTGTGTCCAATGAAGAGCCTCAGATGTCTCCATACATCTCTATCACAGCAGCAGCAATGTCCTCTATCTTTGGTGTGTAAAGCTGCTGTTCTGGGTCCATGTCAATTTTCTTTTGTTGTTGTCATGTCCAATGAAGAGCCTCAGATGTCTCCATACATCTCTATCACAGCATCAGCATGTCCTCTATCTTGGGTGTGTACAGCTGCTGCTCTGGGTCAATCGCTACAAATTGACCAGGAAAGAATTAATAATTCTAGTTTTAATCCCCTTTATTAACACCTCCATTAATCATTTCAGCTTATATCCATAGTTTGCTTAAATATCATTTCTGAGATTCCACCCTTCAGTGTATCATATATAAGCAGAATTAACAAATACTACCCCATAGATGTAAACAGTCTTCTATATATAACACAATAGTTCACCAATTTATTGGGTTTAACTTGAGATCTCGAGATATCATTCAACCAGCACGTATCCTCCACCATGCACGTATAATTACAAAAAATGTTTATAACACACAAAGAATGTAATATATATTTTCTCCCTCCCCCCTTCAATATCATTAATAATTAAATATGTAAAAATTAATTTGTATATAAAAATAGTATTTATATCATCAATTTATTTTGTGATACTCCTGTTGAAGGACTGACAAGTCCGAAAGCTTGAAAATAAAAAGTTGAAAAAGAAACTTAACCCTGGAAGCTTTATTTATTTTATAATAAGCAGAATTGTCCAATACAGAATTAGAACTCTAAAAAGCGGTCTGGTAGATTAAATAGCGCGAAATCGCGCTGGGAGGGTTCACCACTGATGAGCCAAGCCCTCCCAATATATTTCATCGCAGTAAGGACAGTAGAAATTTGTTTTATGTGTAAAGGAGACATTCATGTTTGAATGTTTCCATTTCCTATATAAAGAACAATATTTGATAAGTAATCTCCCCATGCTACTAAAGAATTTATCCCACAACTTAGGACCATTTCACTACTTTTCCTGGATAACTTTAAAATATTTACCCTAGTAAACGTGATACAGGCCATGATAACCATGGTTGGTAGAAGTTAGCGACTACTTCTACTGTAAGTGCACCACATGTCCACATGTAAAAAGCATCATGGTGGGTAGAAGTTGGCGACTGCTTCTACTGTAAGTGCACTACATATCTACACATGTAAAAAGCATCATGGTGGGTAGAAGTAGGCGACTGCTTCTACTGTAAGTGCACCACATGTAAAAAAGCATCATTGTGGGTAGGAGTAGGCGACTGCTTCTACTGTAAGTGCACCACATGTCTACACATGTAAAAATAATGTTGGTAACTTGCATTGGGGTTAAGGTTTTGCAAAAATCAGGGGTTATTGGAGAATTTTTTTTTTTTTATTCAGAAAAGTGTGGGATTTGATCCTGGGTCGTTACTATAAAAATAGACAGTTTATGCTACTCGTTCGTCTATCGAACTCTAAGAAAAGCTTATTCTTCTATTATCTGCTTGGAGTACAAGACTTCAGCCCTGCCCTTACTCCCTCTTCTTTCTTATCTCCACTCAATCATATTAGGGTATCAAGCTTGTAAAACTTGTTGATGATGTCTGCCGAGGAAGAGTAGAGCTCATCAATGGATGAGTCAATACAGTCAATAATGTGTTTTGGGGTTGCAAATTGATAATTGCATTTAGTACATAGTGGGAAAACCTTGCAACCATTCTGGAAAGTCATTGTCCGTAGATGACCAGACTTAAGTCTGGAAATCGAAGACTGTTGTTCTCTTGGGAGGACAGAACCGGTGCTTGTCTCTCCTGCTCTGTACCAGTCATGTGTAGCATTAGATTTCCAGGGGGTCGGTGGAAGGATGGTCTAAATCGTTGGTTTTCAACTGCTACGACCCAGGTTCAATTCCCACATTGGGCACTTTTTTTCTGATTGAAAAAAATGCTCCGATGGCCCCCGATTCTTGCAAAATTCCAACCCACCAGCGAGTGCAAGTAACCAAACGGGGCTCTGGCACATTTGTAAGTGCAAAGTTGAACTGCTTTTCACATGTGTAGACGTGTGGTGCACTTACAGTAAAAGCAGTCGCCTATTTCTATCCATCATGATTATCATGGCCTGTACCATATTTACTAGGGATAAGAAAAAAAAATTGTCCGTAGATGACTAGACTTAAGTCTGGAAATCAAAGACTGTTGTTCTCTTGGGAGGACAGAACCGGTGCTTGTCCCTCTTGCTCTGTACCAGTCATGTGCAACATTAGATTTCCATTCCTGCAGGCATTGGGTTTTGATGGTACGGACCTTGATGGTACCTGACTCCCTGCCGGCCTGGAACTACCAGGTTCACCTCAGCAATCAGCCCTCCCCATGACTAGACTTCTAGACTGTAGCTGTACAGCCCGGGTAGTCAGCGATTCACTCATCAAGAGCCCGGGTTACCTTATTTCCTCTCTTTAAGAAAATCCCAATATATCAGATTTGTTATCTGTGTAAACAAAACGCAGCAACTGTTTCATTATCTTTTCAAGAGAAATATATCTGAGATATAAAGAAATCTGTCTGACGCCACCTCATCTAACAAGATCCCCAGAGACTTAAACCAATCCAAGAGGTAAGAACGATATTTGAAAAAATATCCCGCATGTGTTTCTTTTGAACGAAAAATCGAAATTTATTTTAAGGAGAAATAACGATTATTTCTAACCTTAGGGATGAAGTATGAAAGGATGAATTGTGAAATGTATGGATAAACGGAAAAATAAAGTGTCCAGGGATGTGAAAAGTAAGAGATTTACCAAAATTCAGTTATAAAATTATTCTTATAAATTTAAAGATGTCATGTACTCTTCTATCTAATATTCAATAAACTTAGGTAGTGTAGTTTTTCAGTAAAAGAGATTGTATGTTACTGTTATATATTTGTATAATATTATTACAGAATTATCATAAGAACTAAAAACATCTCACGCTATATATTGATTACATCACACAACAACAACCAAGTCCTTGGTCAAAACCATATATATATATATTATAGATGGAAATTTTGCCGGGAGGATATTGATCTAAAGAGATAAGTGTTGCCTTTCCCGTCAAAATAGACGTCAAAACCAGACACCATCTAATGACCGTCGCCGCAAACTAGCGGCTTCGGGTCGGTGACAAAGCCACAACACCAGCTTTGGCAAACTGAAGAGCGTCCACCTAGAGACCGTGATCTCGGGCTATGACCCTCGTTAGCCTACGGCGGACTTAGATTTGGCCCAGCCACTTTGCCAGCAAAACACCTCTTTGGCAGATTGTCAAGATTCCATTAGATCCCGTGTGGATCTCATGGAATAAAGTTCGCCTTAGACTGACGAGGGCCATTAGTTCGAAACCATGGTCTCTAGGTGGACGCTTTTCAATCGCCAAAGCTGGTTTTGTGGCTTTGTCACCGACCCGAGGCCGCTAGTTTGCTGCGACGGTCAATAGATGGCGTCTAGTTTTGACGTCTATTTTGACAGAAGAGGCGACCTTTGTCTCTTTATATACATATTATATATTACAAAAGATCACCAAATTCAACTATGAAAGAAGTTATACAAAATCAAGGTAACATCAATCCCTGATTACCAAACCCTGACGCTTAGTTAGGAGCTCATCACCTAACAGCTGCCCAAGATCTGGGGAGAGGGCCAACTCTACTCCACCAACTCGCCATGTGTAAATAGCCAGGACAAAGTGACTCGAATGGAACACCTGTTAGATATTTAAACTAATTTTGAAGCGTATGTTTTCTTTTTAAAATAAATCAATTTTCTAATGCCCCCTTTACTGCAATTATAAAATATTGGAAGGGTTTACAATAAACCTAACGCTTGAGTTTTGGAGTCTTGAAGATAGAAAACGGTTGTGTAATACGTGTATCTCAACTTTAAGAGAGTAGTTCCCTCCAAAAAAAACATCAATCGATCTCTTTCTTTCAAGAATACCCTAAATTCTACGGAAATCTACACTTTGTTGATAAATGTACTCTCTCCAAAACGGATTTATCTTAAAAAATAAAAGCAACAATAGAACACACACACACAATCAATTTACAATCACGAACCGGTATCGAATCCCACAGTTTTCTGAATTAAAAAAAAAGTTCCCCAATGACCTCTGATTTTTGCCAAAATTCTAACCCCAATAGTGAATGCAAGTTACCAACATGATTTTTACATGTGTAGACATGTGGTGCACTTATAGTAGAAGCTATCACTAACTTCTACCCACCATGATGCTTTTTACATTTGTAGACATGTGGTGCACTTATAGTAGAAGCTATCACTAACTTCTACCCACCATGATGCTTTTTACATTTGTAGACATGTGGTGCACTTATAGTAGAAGCTATCTCTAACTTCTACCCACCATGATGCTTTTTACATTTGTAGACATGTGGTGCACTTACAGTAGAAGCAGTCGCCAACTTCTACCCACCATGATGTTTTTTACATGTGTAGACATGTGGTGCACTTACAGTAGAAGCTGTCGCCAACTTCTACCCACCATGATGCTTTTTACATGTGTAGGCATGTGGTGCACTTACAGTAGAAGCTGTCGCCAACTTCTACCCACCATGATGTTTTTTACATGTGTAGACATGTGGTGCACTCACAGTAGAAGCTGTCGCCAACTTCTACCCCTCAGCGATTTCGACAGTTTAATCTACCACACCATTGTAATACTGTATTTGGACGTTTTACTTTTATAACAATAACGAAACTGATATCTTGGGAAAGGTTTAAATGAACTTTAGACATAAGAAACATATATGCATTAGTTTAAACATCTTATAACATATGGCGCGCTAATGCGAGATGAAATAATTACAGTTAAACCTCTCTATAGCGCCCCCCTCTAAATAGCGCCTCCCTCTCTATAGCGCCCAATTTTAAATACGTAGTACGATGCGATTTACATTAAAAGTGACCTGTCTATAGCACCCTATTTTGGTGAGTCCCAAGAGGGGCGACAGGTTTAACTGTATTTGGATGTCACAGAGCAGTGTGTAACAAAGAGAAAACATGACCCAACACAATTTTGATATTCTTCTTTTCATTGCCTCTCGGTTTTTGTCTTCTGCTCTCCCAATAAATATTGTAAAATATCTCAAATTTGCATAACTATTCTCCCACGGTCTCTTATATTTTCTCTTAACTCATAAGAGACTTAACTAATAAAATTCTGCTTAAACAGACCTTGTATATACATAATTTGAATATACAGTTAAACCTGTCTATAGCACCCCATCTTGGGACTCACCAAAATAGGGTGCTATAGAGAGGGGGTGCTATAGACAGGTCACTTTTAATGTAAATCGCATCGTACTACGTATTTAAAATAGGAGGTTATAGAGAGGAAGGCGCTATTTAGAGGGAGCGCTATAGACAGGTTTAACTGTAATTATTTTAAATTTGATATGTAAAAAAGAGTGTAACAAAGAGAAAACATGACCCAACACAATTTGGAAAGTCTTCTTTTCCATTGCCTATCGTTTTTTTTTTTGTTTTGTCTTTTGCTCCCAATAAATATTGTAAAATATCTCAAATTTGCATAACTATTCTCCTAAGCTCTCTTCTTTTACCTTTTACAGTAATAAAAATAGTTTTTTTTTCATTTTGTTTTTCTTGGACTTAACCTATAAATCCACGTATGTTACGTGTATTCGAACTGTACTATATTTATTATTATACACTCATGAACAAAACTTAGGTGCTAAGTCTCTTTGTTTTCGCCAGTAGCATGTTTTTTTTTTCTTAAGGAGACAAAGAGAATTTTTGTTCACACTTGGTTATATCGTGTCTTCAATATACGTACAAATAAAATTTTTGCTTTAAAAAAATCTTAAATCCGATATAAGCAAATATTTTAAAATATATATATATTTAAATTCAAAATCAATTCAAGTGACCAATTGCCTCTTTTTATATTTTTTATTGAACAATCAAAACCGCAACATTATGTTTTATAATAATAAAGTCGGTGGACGAGTTGTTAACACCCTCGATTCCCGAGTCATGAACCGGGATTGAATCCCGCGTTAACATTTTGTTTAATATATGAATAACCTTCACATATTATTCATTGTTTCAATTATCATAAACTAGGTTGTTCTTTTTGAACGGTACCTAATAAAGTGATTTGGAACGAAACCGCGTTATGTTTTGTATATTATCGGATACAGGTGGTTTACATTTACACTCTGGACAAAACTTAAGGAAGTGGAAAGTCTTTTTGAAGGAAACAGAGACAATTTTATTCACACTCGGTTATCTCGTGTGTCTTCAATAAAGGTCACTGTAATATCTTTCAGAGTTATTGTCTGAATCCTGATATACATGCTAAAAGGTACAACTTCCTTAAGTTTTGTCCATGAGTGTATCTTTCAGAGTTATTGTCTCAATCCCGATATACATGCTAAAAGGTACAACTTCCTTAAGTTTTGTCCATGAGTGTATACACATTTGGTTATCTCGTGTATCGTCAATAAAGGTCACTGTAATATCTTTCAGAGTTATTGTCTGAATCCCGATATACATGCTAAAAGGTACAACTTCCTTAACTTTTGTCCATGAGTGTATCTTTCAGAGTTATTGTCTCAATCCCGATATACATGCTAAAAGGTACAACTTCCTTAAGTTTTGTCCATGAGTGTATCTTTCAGAGTTATTGTCTCAATCCCGATATACATGCTAAAAGGTACAACTTCCGTAAGTTTTGTCCATGAGTGTATCTTTCAGACTTATTGTCTCAATCCCGATATACATGCTAAAAGGTACAACTTCCTTAAGTTTTGTCCATGAGTGTATCTTTCAGAGTTATTGTCTCAATCCCGATATACATGCTAAAAGGTACAACTTTCTTAAGTGTTGTCCATGAGTGTATCTTTCAGAGTTATTGTCTGAATCCCGATATGCATGCTAAAAGGTACAACTTCCTTAAGAGTTGTCCATGAGTGTATCTTTCAGAGTTATTGTCTCAATCCCGATATACATGCTAAAAGGTACAACTTAAGTTTTGTCCATGAGTGTATCTTTCAGAGTTATTGTCTCAATCCCGATATACATGCTAAAAGGTACAACTTCCTTAAGTTTTGTCCATGAGTGTATCTTTCAGAGTTATTGTCTCAATCCCGATATACATGCTAAAAGGTACAACTTTCTTAAGTTTTGTCCATGAGTGTATCTTTCAGAGTTATTGTCTGAATCCCGATATACATGCTAAAAGGTACAACTTCCTTAAGTTTTGTCCATGAGTGTATCTTTCAGAGTTATTGTCTGAATCCCGATATACATGCTAAAAGGTACAACTTCCTTAAGTTTTGTCCATGAGTGCAAATAGCTTTTACTCTTTTCCAATACAGAATTCGAGTGTATAAGACTAAACATAGGTCCAATAAAGGATTGAGTGTGCTATATACGATAATACAGTAGAACCTACTCCATGAGTGAACATCTCTCTACAAAGGACAATTTGGCTTTACAACTAAGTGTCCTTTACAGAGAGGTTCCACCGAATATGCCTTAATTTTTATATGCAAGTATATTCAAATAAAAAACGGCACATCTTGGATAGAAAAATAAACTGGGTTAATATTGCATGATATTTCGACTGATCATAACGTTTTTCTCTTTTCAAAAGTTTCTAAAAAAAAAATGTCAAGAAAATTGTCATATTTATATACAAACATATTTACATATTATATAAAAGGGCGTACCTGGATCTGTAAAAGAAAAAAAAAAATTTTTTTTCTTAAAATATTTCGAGAGATTGCTCCCTCTTTATCAACAACAACAACAACAACAAAAAGCCTTTATTGGGGCCACTCGCCCCATACAGGATTCGCCAGTTCACAAGGGATAGGGAGAACACTGAGAGGCCTTTTTTCCGGGATATAGTCTTGTGAAATCCAAATATCGCCAACGCTATATACCTATTCTTTGATATTTCATCAATCAGTGCCGGAAATGAAGGACAAAGTTGCCCCGTTTTATCATTTAATTTTCGTCTTTCCTCAGACAGAGCAGCACAGTCAAATAAGTAATGCAACATCTCCGTTGTTATTCCTGATCCACAGAAAGTGCATTTCAGGTCTTCACGCCTCAATAAAATCAAATGGTGTTCTCTGAAAAAAATTGAGAGGGTTCTGAATTGTGCAATTAATCTGATGATAGGAAAAGGGAGTTCAGTTAAGAAGTATTCTTCGGTGGTAAAGGCTGTATATATGTCTCTATAATGGGAATATAACTTTGATTGGGTTATTCTTGTTAGGTCGTTTTGTATTGTTTGCTCTATCGCAGTTCTTAATATTCCAGGGATAGCATTCCTTAGTGAGTCAGGATCATTACAATAAGTAAGCCACGAGGATCCGTTATTATTAAGTAAATTGCTTAATTGTTTTATAAAACCGATGGGCGCACCTGTAGCACAGGATAATTGCCTCATTCTAGTTAAACAAATTCGAGGCAGTCTATTTGTATCCATACTCAGCACCCTCAGCCAATATTTCAAGGTCAATTTCAGAGCTATTATTATTAATGAGACGCGGCCTGTTTCTGGTCTTATTATATATCCTGGTGTATATCTAGGCAAATTCAAAAACCTACGTATAAATGTATCTTGTATATGGTCTAATAAATCTTTATACTCTGTTGCCCAAATTGGAGCAGCATACATCAAAACAGCCATCACAATTGAGTCAAACAGTTTCATTGCAGAGTTTAGTGAATTAATTTTTGATTTCGCCAATAATGGGGTTGTAGCATTTATTGCCGCAAGTGCTTTTGCTCCCTCTTTATCAATTTATTGCACAGTGAATTTAATTTACAATAAATTGTAAATTAAATTCACTCTGCAATAAATTGATAAAGAGGGAGCAATCTCTCGAAATATTTCAAGAAAAAAAAATTGTTTTTTTTTTCTTTTACAGATCCAGGTACGCCCTTTTATATAATCTTAATTAATGGATCGCCTTTTGACTCAAAATATTTACATATATTTATATTGAATATTCCGCAGCAATATTTGCATATCTCTCTTCTTTCCCGCAGTAGGCTTCACCAATATGACCTTGTATATTTATCAATTATTTTATAAATATTCACATATCTCTATTTATTCATATATTTATCATTATATCTTCTATATCTATATAAATGAATGTCTGTCTGTATGTTTGTTTGTATGTCCGGTATACAAATTCGCAGTAGTTCACTAATTCAAACTAAAATTTCCATACATAGGTAAAAAAATACGGGGAAGACGATAGGCTATTTTAAAAATATATAAATCAATTATTAAAACTATATATTTTTAGTCAGAAAATGATGATGACGATATTGCTGTATCATGTTTGATTATCAGATACAAAATTATATCGGGAAAAATTCCAAAAAGCAGAGACCATGGGTGAAACCAGTTAATTATTTTGTACGCAGGAACAGAATTCTAACAGAAAAACATTCATTCGAGCAGAAAACAAAAGCCAGATCATCTTTCTATAAAAATATCGCTTCTCAGACACAAAGTTTGGAGCGGGACGTTTCACAAGAGTGACATCCACGGCGCCAATTTATAATTGTAACGAATAGTATTTGAAAATCAAAATAATATAATTTTCAAATATCGTTGTGAAAATTTACATATTTATTTTTATATTTTAAAAACACACAAAGTTTGGAGCGGGACGTTTCACAAAAGTGACATCCACGGTGCCAATTTATAATTGTAACGAATAGTATTTGAATAAAAACATTTAATCGGGAAAAACCCGGGCGTTGCCCGGGTCATTCGGCTAGTAATCTTATACAGTAGAACCTCCATGAGAAGACACCTCTCTATATAGGACAGTTTTCATTAGCAAAATTACCATTTTTACTATTTAGCAACTCTCCGGTAAGAGCACATCTCTCCCTAAAGGACACTTTGACTATGCAATTAGGTGTTGTCCTTTACAGGGAGGTCTACTGTAAATTTATTCTGTATTTAACCTTTTATAATCTTAAATGGACACTGTAATAAAGTAGTGTCAATCTCTCACCTGAGGTAACCCGGAATCCTGGAGTCACCACGTACTAAAGTCACCAACTATCCGGGTTAACATGTCTAATGGTGGACATCCAGTTTATCAGATGTACTGTACTTGGGAATGTTCTGTAGCTCTTCATGGATTTGCATAAATATCAATTTTGCATTTCAATCGGATTTTTGGACTGTTTATTATTTTGTTAAGAAATTTATTGATTTTCTTAAACTGTCTATTGGGTTTGAATGGTGCATATACAGTTAAATCTGTCTATAGCGCCCCCTCTAAATAACGCCTTCCTCTCTATAGCTCCCGATTTTAAATATGTAGTACGATGCGATTTACATTAAAAGTGACCTGTCTATAGCACCCCCTCTCTATAACACCCTATTTAGGTGAGACCCAAGAGGGGGCGCTATAGACAGGTTTAACTGTATTTCCGACATGTCTAGTTTTTTTTGTTTATACTGTTTTTGTTCCTCTGCTGAACATATGTTCTCCAAGAAGAGTTTGGCACGATTTAAAAAAATATATTTTCGTAGACTATTGTAGTTTTTTGGAAGTCAGGAATAAAGTTTTGTTTGATGGCATGTTTTACTATAAGTGATGTTTGATTATAGTTTTTTTTTTTCAAGGCTGATTGGAGCCGTTTTATTCGTTCTTCTTATGTTTAGAAGCTTTTAAAAAACATGAACACGTTCTGATCGTCAAAATATTCAATAAATCCATTTTATTTTTCTATCCAAGATATGATGTTTATAATTTCAATGCTGAATTTATGGATTGCAATATTTTTTAGGAAAAAATATATATAAAAACAAAAAAGGCATATACTGATCGCTCCCATGATCATTTTTAGAAGACAGAGCGCCATCTAGTGGAACAAAAATAAACTAAACGTTGATTTAACTTGTTCCGTGATATTTGGCCAATCCAATTTCTTGATAAATCAAGAAAAGTCAATAATGTACGCCTTTCGGGCTGTTGGCTCTCGTCAGCGTTGTGCAGACTGTAACTATATAAATATTATATAATAAAGAAAAGAGATTAGATGCTTGAATTTTGGATCATCTTGATTTTGGTTATCTTGAGGATTAAGCTATGGTGGTGGTGGTGCAGTCGTGGCTAAAATCTTGAAAATATGAAAATAAAAACAGTTTTGATATGAGGTTTCTTTAATTTGAGCTGAGTAATATATATGAATAACATAATTCGATAAAAGTAATGCCTGGCTTAAGGCGTAAGAATAAAAAAATGAAAAGATTATTTACATAATTACAAAGTTTTGGGTCGGCCAACGGGGAAGAACAACAATGAGATTTTATATGGTAAGCGTGACCTCTGGCGGTCGATTTAAACAGAGTATTTATCTATGAAATATATAATTTTTAAAATAAAATAATACTTTAATATAACATAATTTTAAATGAAATATTTTAATATAACATAAATATATATTAAAAATAAAGAAGGCATCTCCTGACCAGGAGTACATGTTTTTTTAAATATGTTTTTGCTTATCATCATCAAGTTCTACAGGCTTGAAATCTTAATATGATTGAGTGGATATAAGAAAGAAGAAGAAGTTGTATTAGTCTTGAAATGTTCTGTCACACATTCAATGCTAATTTATAATGATTATGCTGTCATTGTCGTGTCCAAAGAAGAGCCTCAGATGTCCCCATCCATCTCTATCACAGCAGTAGAAATGTCTTCTATTTCGGGTGTATGAAGCTTCTATTCTAGGTCCATGTCAACTTTCCGCAACCATTTCTGGTCATGAGAATAGGAACAAAATGAGACTTCCCAAAATATTTGGACACTATATAAAATACTAAAATTTATTATTCCTTTTTCTTATCTCCACTCAATTATATTGGCGTATCAAGCCTGTAGAGCTTTATATTTTTGATGGTGTCTGCTGGGGATGAATAGAGTTCGTGGATGAGCCAATACAATCAATAATGTGGTTTGGGGTTGCAGGTTGAGAATTTCACTTAGTACATAGTAAGAAAAACCTTGTACCCATTCTGTAAAGTAGATGACCAGACTTAAGTCTGAAAATCATGGACTGCTGTTCTCTTGGGAGAACAGAATTGGTACTTTTCCCTCCTGCTCTGTACCAGTCATGTGCAGATTTCCATTCCTGCAGTCATTGAGTTTTGATGGTAGGGAGGTCTCTTTTGTCAGTAGAGTGATAGAATTACTGGCCTCAGGGTGATCAAGAGCTCCAGACTTTGACACTATATAAACTACTAATAAATTTGATGAACATAAACCTGCCTGACTTGCTATAATTCAAGTTATATCCAAAAGTTCCACTGAAAACAGATGTACAGTAGGGATGTATAGTAAGGTTGCAGTGTAGAGCACTTTCAGAGAATGTTTCAGAGAACCATGCAACAATTTAAAAGAAACATTCATGCTTTGTAGCTTTATTTCTTATATGTAAATGGCACATTGTGTTTAATATATACCTAACTGGCCTTTATTTATTGTTTGCGGGAGAGCATTGCTCAATGCAAACATTTCTATATAATTCTACTGTCCTAAAATCGCTTATGTCCATAGTTTACTTAAACACCATAACTCCACCTTTGCTGGTCCCAAGCCCGGATAAAAAAGGATGAGGGGGAGCAGTAACAAGCTCACTAAAAAACCTGGGTTCAGCTGGCCCGGCTGATAGTACCCTGTAAGGTCTGCTAATCCAGGGATACAGGATGAGCAGCGTTTGTACTCCATGTTAGGAGCAGCTGCACATGACGTCTGTTCCTCATGTCAGAGGCGGCCATTTCTTTTGGAGCTAAGTCGGCCTGCTACTGAGTAGTGCTCCCAGTTTTAATGACAAAGACAGACGCATTCTACTTCACCCAGTCATGATGGTTGTCAAACAACCTTGATGCCTTAATATGATTGAGTGAAGATAAGAAAGAAGAAAACACCATAACTAAGATTCAATCCTAATACAAGAAAATAAGACCAAATAATTTAATAGTGTGTGATGTTTAGGCAACAGCATTGTTACCATCATCAGACAAATGAATAAATGATTAAACAAATTCATTTGTCTGATGATGGTAACAATGCTATTGCCGAAACGACACACACTATTAAATTATTTGGATTTGGTCTTATTTTCTTGTAATTATAATCTATAATCAAAATTGTGCTTTATCATTTAAGATTCAATACTTCAGTGTAGCATATATAAGCAGAATGATCCAATACAGTATTAGAGTTCTAAAGAAGCGGCCTGGTAGATTAAAAAAAAAAAAAAAAATTGGTGAAACCACTGGGAGAGTTCACCACTCAATCAAGCTCTCCTAATATTTTTCATAGCAGTAAGGACAGTACAAAATTTGGTTTTAAAATAAATATTCATCTTTGTGTGTGATTTTTCGGTAACAGAGTTATTACCATCTTCAGACAAAAGTGCTTAATTCATATTTGTGGTTTTTCAATTTTTATACAGTTAAACTTGTCTATAGCGCCCCCTCTTGGGACTCACCAAAATAGGGTGCTATAGACATGTCACTTTTAATGTAAATCGCATCATACTACGTATTTAAAATCAGGCGCTATAGAGAGGAAGGTGCTATTTAGATGGGACGTTATAGACAGGTTTAACTGTAAAAAGATGACACCTTAATAATGTTTAAACATGTAACACAATACCAAAAATAAAAAAGAAACAACAAATATAAAACAATTTTTGTTTTTATCTTTAATGTTAAATTTCCTTTTAGAATCTGTACAATATTTTTTTTTTTTTTACTTTTTTTTTTTTTTCAACTGGAAACATCTGTACACAGGTGTATTATTTCCTCCCTCTCCATTGTATGTGTACTTTTTTATATAAATTTTTTCATAGAATATTTACATCCTTTTTATCATCATCATTGACATATTTACATACTGCTACAGGAAGTTAGGGGAGGGGGAGGGAGTGAAGAAATAAGGGATAGATAGAGAGAGATGTTTGAATACACATCTGAAAAAAAAAAATAAAACAAAACTCTATTTGCATATATATATATTATAGAAAGGTGATTTTGGGGAATCAAGTATGTATGAAAAGGCTTTTTTTTTTTTGACTAGATACAAATAAACCAACCAACAGATTACAAATTTTGAAAGAAGGTTACAAAAAAAACAAATTAGTGTGAAGATTTAAAAATGATGATGAGGTTGGCTGTAATTGGGGTTTTGACTAGAGACAAATAAGATATTCCTTTAACTAACTAAACAAAAGATTTTTTCATTTAGATACATATATAAAGGTTGTCCCAAAAGTGTTT
>CP092883.1:52605328-52763166 GCA_030710605.1 Cordylochernes scorpioides | reverse complement strand
GATCCTAATAAGATTATATGGTGGTGTCTATGTTTTCCATTGGCTTTCTGCCGCTCCTATATGTGCCACAGTTTTTTTATTTTTATCATGATTTCAGCTCTGTCACTTATTTGATCATCTTTTAGAGGAAGACCTGATACAAGTTTGGAATTATGGTTTGATATTATTTCAGTTTCTCTGTCACATTCTCTTTCTAGAAGAAATATATATACAGTAGAACAAACTCTGTATAGGGCAACACTTATTTTCAGAGCCAAAGTGTCCTTAGAGAGAGGTGTCCTCTTACCAGAGAGTTGCTAAATAGTTAAAATGATAATTTTGGCAATGAAAACTGTCATTTGTAGAGCGGTGTTCTCTAGTGAGAGTGTCTACTATATTAAAATACAGTAGAACCACTATGAGAGAATACTCATGCTAGAGGACACCTCTCTGTAAAGAACAGTTTTCATTTGCAAAATTTACCATTTTTACTATTTTGCAACTCTCCGGTAAGAGGACATCTCTCTCTAAAGGACAGTTTAGCTCTGAAATTAGGTGTTGTCCTTTACAGGGAGGTAGTTCTACTGTGTAGGCTACTTCTCTATCACCCCCCTAAATAAATTGCTAAAAATCCAGGTTTTTTTTTATAACCCAGGGCAGTTTGAGCAATTCTAACAACATCTAGTTCAGTCTTCAACAGTTGACGGTGGCAGCCATACACTGCTGATGTCTAGCAACTATTGAATTTCACACATTGAATACTTTTATTCTAAAAATAACTTCCCATTGGCCCTCTGGTTTATAAATTCAATTACCATCTATTGGGAAAATTTGTCACAAGAATTGTTGCCCTTTTATTGACTTGGATTGTTGCTCAGCTCCCATTGACATCTTGTAAGTGCAAAGGTCAACTTACTTTCTACATGCACTTACAGTAAAAGGCAGTCCTAAAACCCTACCTACCTACTATGATTATCATGGCTTATAACATATGTACTTAGGATGCATTTTTTTAAATGCTCAGTGTTACAGTAGAACTTCTCTCTAAAGGACACCTAATTTTGAAGCCCCAAAGGTGGCCTTTAGAGAGAGATGAAAACTGTCCTTTGTAGAAAGATGTCTTTTCAATGAAGATCTTTATTTTTACTGTTGTTATCTGGAAAAATGTACAGTGGACCCTCGGTTTACGAGCACCTTGGAGTACGAGCTTTTCGCAGTACGAGCAAAATTTTTTGAAAAATTTTACCTCGGATTACGAGTGAAATTTCGCATTACGAACAACTCGTGATGGTTGCCCGTAATCGTGATGGATGAAAATTCACTGGGATCCCTCCCTTCAGATCAGATTCGGGAAATATGTAAAATGTGGGAAACTGTGCAATTGTTCGTAGCAAGAAGAATTGCCCGAGTTTCAATTATTAAAAATAAGAAATTAGTTTCGCACTACGAGCGTTTTGGAGTACGAGCATGGCTCTGGAACGGATTATGCTCGCAAACCGAGGGTCCACTGTATATTAAAACTATGGTCTCGTACTTCATTATAACAAGATGACTAAGAGATGTAAATTGTTATAACCATGGTTACAACTTGGGACCTTAGAACATAATGTTACAGTAGTCTCCCACACCAGAGACCATAGCCTAAAAAATATGGCTAAACTTGTCTCTCCTGGATGTGGTCTCATCAGAAAATCTGTAGGGGTCGGTGGAAGGATGGTCTAAATCATTGGTTTTTGACCGCTACAACCCGGGTTCTATTCCCTCATTGAGCACTTTTTTTTTATTAAAAAAAAAAAAATGCTCCAATGGCCCCCGATTCTTGCAAAAGTCCAACCTCACCAGTGAATGCAAGCAACCAAATGGGGCTCTGGCACATTTGTAAGTGCAAAGTCTAACTGCTTTTCACATGTGTAGACATGTGGTACACTTACAGTAAAAGCAGTCACCTACTTCTACCCACCATGATTATCATGGCCTGTACCATGTGTACTAGGGATAAGCAAAAAAAAAAAGAAAATGTGTCATGAGAAGTCTTTCAATTGAAACAGTCTGATGATGAAACACCTCTAGGAGACCTGGTTTAACTATGATCTTGGGCATCCTGTAATAGGAGACTACTGTATAACCAAGTTGGTGTTATAAAGGAGGTACACCACTGTGTATGCAGCCGGCAGATCTCAGCAAGCCGGTGGAGAAGAAGTCGTACAAGGGCACCTTCCCCACGTGCCATGACTTCAACAAGGCCACAGTGGGCCAGGACACGTGTCCGCTGCTAGTAGGCTTCTCAGCAGGCCAGATCCAGCTCATAGACCCCAACAAGAAAGAGATTAGCAAGCTCTATAATGAGGAGGTGGGTTCTCTTTCTAATCTCTATGGATGTGGTATGGAGACTCCCATCTCTAACCTGGACAATGGTTTGATAGCAAGGTATCTACTTCTCTCTGAATTCAGATTACTCTTCATCCTTCTGTAGTACAGATGTTAGCCACCATTTTCCTCTCAAGTAAGACCACATCAGGATATGACTGATAGGCCCATAGAACCAGGTTTGTGATCTGAGTTGTCTCTTTCACATGAGCTGCCGACTAAGGCTTTGAAGAGCCCCATCTGTCCTTGGTTTGAAATCAGTTTCTAACTAAAAGACATCATCTACCCTTTGTCTTTAGGTATCTACTTCTCTCTGAATTCAGGCTACTCTTCATCCTTCTGGTTAGCCATCATTTTCCTATCAAGTAAGACCACATCAGGATATGACTGATAGGTTCATAGAACCAGGTTTTTGATCAAAGTCCTCTTTTTCACATGAGCTGCCGACTAAGACTATGAAGAGCCCCATCTGCCCTTGGTTTTGAATCACTTTCTAACTAAATGGCATCATCTACCCTTTGTCTTTAGGCAGCCAAGACTCATCTTTAGCTTTATGTGGCATTTCTAGTATCAATGGTGGGTGCATGTGGAAACAATACATTTATTTGATCTTCTTTGAGCAAAGTGTACAGATTCAGATCAAAGCCACAACTTTGGCAAATTGGAACAAAAGATTATCTATACAACCCTAGTTGGAGCTATTGTTCTCATCAGTAAAGAAGTAGTTAGCATCCTACAAGATATTTTAGCTAGTGAAGTGGTAGGATAGGTTAGAATATGTTGTAATGAAAATGTTATTCATGTGTTTGTGAAAAAAGGAAAAAGAGCTTTTTTTTGCCCAGACTTGCTTAAATCTCAGCTAACCTCCAAATATGTTCCCCTGCCTGTGTAGTAGGTGGGTAGCTGGAAGTTTTGCCCGGAAGAAAGTATTTATAGCACTCTCTACCTCCCTCCCCTACAAAATAACTAGATTGAGGTCAGAAAACTTACCACCTTTTGGTATATTTAGAAATCCTATCCCAAAGATCTTGACTTTAAGCTGTAGCTTTCATCAATCCAAGCTTTCTCGAAGGATACAGAAATGGCTACTCAAGTGACAATATTTGTGAGAGATTTTGACAGCCTCTCTTTCCTTCTTGCAACAAACTTTTCTATCCATTGATAAGGCACAATTTGGATTATAGATTATAAACACAAGGTTATAAGACCAAATAAATAACCCTTGTGTTTTTCTATCCATTGTATAAAAGAGGGGTGTAATCTACAGAGCTGTGTGTGTGGGGCAGAGGTTGATAGACAAGACAATGGTGACATGTCTACGGTGGCTGCCCAACTCCCCCAATCTCTTCCTGGTGTCCCACAGCAGCGGGCACATGTACGTCTACAAGGAGGGTCTACCCTGCAGCGCCACCACCCCACAGTACCAGCTCTTCAAGCAGGGCGAGGGCTTCTCCGTCTACATCTGTAAGACCAAGAGTACCCGTAACCCTCTCTACATGTGGTCTGTTGGGGAGGGATCGCTCAATGAGTTTGCCTTCTCCCCGTGTTCCAAGTACCTGGCCACTGTGAGTCAAGATGGCTTCCTCAGGGTCTTCAACTATGACACTATGGACGTGGTGGGCATGGTGCGGAGCTACTTTGGGGAGCTGCGATGTGTCTGCTGGAGCCCGGACTGCAAGTACGTGGTGGTGGGAGGGGAGGATGACCTGGTTACAGTGTGGTCCCTGCATCAGCGGCGGGTGGTGGCGCGCGGACAGGGTCACAAGTCCTGGATCAGCGTAGTGGCCTTTGATCCTTACGCCACCTGCTACGCAGATCAAGAAGAACAACAACCACAGCAGCAGCAGCAACCTCAACAGAACGGGGTTGCAGACAGTCCACCTCCTTCTTCCTGCCATCACAGCAGCAACAACCAGCAGGAGAACCTGCCCACTCTCCGTATCATCTCCTACAGGTTTGGCTCGCTAGGCCAGGACACCCAGCTGTGTTTCTGGGACCTCACCGAGGACATCCTGAAGCAGCCAGCAGGACGTACCCGTGCCTCCACCTACCTCGCCAGCCCCAACAACAAGCCCTCCCCTCCGCCCACACCAGAGAAGAACTCTCAGCCTCCACTGCCGCCCCCACCAGTCACAGAGAAGAAGGAGCACCGGCGCAACTTCAGCCTCAGCTCACGGACAAGCAATAAGAATAGTCTAAACAAAGCCTCCTCCGTACAACAACGGAGCGAGGACCCAGTGAAGCTAATCGGCACCTCAATGTGTCCCAGGCTAGACGAGGTTCCCATGCTGGAACCCCTGGTGTGCAAGAAGATTGCTCATGAGAGGCTCACGGACCTGGTGTTCAGGGAGGACTGTTTCATGACAGCCTGCCAGGAAGGCTACATCTCAACATGGGCCCGGCCAGGTCGGGATACAGGGCCAGACTACTTCCTCACGTAGCCCCAGCTCCTCCTCACCTTTTAGCCAGCCACTTCCTATTCTGTTGTTGTTTGTATCTACTCTCTTTCTTTATACTCCTTTACAACCATTTAGACATTCTAAAAAAATACTTTTTTTTTTCTTCTTTATCGTCACACTTTTCCTCTCCCCCTCATAGCAAATTTTTTTTTTCTTTATATATATTTGATATGTCTAAAAGTAAATTGATGAAAATAAGGGGTTTTGTTGCATTGGAGTGTATGCTCAATGCTCTTCCGTGTGTTTAAAAAACCCCAATCTTCTTTAATACACAACACCTCTGGTATTCTTCTTCTTACTCTATAATATCTTCACACCTCAATCATTGTAATGAACTAGTTACTTTTAAAAAAAAACTTGTAAAAAAAAAATAAAAGTTTAGCCTTAAATTCTCACCGTATTTGCTCAAAAGCAATCCTTCTATCAGCAAATAAGAGATTTCTTTTTATTTGTAATTACTTTGTCGTACTTTTTAAATCCTTCTCTCTTCATATGTGAATCTTGAACAAACAAAAAAAATTTCAGTGAATTGTATTTTTTAAACTTTTATTTAAAAAGATTGCACGTAAAAAGATTCTAATATATCACTAAAAGTATGACCATAACACACTTCAATGATATTCCCAGTATAGGGTTGTGTTACTGTCGATTCTCAATATGTAACAAGACCAAATCTTCTATTTAAGACGTGAGATTTTCAACGTTCCAAATATACCAGTCAAGTATTAGAAATAATCCAAACTTAAGTCTCAAGTCAAATTACCTCCTTTGCAACAGTCTCTTTTAGAATAAACAGTATCATTGGAATTCTAAGGTCCCAATTGTTTTAAATATGCTTGAACTGATCCAAACTTAAGTCTCAAGTCAAATTACCTCCTTTGCAACAGTCTCTTTTAGAATAAACAGTATCATTGGAATTCTAAGGTCCCAATTGTTTTAAATATGCTTGAACTGATTCAAACTTTAGTCTCAAGTCAAATTACCTCCTTTGCAACAGTCTCTTTTAGAATAAACATTAATATTAGAAATTCTAAGGTCCCATTTGTTTAAAATATGCTTGAACTGATCCAAACTTTAGTCTCAAGTCAAATTACCTCCTTTGCAACAGTCTCTTTTAGAATAAACAGTAATATTAGAAATTCTAAGGTCCCATTTGTTTAAAATATGCTTGAACTGATTCAAACTTAAGTCTCAAGTCAAATTACCTCCTTTGCAACAGTCTCTTTTAGAATAAACATTAATATTAGAAATTCTAAGGTCCCATTTGTTTAAAATATGCTTGAACTGATCCAAACTTTAGTCTCAAGTCAAATTACCTCCTTTGCAACAGTCTCTTTTAGAATAAACAGTAACATTAGAAATTCTAAGGTCCCATTTGTTTAAAATATGCTTGAACTGATCCAAACTTTAGTCTCAAGTCAAATTACCTCCTTTGCAACAGTCTCTTTTAGAATAACATGGCTGTATAATGTTGGAATTCTAAGGTCCCAATTGTTTTAACTATGCTTATGATTCTTTTTTTTTTTTAATAAATTCTACTATCCTTACTGCAATGGAAAAATTAATGGGAGGCCTGGTTCATCAGTGGTGAACTCTCCCAGCCAGGCCCTCCCATTAATTTTTCCATTGCAGTAAGGACAGTAGAAATTGTTTATTAAAAAAAAAAATCATACACGTCTATAATAGTTTTGAATTTTGGCATACTAATGCATCTTAACTATGCACACAACAAAGTTTTGGTCCCAAGTAGCCTTTTGATAATGAGGTTTAACTGTATTTTGATAGGGCCCAAATTTGGATTATAGATACACAAGGTAATAAGACCAATATGTATATAAGAATAGTGTGTTGATACACTATTTATTTATTTGGATTTGGTCTTATTAATAAATTGTGCTTTAAGTATTTTAGAATTAATCATATATGAGTCCAAAATATATATATTTTTCAAATTTTGCCTCTATTTATTTATATAACATAAAGCTATTAAATTTAAATGCTTTCATTTTTTATTTTTAACTCAAATGTTTTTAATATGCATACTAAAAGTATACTTACTTTATCGTCTCAAAGCCTGGCAAGAGATTGTGAAAATTGCCGAGATGAGCCTGTTTATAATTGTTCTTAATCTACAAAGGCACCTGATGATGATTTAAAACTGCCCTATAATTTATTTATCACACTCACCAGGCCTTTCATCTTATTTGAGATACTTCTGAAGAACAGGATAAGCAAAAAGTTGTAATTTAACCATATTTAATATATAGGATGGTGACCCAAAAATTCATGCAAGAAGTCCATTTTGATAGAATACAAAGGTTTCTATTTTTAAAAAATGTTCTCCAAGTTTTTTTTTTCCAGTGTGATTTATTTTCTTCTTCTTTCTTATCTCCACTCAATCATATTAGGGTATCAAGCTTGTAGAGCTTGTTGTTGGTGTCTGCTGGGGATGAGTAGAGCTCATCAATAGATGAGTCAATAATGTGTTTTGGGGTTGCAGGTTGAGAAAGTGTGATTTTATAAAGTATAGAGATTTGTGTATGGAATAAAATTTCTGGTATATGGTCTCTCAGTAGGTTTGCTGGTATACATACTCTTTTTGTGGGTTGAAATTTACCAAGATTGTGTCTTGTCTTAAGAGCTCGAAATTTCCCTTTTCTAGGTGTGTTGATATCACCCTTAGATGTCCATAAAAAAAAAAAGTAAATAGTGATAGAAGGTAATTAGACCAAATAAATAGTGTGTGATGTTTCGGTAATATAACTTATTACCGAAATGTCATGCACTATTTATATATTTAGATTTGGTCTTGTTACCTTTTATTTCTAATCTATAATACAAATTATAGACCTTATCAAGTGAACAGTGTTAAATCACATGTTCTGGACAGCCAATTCTGAATTCCTAAACTGGAAGTTGCGCATGTGCAGTAATCGAATTGTTTCTTGGGCTGGGCTGTCCTGAAGGCCCCATTCACTCAATCTCTTATTACATACTTAACCCCCTATATATTGTATACACTTTATAAATCTTCGTATAGTTGGTGACTTTAGTACGCTCCAGGAATCCGGGTTACCTAAAAAGAGTAGAGAAGAATCTTTATATATATATATGTGGTATGTAAGGTATGCAGTCATGGGGCTAAGTGGTTTCAGGCATCAATGGGTAACACAAAAGGATGAGGCAGGTTGGATGTCATCTGAGAAAGAGGCCATGCCAAAGACACTGACAAGGTACAGGAGGGTGTGATCTTCATGGGAGACTACTGTAACAAGATCAAATACTTAATTTATATATAATGATTATATGTAACAACGCTGTTACCAAAATTTAACCTATAAATGGCTTATTTGGTCTTGAATCCTTCTTTCTTTCTTTATCTCAATCCTATAAAGATGTCAAGTCTGTAGATTCAGAATTGAGGGAAGTGTTAATTAAGACTGGGAGCATTCCTGAGTAGCTGTCTGACTTAGCACAGAATTGAATGGCCACCTCTGATATGGTACTGCCTATCCTATATATCTGGATCAGCCAGCCCAGCGCGCTGAACTCAGATTTTTACTAAACTTGCTTCCTCACTCTATTTTTCTTCATCCTTGCTTGAAACCGGTAATGATAGATTTAAATAAGAGTCAATAGTGAGAGGAATTCTTAATAAAGAAATTGTGTCTTTTATTGTAATGGGTAAAAAAATATGGACTCTGGCAATGTTGACCTTAATAAAGGGGAATTAGACTAATAAAGAGGTTTTATTGTGGTTTACTTATAGCATCTTGATGGTAGTTTGGAAATGTGTGGAATGTATGTTTGGTTGGTTGCAGCATGTCTTTGTTTCCATTAAGGTCAATCAATCAGGAACTTGATGTTGGCAAATATTATATCTCTTCCTTCACAGCATTAATTTTTTTTTCTCTTTTACCATTTCCTACATAGATGCATGCCAACAACCATCATGAACTGGGTGAAGTAGAATGCATCTTCTTTTGTCATTAAGACTGGGAGCATTACTCAGTAGCAGGCCAACTTAGCTCTAATATGAAATGGCTGCCTCAGAAATAAGGAACAGATTCCATGAGCAGCTGCACCTGAAATGGAGTACAAATGCTGCTAATCCTGTAATTCCTGAATCAGGAGCCCTTACAGGGTACTATCAGCCAGGCCAGCTGAACCCAGGTTTTTTAGTGAGATTTTTACTGCTCTCCTTCCTCCTTTTTCATCTGGGCTTGGGACCGGCAAAGGCAGAGTTATGTCTACAGTAAATCCCCTTTATTAAGATCTTCAGAGAAACTGAAATCTTGATACAATGTTATAACCTCTCTAATTCAATTTTCCTTTTTTTCCAATCCTGACCAGAGTCCTTTTTTTTTAAAGTTCAATTGATTATGGTACGTTGTAACCTCTTGTTTTAACCCTAGTTCTAACAACATGGTGAGTTATAAACCTCAGTAATGTAATGCTATAACATGATTGGATTATAGTAATTTGAGAGGGGAATGGGTCAAAAATATTAAAAACAGGTTAAATTATACTAGATGTATTGAGTTAATGGAATTACCTGAATAATGAGGTCATCTTTTCAGTGAATATTTAATTTTTTTTTTTTTCACCATCAATAAAAGGTAAAACAGTAATAAAAAATTTAGAATGTTTTAGAGAGCTTTTAAGATACTTAAAAACTCCTAATAAAAGTGTGAAAATGTATTTTTTGTTTAGTTTTCAACAAAGATAATACTTCGTACTTTGATAATTCATATTTTTCTATAATTTTACTTTTTATCTCCTGTGCTCTCCCACTTTCTTCATATCTGAACTAATGTGTAAAAAAGTGTGAATATTCAAAAGAGGTTCAAATTTGAAAATGGTTTTTTTTTTTTCAAGAGTTAATTCAATAAATTGTATTTTTATAATTTTCATATAAATTTATAAAAAAAATAAAATCTTGTTAGCTCACATTTTAAAATTCATTTACTTCTTTTTTTTTTTTTCTTTCTTAATCTGGCTATTTTTACTAATGTAATTTTTTGAAATGGTTCCCTGAAATATAAATCACAGGTTTTTTTATTGTATTGATTGTTTGTGCTTTTTCTATGAAAAAAAAAAAAAGACAAGCCTTATACTTTATTTTGAGATTAAAGTTCAAAACTAATGTGTTTTATATTTATTTGCATATACTAATTATTAATGATCATTTTTGTGCTAGAGTTAAAGCAAATAAAAGGTTCTCTACAATTACAAAATGGAATATTTAAAAGGCCTGGCTAATCACTGATGGACCCTCTGGTGGTTTCCTCTGTTCCCTCTCTGATGAAATAATCCCTTTTTTTCCCTTTTATATTAAAGATACCATTTGGCTATTATGTAATTTTCCATGTCATAATTGTATCAAAATTGTTCTTATGTATATTTATATAGAGTTTTTTTTTTTTTATCTAATAAAAAAAAAACTTTCTTTTTAGGATTTTTTCCCCCAAACTGAAAATCCTTGCTCTTATAATGAAATATGCAACTTGAAAAAGATAATGCAAGTCAATATAGGCTTGTCAGGTCTCAATTTGAGGCCGAGCCAGGGGGTATATCCAATATTTTGGCATTATTTCCTTGGTATATCATACTATAATTGTTTATCTGGTGTCTCTCTTCTAAATCTGATTGATCAAGTTATTTCATTATTGATAAGACACAATTTGGATTATAGATTATAAACACAAGGTAATAAAACCAAATAAATAGTGTGTGACATTTCCGTAACATCATTCGGAAACGTCACACACTATTTATTTATTTGAATTTGGTCTTATTACCTTGTGTTTATTTCATTATTGTATCTTTTTGGCTATTGTTTACCTTAATGGGCTTGTCTTTTTTTTTTTTCTATAAATATTATGTTATCATTGAAATTTTTCAAAATTGTGTAAATATATTTTTTTGCAACTATAACTCTTAAAAAAATGTATTTACATATATTTATGTATAGTAAAGCCTTGCTATAGTATTGGAACTAAATCTTTTGGTTTACTCTAGCTATTTTTTTTATTAGAAATGATCATTTTTGGGACTTGTAAATTAGGTTTATAATAGAGGATTAGTTCATTATTTTTTCAAGGTTTATCATAACCCTATGAATGATAAAGCACAATTTGGATTATAGATTATAGCTACAAGAAAATAAGACCTAATCCAAATAAATTAATAGTGTGTGACGTTTCAGTAACAGCATTATTACCGAAATGTCGTACACTATTAACTTATTTGAATTAAGTCTTAACTAACACCTACTCACATATTCTCATGCCCAGCAATAGCCGCAGCCTTGCAGAAAATTGACTTAGACCCAGAGCAGCAGCTTTACATACCCAAGATAGAGGACATTGCTGCTGCTGTGATAGAGATGTATGGAGATATCTGAGGCTCTTCATTGGACACGACAACAACAACAATCAGGTCTTATTTTCTTGTAGCTATAACCCTATGAAATTTTTTTTTTCAATGGAATTGGGAATTTCTTTTGTTATATAAAGAAAGGTTTGCGGTATCTATAGAGTTTGTTTAGCAAGTCAAGACATTTTATTCAAATCTAATAAATTTCCAATGAATTAAAATGAAATTAAAATGAAAAAAGAAAATAATGATATAGATGTTTGCACACAAATAACTAATGTAAAAATACAAATTTTTAAAACAAGGTTTCCCTTCCTCCTTGGAATCAGGGAGACCTTGCGGATTATCTCCGAATTCTGAATCCTGAAATTTGTCGCATTGGTTGAAGATCTGATTTCGGTACTGCGATCAGTTCACCCCCAAAGATGCCAGTGTTTGTTTAGCAAGGTTTTACTGTATAGTGAATTCTCTGTTTAAAACCAAAGGAGATAGCACTTAAATACAGTAGCTCTTCAAATTTGAGAATTGAACTTGTTTTCCCCTTTTTTTATTATGATAAATACTTCATGCAATCTATCACTGGAAATTGATACAGTAGAACAATCTCCCTGTAAAGGACAACACCTAATTGCAGATCCAAAGTGTTCTTTAGGGAGAGTTGTCCTCTTACCGGAGAATTGCTAAATAGTAAAAATGATAATTTTACAAATGAAAATTGTCCTTTGTAGAGAGGTGTCCTCTCATAGAGGTTCTACTGTACTAACTTTTTTAAGAAATAAAGAATTAAAAAGTATTTCTACACAAACTTCTCTTATAATTCCACATATTAAAAATGTGAAAAAAGGAGGGAGAGCATGGTTTATCAGTAATTTAACACCAATTTGATCCTTCTTTATTATAAGAAATCTTTTGTTTAGCAATTTCATATTTTATAATTATTTTCTCTAGGCGATTATATAACCTATAATATATTATGATATAATTTTTTATTATTATTTTTATTAATTTTTTCAGCTTTTTTTTTCTCTCTTAATCTTTTTTTTTTTAATGCTTTTTTTTCTTCCTAATTATACAAGGTTGTCCCAAAAGTTTGTAAACACTTGCACAAAATTTGAAATACCAATATTATTTTGCCATTATGTATAATGTCTTTGTATTATTATGTATTCACCGTAATAATTTCATTTGCCAAGTACAGTAGAACCTCCCTGTAAAGGATAACACCTAATTGCAGAGCCAAAGTGTCCTTTAGGGAAGAGGTGTCCTCTTAACGGAGAGTTGCTAAATTGTAAAAATGGTAATTTTTCAAATGAAAACTGTCCTTTGTAGAGAAGTGTCCACTAAAGGGAGGTTCTATTGTAATAACACACACAAAAGCCTTTATTAGGGACTTTCCCCATACAGATTCTCCCAATTGGGTAAGGTAATAATCATCTTGTGTTATTTACATAGGTAGTAAGATGGAAATTTTGAACTGGCTTTACTCTTCATCTCAAAGTCATTCAATTGTTGACTGGTCCTTACATAATGATGATCTAAAAAAATATATAATAAGCTATTGCATTAGATTTGTTCGCTAATATTTTTGAAAGCAATATGTAGGGTGAAATGTGTTGGTACATTCAATTTGTTGATACAGGGCCGGTTCTACTGTAATAAGAAAAAAACTTTTGGGACAACCTTTATTTGTATCTTAACATTCTCTTACACAAAGAATAAGTTTTTTTTAGTTAGTTAAAGGAATATCTTATTTGTCTCTAGTCAAAACCCCAATTACAGCCAACCTCATCATCATTTTTAAATCTTCACACTAATTTGTTTTTTTGTAACCTTCCTTCAAAATTTGTAATCTGTTGGTTGGTTTATTTGTATCTAGTCAAAAAAAGCCTTTTCATACATACTTGATTCCCCAAAATCACCTTTCTATAATATATATATATGCAAATAGAGTTTTGTTTTATTTTTTTTTTCAGATGTGTATTCAAACATCTCTCTCTATCTATCCCTTATTTCTTCACTCCCTCCCCCTCCCCTAACTTCCTGTAGCAGTATGTAAATATGTCAATGATGATGATAAAAAGGATGTAAATATTCTAAGAAAAAATTTATATAAAAAAGTACACATACAATGGAGAGGGAGGAAATAATACACCTGTGTACAGATGTTTCCAGTTGAAAAAAAAAAAAAAAAAGTTAAATAAAAAAAATATTGTACAGATTCTAAAAGGAAATTTAACATTAAAGATAAAAACAAAAATTGTTTTATATTTGTTGTTTCTTTTTTATTTTTGGTATTGTGTTACATGTTTAAACATTATTAAGGTGTCATCTTTTTACAGTTAAACCTGTCTATAACGCCCCCTCTAAATAGCACATTCCTCTCTATAGCGCCTGATTTTAAATACGTAGTATGATGCGATTTACTTTAAAAGTGACATGTCTATAGCACCCTATTTTGGTGAGTCCCAAAAGGCGGTGCTATAGACATGTTTAACTGTATAAAAATTGAAAAACCACAAATATGAATTAAGCACTTTTGTCTGAAGATGGTAATAACGCTGTTACCGAAAAAACCACACACAAACATGAATGTTTCTTTTAAAACCAAATTTTGTACTGTCCTTACTGTGATGAAAAATATTGTGAGAGCTTGATTAGTCAGTGGTGAACCCTCCCAGCGGTTTCGCCAATTTTTAATCTACCAGACCGCTTCTTTAGAGCTCTAATACTGTATTGGACCATTCTGCTTATATATGCTACACTGAAGGATGGAATCTTAAATGATAAAGCACAATTTTGATTATAGATTATAATTACAAGAAAATAAGACCAAATAATTTAATAGTGTGTGTCGTTTCGGTAACAGCATTGTCACCATCATCAGACAAATGAATAAATGATTAAATAAATTCATTTGTCTGATGATGGTGACAATGCTGTTGCCGAAACGTCACACACTATTAAATTATTTGTTCTTATTTTCTTGTATTAGGATTGAATCTTAGTTATGGTGTTTTCTTCTTTCTTATCTTCACTCAATCATATTAGGGCATCAAGGTTGTTTGACAACCATCATGACTGGGTGAAGTAGAATGCGTCTGTCTTTTTCATTAAAACTGGGAGCACTACTCAGTAGCAGGCCGACTTAGCTCCAAAAGAAATGGCCGCCTCTGACATGAGGAACAGACGTCATGTGCAGCTGCTCCTAACATGGAGTACAAACGCTGCTCATCCTGTATCCCTGGATTAGCAGACCTTACAGGGTACTATCAGCCAGGCCAGCTGAACCCAGGTTTTTTAGTGAGCTTGTTACTGCTCCCCCTTCTCCTTTTTTATTCAGGCTTGGGACCAGCAAAGGTGGAGTTATGGTGTTTAAGTAAACTATGGACATAAGCGATTTTAGGAAAGTAGAATTACATAGAAATGTTTGCATTGAGCAATGCTCTCCAGCAAACAATAAATAAAGGCCAGTTAAGTATATATTAAACACAATGTGCCATTTACATATAAGAAATAAAACTACAAAGCGTGAATGTTTCTTTTAAATTGTTGCATTGTTCTCTGAAACATTCTCTGAAAGTGCTCTACACTGCAACCTTACTATACATCCCTACTGTACATCTGTTTTCAGTGGAACTTTTGGATATAACTTGAATTATAGCAAGTCAGGCAGGTTTATGTTCATCAAATTTATTAGTAGTGTATATAGTGTCAAAGTCTGGAGCTCTTGATCACCCTGAGGCCTGTAATTCTATCACTCTACTGACAAAAGAGACCTCCTCCATGCCATCAAGGCCCAATGTCAGCAAGAATGGAAATCTACTGCTGCACCTGACTGGTACAGAGCAGGAGGGACAAGTACCAATTCTGTTCTCCCAAGAGAACAGCAGTCCATGATTTTCAGACTTAAGTCTGATCATCTACTTTACAGAATGGTTACAAGGTTTTCTTAGTATGTACTAAGTGAAATTCTCAACCTGCAACCCCAAACCACATTATTGATTGTATTGGCTCATCCACGAACACTATTCATTCCCAGCAGACACCATCAAAAATATAAAGCTCTACAGGCTTGATACCCCAATATAATTGAGTGGAGATAAGAAAAAGGAATAAGAAATTTTAGTATTTTATATAGTGTCAAAATATTTTGGCAAGTCTCATTTTGTTCCTATTCTCATGCCCAGAAATGGTTGCGGAAAGTTGACATGGACCCAGAACAGAAGCTTCATACACCCTAAATAGAAGACATATAATAACTACTGCTGTGATAGAGATGTATGGAGACATCTGAGGCTTTTCATTGAACACGACAATGACAGCATAATCATTATAAATTAGCATTGAATGTGTGGCAACATTTCAAGACTAATACAACCTCTTCTTTCTTATATCCACTCAATCATATTAAGGTTTCAAGCCTGTAGAACTTGATGATGATAAGCAAAAACATATAAAAAAAAACATGTGCTTCTGGTCAGGAGATGCCTTCTTTATTTTTAATATATATTTATATAGGTACAGTCTGCACACCACACTGACGAGAGCCAACAGCCTGAAAGGCGTACATTATCGACTTTTCTTAATTTATCAAGAAATTGGGTTGGCCAAATATCATGGAACAAGTTAAATCAACGTTTAGTTTATTTTTGTTCCACTAGATGGCGCTCTGCCATCTAAAATGGTCATGTGAGAGGTCAGGATATGCCTTTTTTTTTTAATACTTGTATTTTCCTAAAAGTATTGCAATCCATAAATTCAGCATTTAAATAGGGGGTCGAAGGAAGGATGGTTTAAACCGTTGGTTTACGACAGCTACGACCCGGGTTCGATTCCCGCATTGGGTACTTTTCTGATAAAAAAAAATGCTCAAATGGCCCCCGATTCTTGCAAAAGTCCAACCCCACCAGCGAGTGCAAGTAACCAAACGGGGCTCTGGCACATTTGTAAGTGTAAAGTCGAACTGCTTTTCACATGTGGTACACTTACAGTAAAAGCAGTCGCCTTCTACCCACCATGATTATCATGGCCTGTACCACGTGTACTAGGGATAAGCAAAAAAAAAAAGCATTTAAATTATAAACGTTATATCTTGGATCGAAAAATAGAATGGATTTATTGAATATTTTGACGATCAGAACGTTCATGTTTTTTAAAAGCTTCTGAAATTTAGAAGAACCAATAAACCAGCTCCAATCAACCTTGAAAAAAAAAACTATAATTAAACATAACTTTTATTAGAACATGCCATTAAACTAAACTATTTTCCTGACTTCCAAAAAACTGCAATAGTCCACGAAAATATTTTTTTCAAATCATGCCAAACTCTTCTTGGAGAACATATGTTCAGCAGAGGTACAAAAACAGTATAAACAAAAAACTAGACATGTCGGAAATACAGTTAAACCTATCTATAGCGCCTCTTTTGGGACTCACCTAAATAGGGTATTATAGAGAGGGGGTGCTATAGACAGGTCACTTTTAATGCAAATATCGCATCGTACTACGTATTTAAAATCGGGCTCTATAGAGAGGAAGGCGTTATTTAGAGGGGGCTCTATAGACAGATTTAACTGCATATGCACCATTCAAACCCAATAGACAGTTTAAGAAAATCAATAAATTTCTTAACAAAATAATAAACAGTCCAAAAATCCGATTGAAATGCAAAATTGATATTTATGCAAATCCATGAAGAGCTACAGAACATTCCCAAGTACAGTACATCTGATAAACTGGATGTCCACCATTAGACATGTCAACCTGGATAGTTGGTGACTTTAGTACGTGGTGACTCCAGGATTCCGGGTTACCTCAGGTGAGAGATTGAAACTACTTTATTTCAATGTCCATTTAAGATTATATAAGGTTAAATACAGAATAAATATACAGTAGAACCTCCCTGTAAAGGACAACACCTAATTGCATAGTCAAAGTGTCCTTTAGGGAGAGATGTGCTCTTACCTGAGAGTTGCTAAATAGTAAAAATGGTAATTTTGCAAATGAAAACTGTCCTTTATAGAGAGGTGTCTTCTCATGGAGGTTCCACTATATACTATTATTGTGCCTTCTACAAGCTTCAGTAAGCTTTTTAAGGCATAACTCATAGTTAGGTGTCTCCGAGCAACCCGCCGCAGAGGAGGGCCAAGGAGAGGGCTGGAGAGGCGACGGCAAGGCCGGGGGAGAAGAGGGCTAGTGCACGCCGTTTTGAGGGAACCAAGGCAGCGCCGAGCACAACTCCGGCACTGAAGGCTTCAAAAATAGGGGATCATCAGAGATCAAAGGTCTGGCTTTTACCTTTCGACCTCCCGAAGGAAGTAAATGGAGGTTCCACTGTATAAGATTACTAGCCGAATGACCCAGGCAACGCCCGGGTTTTTCCCGATTAAATGTTTTTATTCAAATACTATTCGTTACAATTATAAATTGGCACCGTGGATGTCACTTTTGTGAAACGTCCCGCTCCAAACTTTGTGAGTTTTTAAAATATAAAAATAAATATGTAAATTTTCACACCGATATTTGAAAATTATATTATTTTGATTTTCAAATACTATTCGTTACAATTATAAATTGGCGCCGTGGATGTCACTCTTGTGAAACGTCCCGCTCCAAACTTTGTGTCTGAAAAGCGATATTTTTATAGAAAGATGATCTGGCTTTTGTTTTCTGCTCGAATGAATGTTTTTCTGTTAGAATTTTGTTCCTGTGTACAAAATAATGAACTGGTTTCACCCGTGGTCTCTGCTTTTTGGAATTTTTCCCGATATAATTTTGTATCTGATAATCAAACATGATACAGCAATATCGTCATCATCATTTTCTGACTAAAAATATATAGTTTTAATAATTGATTTATATATTTTTTAAAATAGCCTATCGTCTTCCCCGTATTTTTTACCTATGTATGGAAATTTTGGTTTGAATTAGTGAACTACTGCGAATTTGTATACCGGACATACCAACAGACCAACAAACATACAAACATTCATTTTTATATATATAGATTTTCCTAAAAAATATTGCAATCCATAAATTCAGCATTGAAATTATAAACATCATATCTTGGATCGAAAAATAAAATGGATTTATTGAATATTTTGACGATCAGAACGTGTTCATGTTTTTTAAAAGCTTCTGAACATAAGAAGAACGAATAAAACAGCTCCAATCAGCCTTGAAAAAAAAACTATAATCAAACATCACTTAGAGTAAAACATGCCATCAAACAAAACTTTATTACTGACTTCCAAAAAAAAAAAAAAAACGCAATAATCCACGAAAATATAAAAAATCAGCATGCCAGACTCTTTTTGGAGAACATATGTTCAGCAGAGGAACAAAAACAGAATAAACAGAAAACTAGACATGTCGGAAATACAGTTAAACCTGTCTATAGCGCCCCTTCTTGGGACTCACCTAAATAGGGTGATTGTAAAAAAAGAATTGGAAATATAGGAATTAAAGCAATAGGCAAAGTTAATAATTTAAATAATCCTTTTTTTTTTCTTAACTATTGCAATAATTACTGCAGCGATAGGCCGGTGTTATACTAGTAGGAAATGATCAGCCGTATTTGATGATTCTAAAAATATGAGGCTTTATTCCACAAAGTTAAAATGAGACACAAAATGAACCAATTTCAATTTAAACAATCCCGAACTATCAGGGTAAGCTTGATTCAGCTTCTTTTACTTCAATGGACTCTATCTTCTTTATACTTCAGACTTTATCTTCTTTATACTTCAGACTTTATCTTCTTTATACTTCAGACTTTATCTTCTTTATACTTCAGACTTTATCCTCTTTATACTTCAGACTTTATCTTCTTTATACTTCAGACTTTATCCTCTTTATACTTCAGACTTTATCTTCTTTATACTTCAGACTTTATCCTCTTTATACTTCAGACTTTATCCTCTTTATACTTCAGACTTTATCTTCTTTATACTTCAGACTTTATCTTCTTTATACTTCAGACTTTATCCTCTTTATACTTCAGACATTATCTTCTTTATACTTCAGACTTTATCCTCTTTATACTCCAGACTTTATCTTCTTTATACTTCAGACTTTATCTTCTTTATACTTCAGACTTTATCTTCTTTATACTTCAGACTTTATCTTCTTTATACTTCAGACTTTATCCTCTTTATACTTCAGACTTTATCTTCTTTATACTTCAGACTTTATCTTCTTTATACTTCTGACTTTATCTTCTTTATACTTCAGACTTTATCTTCAGGCTTCCTATGAACCTCTCTTGCCTTTTCACTTGAGCTCGAGCTCCTTGATTCGCTCTCCTAATCTGCAGACTCTCACTCTCCCCGCGCGCCTATCTCATTTTTTATTTATTTATTTCATCTCAATTTGCAGGTGTTACATTCGAGCACAGCTCGCGAGTCATCTTGTCCAGATTATTTACACATGGCGAGTTGTAATGCTGGAGTGGCCCCCCGAACCTTACAGGAGGGCAGTTGTTGGGTGTTTGGCTGTCAGCTAGCCATTGGGTCTGTTGGGTCACATTTCACCAAACAGACCCAACAAAGATGTAAACACTCTTTTACATCCTATGTACATACACGCAGTGTCTCGCCGAAAGTGTTTGGTGTACAGATGGATGTCCCACGGGAATGGCCGACGGTGGTTCAAAGATCAAGCCGGGGGGGGAGACGCAGCCCTGGACACGATCCCAAGATCTACTGGAGGAGGATGATACCGGCCCCTGATTAAGATGGATACAGATGGATGTCCCACGGCAATAGCCGACGGTGGTTCAGAGATCAAGCCGGGAGGGAGAAGCAACACTGGACGCGGATACCCGTGGATACTAAGATATATCAAGGAAGGCACAGCCCTGGCCAGGAGCCCGACGAAAACAGGAGCAGGAGTCCAACCACAACATAAGCAGAGAGCTGACGGGCAGTGGAGAAGCCACCTCAGCAAGAAGAAACGGACATCCAGCATGCGACTTTGTAAAACCTACCTTTTAATTCTTGTATATATGACCTGTGACATGACATTTTGATAGATGGGGACCATTTATTAATACTCTTGGGATTTCTTAAAGAAGAAATTAGCGTATAGGTCTCTCAGAGGGGTAGCATCCTAGATTGGATTTTAATTCCATTGATTAATTTAAATTTATCTCTCAATAAGACAGATAAATTCCGAATTTTGGTTAATATTTAGTTTAAATTGATCTTTCATAAGCCGTGAATAAGAATATTTCTAATTCATAATTTTCCTTAAAAATAAAAATTTAATAAAATAATATTTCTCTCAATGAGACAGATAAATTATGAATTTGGTTAATATTTATATTAAATCGATCTTTTCATAAGCTGAGCTAGAATATTTCTAATTCATAATATTTTTTAATAAAATATTATTTTTATTCCTTAAATTTTAACCTTAATAATATTATTTTCTATTTAATATTTCGAGAATTTGGTATATTTATTATTCTGTGGGATTGAGAGCGCTAAAAAAAAAAAGGGATAGGGGGGCCAGAATTTTTGGGGAACTGGACCAGGGCACCAGTCAGTTTGGAGGCGGCTTTCGAAGGGGGCGGACGAAAATTTCCCACCGGGCGAGAAGTAAGTAGCTGAGATGTTTAGGTAAGTTTCACTCTAAGAAAAATTTTTATAGTGAAGACATATTTTTATACATGACTAAGTCATGGTAGGTAGAAAGTATTTTTTTTTTGATAAAGACGTCTTGCCATTTATAGCGAGTTCATAGTGAGAGAGGGACTTATTCATATATTAACAGATAGATTATTTCGCCCAAGCATGATCGCCTTGAATGAGGTGTTATAGATTCATATTTTGCTTAACTATGTCATGTCATAGTAAATACAATTTGTTTTACATTTATTTTATATATCCCTTATTTGTCGAATAAAAGTTGATGTGGTAAATTTTAATGTGTACTAATGTCTATATAAAATCACAGATCACACATGAACTTTGGTGCGTATGCTGTGGATATTGAGTGTATTATAAGAGGTTCATTGCCTTATCATAAACGGAAAATATGTATACACCTGAATTTCTTTATATGCTAAAGGAGATCAAGATATAAATGTTTTTATAATCGAAGCTCAATTACAAGACGAATGTTAATTCGAGTGTATACAATATTTACTGTGTATGATATAATGTAAGAGCGTATCTTAAGTCCCAAAATGTCATCTTAAACAAACCACATATTTTAACTATTAATATGAGTTCCTGTGTTCGTCATACAATATCGAGTGTATACCTGAGTGTAAATTTGGTTATTATATATACTGGTGCAAGTATTTGGCGAGTGTTACATTTGTATGTCTATGTTAAAGGATGGAGTTTAGTCATCTAGATGTAGAAGGTACTGGCTTTACGGTCCAACAATTAGCGCTAATTAACGTGGGGCCGAAGTCTTCCGAAAATCAAAATTTAATACAATTTAAATTTGCAAGAAGTAGGCCTGCGAATTCCCTGAGATTAAGAAATTAGGTATCGATAAAAGAAGTGACCGTTATTTTTATTGATTTTTGAAAAAAAAAAAAAAAAAGCTTTATATTTCTTTTAATACGTTACTCATGCCGCCTTTTTACAATTTTATGAATTTTCACTGGATAATTGTTTTAATAAAAACATTATTTTTTTTAAAACACGTTATTCATGCCGCCTTTTTTTTTTTGTCAATTTATGAATTTCGATGGATAACTGTTAACAATTTCTGCATATGATTGGTTTTGATAAAAGCATTATATTTTTTAAATTACGTTATTCATGCCGCCTTTTGTCAATTTTATGAACTTTCACTGGATAATTGTTAGTATATAAAAGAAATACGTTAGGCTTAAATAGAAACCCACGAGCCTTTTTATTTCTCAGTTACACAATTGTTCTAACCTTTCAATTTCAAATCTACAGAAGCGTCTTATGTTAAAGTGTACCATTTTTTTCTTTAAGTTTCGAATATTGACAAAATGGTTCATTACTTTGTATAGATAATGAAATTTAGGGACGCTAACTTAAACCTAGAAATACGTTACTCATGCCGCCTTTTTACAATTTTATGAATTCTCACTGGATAGCTGTTAACAATTTCTGCATATCATTGGTTTTGATAAAAGCATTATATTTTTTTAATTACGTTATTCATGCCGCCTTTTGTCAATTTTATGAACTTTCACTGGATAATTGTTAGTATATAAAAGAAATACGTTAGGCTTAAATAGAAACCCACGAGCCTTTTTATTTCTCAGTTACACAATTGTTCTAACCTTTCAATTTCAAATCTACAGAAGCGTCTTATGTTAAAGTGTACCATTTTTTTTCTTTAAGTTTCGAATATTGACAAAATGGTTCCTTACTTTGTATAGATAATGAAATTTAGGGACGCTAACTTAAACCTAGAAATACGTTACTCATGCCGCCTTTTTACAATTTTATGAATTCTCACTGGATAGCTGTTAACAATTTCTGCATATCATTGGTTTTGATAAAAGCATTATATTTTTTAAATTACGTTATTCATGCCGCCTTTTGTCAATTTTATGAATTTTCACTGGATAATTGTTAGTATATAAAAGAAATACGTTAGGCTTAAATAGAAACCCACGAGCCTTTTTATTTCTCAGTTACACAATTGTTCTAACCTTTCAATTTCAAATCTACAGAAGCGTCTTATGTTAAAGTGTACCATTTTTTCCTTTAAGTTTCGAATATTGACAAAATGGTTCCTTACTTTGTATAGATAATGAAATTTAGGGACGCTAACTTAAACCTAGAAATACGTTACTCATGCCGCCTTTTTACAATTTTATGAATTCTCACTGGATAGCTGTTAACAATTTCTGAATATCATTGGTTTTGATAAAAGCATTATATTTTTTAAATTACGTTATTCATGCCGCCTTTTGTCAATTTTATGAATTTTCACTAGATAATTGTTAGTATATAAAAGAAATACGTTAGGCTTAAATAGAAACCCACGAGCCTTTTTATTTCTCAGTTACACAATTGTTCTAACCTTTCAATTTCAAATCTACAGAAGCGTCTTATGTTAAAGTGTACCATTTTTTTCTTTAAGTTTCGAATATTGGCGAAATGGTTCTTTACTTTGTATAGATAATGAAATTTAGGGACGCTAACTTAAGCCTAGAAATATTGTTTTCTCAGAATCCTGAGAATTTCACGCGAGCCCCAAATTTAGAATCTCAGGGGGTGTCTTTTTGATTGACAAGTGGGATTAGCGTCCACACCTGGAGAGAGGGGGGATGATTGACGTGAAAAACAACAGATGTGCATGCAAGATGTTTTCGAGGGGGGAAGGACATGTGGAGAAAACACATGTATAGATTTTAGCTGGAAAGTGAGAAAACAATGAGAGCACAGTCCACTGCTAGCTCTCGACTGGAAAGGTTGGTCTCACTGTCCTCCCCGCTTTTGCGGGTAGGTTTTTCCTGTTTTAAATATTCTATCTCCCTTTGTTTTTCATCATTACCTTCTTTACTATAGGATAAATGAAGCTTATTTTCTTTTACTACAGTTAGATAGTACATAATTTTTATTTAATTTAATAATATTTTAATTATTCCCGTCCCACAGAATTTCCACTCAATAGGACTAAAGATATTTTTGAATTTTATTAGAATGCTCTCTTAGCTATTCTTTAATCTTTATAATATTTAACGTTGTCTAGATTACAATTCAAAGCATTTGTTTATTTTTCGATGTGCATTGACTTACGATTTAATTGATTTTATATATTTGTATTTTCTGTATTTTAGGCTTCATGCTTGAAATGTTCCATCTCCGTTAGTTTCTCACCGTTATTTTCTAATTAGTAGGTCAATACGACCTATTTCAAGTTTTAATAGATTTTATATTTAAGTATTTTTTTTTTTGGAAACTGGTTCCACTTGATAAATCTGGAAATATTTTGAACTTTGATATTGACATAGTACACCTGGTTTTCCCTTATCTCTCCAATGTCGAGCATTATCAATATAAACACAAAGGTTGAAGATCTTTGTTTTTCTTATCTAGTTTGAAGGAGAAACGTACAATATCACGCGATTAAGTTAATCTCATAGGCTTACAATTAATCTTTTAATTTAATTTCTTTAAAGTTATTTCATACTGATTCTTTTTATTATTTCTATAGATTTTAAATCTTTAATTGTCTTAATAATTTCGCTTGTCGTTTCCATTTAGCCAATTTGTGATTTGTCATTTTGCTGACCAAGACAATGTTTACCTCGAAGTATTTTTTTTTTCGTAATATATAGCAATATGAGTAAAAGGTCTGGACATAATCTTCGTTTTTGATTAATAATTATATTTATGTAGTTTTTCTTATCCATGGGCCTTTAGCTTTGTTTATTTTTAATTTTGTAATCCACTTATTTCATCTTACATTTTGTAAAATGATGCAGCAGTATTTATTGACATCGTTTATATAATTATATCTTAGCAACTTTAGATGAGTCTGCATTATGTATTTATTTTTTTATCTCCTTCCGCAATCGGGCATGCACACTTATTGATAATTCTTAAATCAGACATCGAATAAATATGATGTATCCAGAGACGATCTCCACATTTGTTTCATTTTCTTGGTTATGGGAAGCCGAAACGCCTTTATGGCCTTATTAGTTTGATTATACTAAATAACTAAGTATTGTGTGTTTTATTCAACACTCCGTTTAAAGCATTCATTCTCTTGACTAAGGTACAGTGTCATGCGTGGTATTTGATTTAATTTTGTCAACTTTATGTGAATATACGATTTTCTTTAAAATCTAACCCCGATATTGTAGACAAGCGTATAGCTTAGCTCGCTCCTTTAAATCGTTGAATAGCCAATTTATTCTCTATATGGCATATTTCACAATGTCTGCGTGACGACCGAATCACAGTAAAATTCTCAAAATGGCAGTCGATGGACACGTGTATATTTACTCTATAGAGTGGTTGTATATACACATAGGTGCCTATGGATTTGTTTAATTTTATTATGATCTCCAGCCATGTTTCTGTATTTAAGGCTTCACGTTTGAGATGTTCCATCCCTTCTTAATTCTTCACCATTATTTCTTTATAGGTTCAACACGACTTATAATTTGTAAACAAAGGCTTAACGATTTATTTCAAGTAATTTATCCAACACAAAATTTTCCACTCGATAGATATGGAGGCACATTTTCTGTTGATTTTGCCAGTTTGCGCCTTTTGTCCTCTCTTATCTATATGGTATCTAACGTTTCAATATAATGATCTGGAGCATTTATCCTCTCATCTAATGCATATAGTTCATGGATTTAATTAATTTATAAACGTTTTCAATCATTGTTTTCCTGTATTGTATGGTGATCTCATCCTAAAGGTTTAGTAGCATACTAGTATTTCATTCTTTTATTCGATATTATTATTGCTTATTTTAATTTTTATGTCCATATATGAACAGAATGTCCAGGTCTAAGTGTTCGCTTCGAATATCGATCGTAAACAAGTTTAAACATACCCCCCGAAATTCTCTTCCTTAGCCTTTATTTTGTGTAGTGATCAATTTTTCCTTTTGGTAACAACCGTTATAGATCCCTGGAAATGCATACTAAATAATAAGACAGTATTTTGTTTATTTGTTAACCTTATGAATATGCATTTTCGTTTAAAACTTAACCGCGATATCTTAAGAAGGCGTATAGATTTGGTTGCTTCATTTAAACGTTGAATAGGATCACAATTTAGATATGACATAATTTACTACAGAAGATTACATGTCGAAATACAATCACAGCGAAATTTCAAAATGGCGACTAAAAAAGGGCACGTCGGGCAACCGATTCTTTTCATGATGCCTCCAACTGCATATGATCTTAAATATCCTGTGTACACTGGTATGAGGTCACCTTGAAATGCAATAAGCGTGCAGAATTTTAACCTAAGAAAGATTTCATGAAACCTTCCCGTCTGGAACATTTCCCCTTGGTCAAGGACAGATAAAAACATTTCGATGAGTATTAAGTTACCGTAAATATTTGCCAGCAGAAGGCAAGATGAGATTACACGAAAGTAGGATCAGTAAGTGTTTAGCTCCTGTTTTGTTAGTAATTCTGGACCTTTATAAGGCAATGGGAGGTGGACATCAAGATATACTCTGATAGACGGGTGTGTGCCTCTGTCAAGGGAAGCAGTTATTCCGTGTAATGGGGATTACAATATCATCAAATATTAACAAATCATCTTTGGTAGATATGGACAACCAAATGGTGCCAAATTCTTTAGTGAACTTATATTTTATCACTTAGTTGTTTCGTATCCAATCTTATGATGATCTTATCGTGTGGTGATCCATGTACAGAATCTAACAGGAAGTTTTTTTTTTTTGGAAGTAATGAAATTCGCTGTTTCTTTCTCTAACCCAGCCAAAGGACGAAATCGTTTCATTACATCTTGCATCCTTGGAAGCTAATAACATTATTTCAGAACTAAATGCAATATGCAGACCTGGCAACCTAGCAAATGTATAGTTTCGAATAACTTTAGATGAACAATAATAGTAAGCCTTGCACCTCGTGTAAGTTTACACTTGCCTGGTTTTGATAAGCCCCTCTAGAGACCCTAATCTATTTCACCAACTCCAGATTGTTTGGACAGCAGAGGTCTATAACAAAGGAGGATCTTATAACAGGAGAACAGACCTAAGATTCGTTTCGACATCGGCTTTCATAGTTTATGGAAGGTGGTACTAGGCAGTGGTAACCAGTAGCAAGGATTACATTTCTGAGAGATCGGGAATGGGCATAGAAGATTAAGAAGGATATCTTGCGCGGTATGAACAATGGACACCGGAGCATGCGATGTTGTATGTAGGACCTCTATATTATATAATAGGACTATGTTGCTCACGAAGATGGACGTGAGTGAAGAATAATATAAAACATTATATCCCAATGGACGCTACAGAGCGTATAAGCCACTTGACATGAATCTGCTGAAGGAAGGGTCACTGTGATACTATGTGAAGAAATCATCGGAAATAAATGCATCATTTATAAAATATAGAGATTTACTCTATATACATCCATCTGCAGGCGATGCACCTGATTTTCGCTCAGACCTCTCAAGATCAACTATAGGACATACCAAGTAAAGTACGCAAGATATAGTGGAGCCAACCCGAATCTGATCAGATGTGTCCAAAGCTCGGTTTCTACTCCATCATACCACTGAAATCACTGCGGCAGCCATGTCTTAGCGAGGCAAGATGTTTGGTACGATCACAAGTATGCGTGTTAAATATCCAGCACTGTACCCTGACGAAATTCCGATAGGGAGGTGCGCTAAATCAAATCAGGTCAGGATAAATTACACGATATAATGAAAGGTGTAAGAGGGATAAGTCAACAATCGACAACAATTTTTTTTTAAGCCAACAAGCAGTGAACAGGAGTTCGGGCTGGAATAGGGGAAGGAACAATAAGAAGGGGAGGTGCATAAGAAACAGTCATTCATAGAAATCACCTGTGACACCATAAAAAAAAAAAAAAATTTTAAGATCTTATATTGAAGTTTTCAGGCTACTCATGTCAATGCATATTACAGATGTAGACAATCAGAATTACTTAATGTTAACAATTAGGTATAACCCACTTTAACAGAGTTGTAGAGCAACTGACTTTGTACATGCATATATCTCCAATTCCCTTGACAAGGCTACCCTTTCTATTTAGCTGAAACAAACTGCTTATCTAACTTTATCACGCTTTAACTGGCTCGAAGTATAGTGGTTTTCCTTTGTCGTTAGCAAGGTAAATACCTAATCCAGTGTGCATAAAGGACTATAGAAATACTATTACACTAGAAATAATTAATAGTTCATCCTGATATACAGTAAAGGAAGTGAGAACAGCATCTCTACCAGAAGGCCATCATGGCTAGTTAAGTTTCAATACACCCAGAAAGAGCTTATCTCCTCGAAGGGAAGATTAAAAAGGGGGGAAACGGGTCCTCTGGAATTTTCCTCGAAATTCTGCGACAGCCCCCGCCCAGAAGAATGTCAGTCGATAGTATAGAGCTGACCAAGGGGAAAGAGAATTGGAGAAAATTTCCTGCTTGTAAACACGAGGGTAGGTCGCCGGCCCTGATAAGGATTGGCAGGGGAGGAACAGATTCCCAGAAGGGACTCCCGAGATATCAAAATAGGCTAAAGCAATAGAACGGGATCCAGTTCCCGATGACGGGTTTCGAGGAAACACCAGAGGGATGAAAAGGTAGTGAAATGTGTTAAAAACGATGGAAGAGAGATGTGGGAGAGGTGATGAAAGAGGTGTTGAAAGTGATAAAAAGAGTGAGAAAGCGTTGAATGTTGATGAGAAAGAGATAGAAAGATGCAGGAAGATGTTGAAGGAGAAAGTATTGAAAAAAGTTGGATAAAGAGTTTTGTAAATAGTAGATAAAGGTTGATAGAAGAAAGTACACTTAATGTGTAAAGCGTAGCTGTCGGCCGCAATATCGCCTCGATAGAAATATTTCTTTTAAAATAATACATATTATGCACTGGGGGTTTGTGTAAGCTGACTTACCTAAGTTTCAGCGACTGTATACACTAATTTATATACATGGGTCTTTATTAATTACAATATTGTGTTATATATTAAATAACAAATATGTATTCTCCTTTTAAGAAGCAATTTTGGTTCTAATGTTGGTATATGATATTTAAGAGTTACTCAGTTTTTTTTTTTTAAACAACGATTTTGTCTTAATGATTATTGTGAACTTTGAAGAGCTTGCAGTTTTTTTTTTTAACTATAACGTGTGTTTTAAACTTCCAGTTTTTCCTACTTTATTATATGTTAACAATTTTGTCTTAGTGTCATGGTGAACTTTAAACAGTTTACAGTTCTTTTTCTTTTTATAACGTGTGTTCTAGTGTTAAATGTTGAAAGGAGCTTTAACACCATGTTTCAGTGTTTGTGTGTTATTTGTCTCAACATTGCCTTTGTGCCGCATATCGCCTCACAACCTTGCTATAGTGTTTGTTGCCATTTTTAAAGATTTTCACAATTTGTATTAGTGTTAATGTGTCATTTAGAGAAATTGCCATAACCTCATCCTTATATAGTACACCGTTTTACACCGTTTTTATTTAATGAGCTATATGAGAGATTTTAGATGTAAAATAAGAGTTACTATTTACATGAGCCAAATCGACCCAGCAGTTAGAGCAAGAGGGGGGGAATCAGATGTTTCCTCCTTTCACGTGACACCACTGTTTACCCCGACCGGTCGTGCCAGATAAGAGGGAATACCAGGAAACTCTGTCCTTGTACTTCGGGGTTGTGATAGGGCCCCATGCTCGCTGCAAGAACGACATCTTGGGTTTTTCGTGTTCTCCTAGTGTAGAATTGGCTCAGCCTCACTTTAGTATAGTATATGATTAAGAGTTGTCTCACAACCTTGTTTTAATATGACACACCGTTGAAGAGCTTGTACAACCTGTCAGGATACAATGTAGGAAAATGTTAGTTTCTTTTATTGTTATGTTACAATCTTATCCAACAGTAGAACCAGAGGGACCACAAGAGACGACAATCTTGAGAAACCCGCTAGAGATAGTTAATAGAGTCATTGGTGGCAATGCTGGCGGCGCTGAAGTACGCCGTTCGACCAGGGTCAAGAAACCCACCGAGTGCAGATCGTGTTCAAGTTGCCAATGATTTGATTTATAGGATGTGTACTAGAGCTAGTTGAATTTTGATCATAGTAAAATGTGTTAGAATGTGAGTTAAAGGCCCTAGATAGTGGCCTTAAAGAGATTTCAGTTTTTTTTTTTTGAAGAAGCTATTCTGTATTTATAGCATGTGTAATTCAACTCCTGGGTTCGACAGTATATTTGTTTTAATTCTTAATTGAAGGTTATGAATAATGGTTCAACTTCGAGATTAATTAGGAAATCTAGATGCTTGAGATATCTGCTGTGCTTGTAACATATTCGCTACAGGTTGATTCGGAATATGCGCTGGGTTAAAACTAGGCACCCTATAACTCCATAGGCCCAGAATACAGCCCAAAGAGAATTTCTAATGAGAGTATGTAATGCAGTTACAATCTAAGAATTGATAGAGCAACAAGTAACCTCTGTTGTTAAACTCCAGAACGAGCTGGGTACCAAAACCCTATAAGTCCAAAGAAAGAGTTTAGCTGAATAGCAGAGAAAGAAGAAGCGTTGGCAAAAACACTTATGGACCTATCATATATTGGCAATGAGGTAAATACTTGAAGTTCAGTTCGCTCCATTTAAGTGCTAGTTTGATGATTCATTTGTTCAGACACCAAGTGTCAAGATAAGAAGATTTTCAAATTGTGAGACACACAGTTAAAGTGTTAGGTTAGATTTCAGCATTTGATTGTTAACAATCAATTTTGTTAATTTGCTTAAATATAAATAATGTTTATCCACGTATAGATAACTTTTATGTAGAGTTTGTATGAGGCATTTATTTAAGTCAATAGGGCTTTAGTCCCCACTTTGTTTTAATTAGATAACTTTATTTGATTTCTCATTGGTCCTGAAAGACTTTATTATTGTTAGGGTTTATTTGATAGATAATTGTAATACTTTGGCATTTATAGCAATTTTTAACTATAGTATGAATGCAGTCTGCGAATGAAATATGTATGAATGGAATGACTAATGATTGTTGTCAAAGTTAAAAACTATTATACTGTTAGACCAAAATTACTTTAGAGTAGTGATAGGGATTTAATAGGTCAATTTTCAATTTTGATTTCTTTATTTGTTAGGAACGAAGCCCCAAACAGGACAACTACAACTCTATTGTTAGGAAAATATTCGCTCCACTTTGTTAGGTCTCCTTTTTAGAGGAGTGTAAATATTGATTTTTTTTTATGAGAGTAATCAGCTACTCTATTTCATTATATCAACTTGAATTCTAAGAATCGTAGATAATGACCATGTCTCGATTCTCAGACTGGGGATTTGTGGAAGGTCACGGTCAGGCCAAAAGCCTGCAAGTCCTCTCCTCATTAGAGGGAACGGAGAGGTATCAGGTGAACTTTGTGCTAGGTGGGGGGATTCAGTTGCCGACGTCGCAGACTAAGTGTAAAGCGACGAAAACCTCGGGTAACCGATCTGACATCGTAATTTACGACGCTTTGAGCGTGACCGAGATGAGGGTGATACAGTCGGGAGGTTGGAAAGGATCGGCACGTTGGGAGCTCTTTTATATATTGCGCAGCCTGTAACAAATTCCCCGACGGACGAGCTTAGAAAACATGCGCTGGGTAGAGAAATCGAATTCCCTGTAACTCCTTGTCTATAAGTAAAAGCCTAAAGGGGTTTCTAATGAGGGTTAACAATTGAGCAAGTAACAAACAAGTTTTGATTAGACGAAGCGATTCCGTCTACAGATTTTTAGGTATCAGATAGCAAAGTGACAGATGGACTGTCCGGATTCTTTGCGTTTTATATCGCCCCAGGCTAGCAAGAGTTATTCACTTAATTAAAGACTATTAGTCTACCATACGTTTAGTTAGAACGAATTTAAGTCTAAACATCAATTAATATATAGAATTTTTTTTTTTTTGAGTAATTCATTATAAGATAGGTTAAATTTTAAATTAATAGGACACAAAATGAACTTTTGAAGCAGATTGCCAGAACAAGCCAATATAGTGGTCCAGATTTGAAGAGAGATTATTAATTTTTTTTTTTGGGAAGATCGAATATAAAGTATTTTTCGTTTTGAGACAGTGAAATGACCTAGAGCAATGGGTTATTTGTTTTACAAGATTTGTTTTTTTTTTCAGAGAGGTACTAAGAACTCAGGTGAGAGGACACATATCACAAGATATGAGCTAGACCTATCCATCATAATTTATTACAGAATTAGTTTGAGTATTTTTATTAAAGCGATTTGTTGGTCAAAATTTATGAGTACACATTCTATGGATAAGCTAAACAATGTATAGTAGGAGTAAACTACATGTTAAAATAAAGGACAAAGGTGGGAGAGATTTCAACCACAGGTAATGTAATTTGGAAGTAATCTGGTTGTGAGAGGCTTCCTTTTGTATTAAGAGAGGCAGGGAACACGCCAGACAAACACTCCCAGTGACAAGTTAGTAAGGACAAGTTTTATCTTTGTTAGATATTACACGAGTTTTGAGATACTAGTGAGATAACCTGGACCCCTCAGTGCATATATATATCCGTTTTATTATTTTTTTTTATATCATATATCATATATTTTGTTCTCATTATTATATCCATGTATATTCGTATATGTAGAAGCACAATCCATAGCATGGGTATGTGTGACATTTTGGTAGCAGCGGTGTTACCATCTTCGGACAAATGTACCGAATAAAGATTTTTAATCACAATTTATATATTCATTTGTATTCATTATATATATGTATATCAAACCATTTTTTTTACTTATAGTAAATACCCATTTTACGATTCATAGCATAGATATGTGTGACATTTCGGTAGCAGCGTTGTTACCATCTTCGGACAATGTACCGAATAAAGATTTTTAATCACAATTTATATATTCATTTGTATTCATTATATATATATATATATATCAAACCATTTTTTTATAGTAAATACCCATTTTAATATTTCTTATTTTATCTAACATCGCGTATATCCATATTGTTCCAATATTTTTTTTGCATGCATCGCATTCGTGCAGCTCTAATATGTATATTTTTTTTTCGTTTCTGTTTTATACTATTATTTTAATGTCATCGATAAGAGTTGCAACTTTGGATTCTTTTTTTTTTTATCAGTGCCATTTTGAACATGTATAGCCATTCCTTCGCTGCCATATGTATCGTATAGAACTAATAAAGTTTTTTTTTAGATGTGTTTTAGGAATTGGGCATGTCTACCATACTAACACAATTCCTTGGCGCCCATAATTATTATGTTAACCTGAATGGCATAAGAATCTGTTTTGCACAGAACCTGTGTATAGACCACCCCTTCTCCACCCACTGGGACTGCGGTCGGGGATGTGTGGACTCGACTCACATCTGGGTCAAGACTCCCTGGAATACAGACAGCAAAGGGATGGGCTCAGTATATTGCCCATAGAATGGTAGGGTAGAACTTCCTTCTGTAATCACGATGAACTAACCTGCCCCAGGTTCCATGGCCCGTCTGTTCCCCCTTTGCCGGAGTGACTAGTGATTGCATAGTGGTATCGTAAAAGAATGCATTTTCTCCCAATTTCATATTTTCTCATGGAATATTTGATCAGATATGAATTGAAATAAACTCATTCTTTCACTCTGGCAGGGGAGGAATTGTTGGGTCACATTTCACCAAACAGACCCAACAAAGATGTAAACACTCTTTTACATCCTATGTACATACACGCAGTGTCTCTCCGAAAGTGTTTGGTGTACAGATGGATGTCCCACGGGAATGGCCGACGGTGGTTCAAAGATCAAGCCGGGGGGGGAGACGCAGCCCTGGACACGATCCCAAGATCTACTGGAGGAGGATGATACCGGCCCCTGATTAAGATGGATACAGATGGATGTCCCACGGCAATAGCCGACGGTGGTTCAGAGATCAAGCCGGGAGGGAGAAGCAGCACTGGACGCGGATACCCGTGGATACTAAGATATATCAAGGAAGGCACAGCCCTGGCCAGGAGCCCGACGAAAACAGGAGCAGGAGTCCAACCACAACATAAGCAGAGAGCTGACGGGCAGTGGAGAAGCCACCTCAGCAAGAAGAAACGGACATCCAGCATGCGACTTTGTAAAACCTACCTTTTAATTCTTGTATATATGACCTGTGACATGACATTTTGATAGATGGGGACCATTTATTAATACTCTTGGGATTTCTTAAAGAAGAAATTAGCGTATAGGTCTCTCAGAGGGGTAGCATCCTAGATTGGATTTTAATTCCATTGATTAATTTAAATTTATCTCTCAATAAGACAGATAAATTCCGAATTTTGGTTAATATTTAGTTTAAATTGATCTTTCATAAGCCGTGAATAAGAATATTTCTAATTCATAATTTTCCTTAAAAATAAAAATTTAATAAAATAATATTTCTCTCAATGAGACAGATAAATTATGAATTTGGTTAATATTTATATTAAATCGATCTTTTCATAAGCTGAGCTAGAATATTTCTAATTCATAATATTTTCTAATAAAATATTATTTTTATTCCTTAAATTTTAACCTTAATAATATTATTTTCTATTTAATATTTCGAGAATTTGGTATATTTATTATTCTGTGGGATTGAGAGCGCTAAAAAAAAAAAAGGGATAGGGGGGCCAGAATTTTTGGGGAACTGGACCAGGGGACCAGTCAGTTTGGAGGCGGCTTTCGAAGGGGGCGGACGAAAATTTCCCACCGGGCGAGAAGTAAGTAGCCTGAGATGTTTAGGTAAGTTTCACTCTAAGAAAAATTTTTATAGTGAAGACATATTTTTATACATGACGAAGTCATGGTAGGTAGAAAGTATTTTTTTTTTTTATAAAGACGTCTTGCCATTTATAGCGAGTTCATAGTGAGAGAGGGACTTATTCATATATTAACAGATAGATTATTTCGCCCAAGCATGATCGCCTTGAATGAGGTGTTATAGATTCATATTTTGCTTAACTATGTCATGTCATAGTAAATACAATTTGTTTTACATTTATTTTATATATCCCTTATTTGTCGAATAAAAGTTGATGTGGTAAATTTTAATGTGTACTAATGTCTATATAAAATCACAGATCACACATGAACTTTGGTGCGTATGCTGTGGATATTGAGTGTATTATAAGAGGTTCATTGCCTTATCATAAACGGAAAATATGTATACACCTGAATTTCTTTATATGCTAAAGGAGATCAAGATATAAATGTTTTTATAATCGAAGCTCAATTACAAGACGAATGTTAATTCGAGTGTATACAATATTTACTGTGTATGATATAATGTAAGAGCGTATCTTACGTCCCAAAATGTCATCTTAAACAAACCACATATTTTAACTATTAATATGAGTTCCTGTGTTCGTCATACAATATCGAGTGTATACCTGAGTGTAAATTTGGTTATTATATATACTGGTGCAAGTATTTGGCGAGTGTTACATTTGTATGTCTAAGTTAAAGGATGGAGTTTAGTCATCTAGATGTAGAAGGTCCTGGCTTTACGGTCCAACAGGTCCAGGTCGTCGGATTCGGTGGCTGAGGTCACCAACTGTTGGAATTCTTCTTTTTTGAGTTTGATTCCGTTGCAATTCCAGAAAACGATTTTAAAAGGTAATTTGCCTTTCATTGTAAGAAAGTTTTGATAATTTCTAATAACTTTTCGCACAGTTCCCTGGTGTCAGAATGAGTAGTTTTCTTTTTTGCAGTTTCAGCGTAACTTGCCTTTTGTTTTTCAACAATTGCTTCTTCTGTTTTAGTGGAGCTTGCTTGAGGTATGGTGTTAGGGGAGTTTTGTCTGGGAGGCCTTAGCTGCTGTTGTTGTGGCTTCGGAAAATTTGGGCATCCGCGGTAATTGGCTGTGTGCGCCTCTCCGCAGTTAGCGCACTTTAGTGGGAGCTGTTTCGACTTTCTTGGACAATCCTTCGAATGGTGTTCTTCAGCGCACTTGACGCATTTGGGCTTCAAAAAGCAGTTTAGCTGGCCATGCCCAAAACCCTGGCAGTTAAAGCATTGGGTCACTCGTTTTGTAGTCCTGAATGATTCCACGACTATTTTTTGGTAAAGTATTTCAGTTATTCCATAGATTCCTTTATTTTGTTCATTTTTCGGTAGCTCTACTAGGACTATATTCATCGGTATTTTTGGTCGATTGTCTATGGAGTCTTTTGACAATGACCTCAGTGAAGCCCATTGAGACCAGTTCAGTTACGACGTCTTCTTCTTTGAAGGCTGTTGTGATACCCCCTTCAATACCACTTTCAGTGGTTTTTCCTCCTGTAGTCTGTAGGAATATCCTCCATTATTTTTCTGTACATACTCCCTGATTTTTTTTAAGTCGCCTATGTTTTTCGATTTAATTATGTGCTTTTTGCCAGAAATCGTGACTTGGAATGGTTCCATGCACAAGTCTTTTAGTTCTTGGCAAAGAAGCTTCCAATCTGCTACATTTTCTGCAATAACAGGAGGAATTCTCGGTTTTTTCACGTTAGTGACCGTGGTCCATGGGCCATCGTTGTCGTTATTTTCTTCATCGTCTTGCGGTGGGTGAGCTGCGTTCATTTGTTGAGAAACTCCAGTGGCGGGACTTCGTTCGTCGATGTCCATTCTAGGCGTCTTCAGATTACGCTCGCTCCTAGTTGGCGATCTTGAGTCATCCGATGGGGAGCCGCGAGTTCTCTTCTTTGATTGAACCGTTTCCTCAAGCTTATACTCGATTCCATATTTGTCTAGGATCTTCGTTATTAAGGAGGCTTCGATTATGCATAGTTTCTCGCCGGTTGGTCCGATCGTCGATTTAATTAAAATCGGTGGCATATTATTTTTTGCCAAAACTGTCCGAAGCAGGGTACGTCCACTTGTTAATTTTTATTTAAGGCACAAACGCAAATTTATTCGTTGTCTTCCTCGTTTTAGAGAGATATAAGTGTATATGCTATTTATAATTTTAAAATAGATTTCCCGCCTTATTTATTCTGTTTAATAAAGGAAAAAAATATTCATAAGCATAAAACAATAAGTAGGTCACTTTGATGACATTTAAAAAAATAAAATTCAGTTTTTGACAGTTCTCTATATTTCCTTAAATTGGATGAATTTACACTTTCAAGGTTGACTTTTCTTTATCTTTTGAAGTTTAATATAAATGAAATTTATGCCTATCTCATACTTTTTTCGCCGGCTTTTATAGTCGTATAAAGTCACGTGGACGGACTCTGTGGCGCATCCCTTGGCGCGTGCCATCTAGAGCCGTCTTCCTGAATCATTTCCAACATTCTCCCACCAATTTTGACAAAGAAATGGTCAAAATTAAATCTTCGACAAATATTTACACTTAATATGAAATATTTACACAATTTATGGGCTATACCTGTCAGGCAATTTGTTTAATAACATTTTCTTTTAGTTCATGATATCTGGACTCTTTGGAACAGGTTTCAATAGGATCCCTAATACCTAATACCTCTAGATCCCATTATTCTTTCAAATCACTTTGAACTGTAAGCAAATTCAAAGTTTGTTCTATATGCCCATTTCTATCAATACTTGGTGAATTGCCCATCAATGTCCATCCCAACCTTGTTTCCATCGCAGTTAAGTTTGTTTCAATTTGTACAACTTTCCCTGTTAAAAGCATGCCCATATAATCAGCACCGATCAAAATATCAATCTCTTTTCTATTAAATTTATCTTCCGAAATGCTTATACCTTTACTGCTTAACTTTCTACACCAATCTCCTCTCGGTAAAGGCGGTACGTTATCGCAAATCTTAGGTTGGTCCAACGCTTTAACCTGGATTTTTTTCCCTACAGTCATTCAATTTTTCCAAGTTCAGGATGTATCTTCCATGCCTTTCCTCTTCCACTCTTTTACCTCCAAATAGGCTTTTAACTATTGTTATTTTTCCAATATTTTTCAATCCCATATACTCTACCAAAGATTGTTTTACATAAGAGTACTGGCTTCCACTGTCTAACAGAATTCTTACCCTCTTCGAAGCTTTTGGGCCTCTCAACAGTGCCACTGTCGTCAGCATCAGAATTTGACTCGTACAAGCCTGACTCGAAAAGGAGGCTATTGGCTCAGGGGTATCTTTTCTTAAATTCTCCCTTCCATTCTTCTCCCTTATCTCCTTCGAAGAGCTTCCCCGACACAGAATATCCAGGTGGCGCACTCTGTGGCGCATCCCTTGGCGCGCGCCATCTAGAGCCGTCTTCCTGAATCATTTCCAACAGTGATATAGAGATTGGGAGCTATAGACAGGTCACTTTTAATGCAAATCGCATCGTACTACGTATTTAAAATCGGGCTCTATAGAGAGGAAGGCGTTATTTAGAGGGGGCGCTATAGACAGATTTAACTGTATATGCACCATTCAAACCCAATAGACAGTTTAAGAAAATCAATAAATTTCTTAACAAAATAATAAACAGTCCAAAAATCTGATTGAAATGCAAAATTGATATTTATGCAAATCCATGAAGAGCTACAGAACATTCCCAAGTGCAGTACATCTGATAAACTGGATGTCCACCATTAGACATGTCAACCTGGATAGTTGGTGACTTTAGTACGTGGTGACTCCAGGATTCCGGGTTACCTCAGGTGAGAGATTGAAACTACTTTATTTCAATGTCCATTTAAGATTATATAAGGTTAAATACAGAATAAATATACAGTAGAACCTCCCTGTAAAGGGCAACACCTAATTGCATAGTCAAAGTGTCCTTTAGGGAGAGATGTGCTCTTACCGGAGAGTTGCTAAATAGTAAAAATGGTAATTTTGCAAATGAAAACTGTCCTTTATAGAGAGGTGTCTTCTAGCGCGAGTGTCTTCTCATGGAGGTTGTTCTACTGTATAAGATTATATAATGATAAATATATGAATAAATAGAGATGTGAATATTTATAAAATAATTGATAAATATACAAGGTCATATTGGTGAAGCCTACTGCGGGAAAGAAGAGAGATATGCAAATATTGTGCTGCGGAATATTCAATATAAATATATGTAAATATGTTTGTATATAAATATGACAATTTTCTTGACATTTTAGAAACTTTTGAAAAGAGACAAACGTTATGATCGGTCGAAATATCATGCAATATTAACCCAGTTTATTTTTCTATCCAAGATGTGCCCTATTTTAAATAGCGCCTTCCTCTCTATAACCTCCGATTTTAAATACGTAGTACGATGCGATTTACATTAAAAGTGACCTGTCTATAGCACCCTATTTTGGTGAGTCCCAAGATGGGGCGCTATAGACAGGTTTAACTGTATATTCAAATTATGTATATGCAAGGTCTGTTTAAGCATAATTTTATTGCTGTTCTCTTATGAGTTAAGAGAAAATAAAATTAGAGGTAATAAAAAGATTTATACTGGCCGAGGTGTCTTTTTTCAAGAAAAAAATAAAAGAGAGCATGGGAAAATAGTTATCCAAATTTGAGATATTTTACAATATTGTCAAATAGCTCCATCCAGATGGAACAACTGTCAATCATCCCTGGACCCCGGGAGGGGGGGAAGCTGATATGTAAATAAGGAAAACGGGACGGTGGCTAACGCCGTTCATTAGGATTAACTTTTAACTTGGGTAAGTTGTACAAAACTCTCTCTCTCCCTACAAATACCCCTTGTAATAAATTATTTATTCCCAAATTTGCCCTTGCTTTATTTATCTCCGCGACATATTTTGGTGGAGACGCTGGGTAGCGTGACGGAACTTCGAAGAAGTCGACGTCTACAGGGACGTGAACCAATTCTTCAACCTTTGCCACAACGAATAGAAATGGAAGACGACCACAGACCTACTGTTAACGGATCCTACCTCCCCTGTCAACGCCAACGAGATCCTTCTACCTTTTCTGGAGATGGAAATATAAACCCTGGACAGTGGTTGAAAGAGTACGAGAGAGTTTCGAAGTACAACAGATGGGACGAGACCATGAAGCTTGCCAACGTCGTATTTTACTTGAACGGAACTGCTGGAAGGTGGTTTGATAATAACGAAGAATCACTCAACTCGTGGAGAAGCTTTGAAGACGCATTCCGCGGTGTGTTCGGACTGCAGGAGGATTCTGCTCGACGCGCCGAGGAAGTTCTGAAGTCAAGAGCACAGAAGGCCGAAGAATCCAGCGAGTCATACATCCAGGAGATTCTTAGTCTCTGCCACCAGGTGAACCCTCGTATGGAAGAAGGTGAGATAGTTGCTCACATTATAAAGGGAATTTCGGAGGACACATACCAGGTATTGGTGGCGAAAGACATACAGACAGTAGATGAGATCCTGAAGTTCTGCCGTCATCTGACAACCGTCAAGCAGCGCCGGATCGGCCGTACGAAATTCGCCAGGTTGTCAAACGTAATGCCCATTTCGTGTGTTGACGACTCAGACGACTTGGCCGGCTTAATTCGCCGCATCGTTAGAGAAGAGATACAAAAGGTTTTCTCAGCACCTGAAGTGATCAATCCTCTCCGAGAGGTGAACGCCCTGGAACAGACTGTGAGGGAAGAGGTCAGCCGTGCTCTACAACCTACCAGACCACAAGTCAACGTGGTACAACAACAACCACGAACGCCCTATTATAATATCGACCGACCAACCCAACCCAGGAAGACGGAACATTGGAGAACCTACGACGACAAACCTATCTGCTTCCACTGCGGACGACCCGGACATGTCGTCCGTTATTGTAGGGAACGACGGCAGGTCTTCGCTGAAGCCAGGACAAGGAATGGCGGAGAAGGAAGAAATGTTGGATTTTCGAATCGACCCCCGAGATATGACGCCGACGACGACTATGTAACGCCCCAAACCTCGACGTACTTCTACCGGAGCTCTTCCCCACATCCAAGCCGCGCAAGGTCGCCAGCCCGAAGACAATCCCAGTCGCCAACCCGTCGTTTCAGCCGTTCTCCCATGCCTCAGAATGTGAAAAACTAAGTGGAGCGGCTTCTAACGGGGGTGAGGTCGCCATTGAGGAAAATCCTCCAGGGTATATCGCCGCTAAATTAAAAGAAAATTTTGTTATGGTCGAAATAAATGGACGCAAAATTAAAGCATTGGTGGATTCAGGAGCCGACTTTTCAGTTATTTCAGACAAATTTCGACGCGAACTAAAGACACCTCTCTTCAAAGAACCAGGTCCCATTCTTAAAGCCGCAAATAAAAATTTAATAGAGACCCTAGGAAAATGTGTCCTGAACATAGAAGTTAATGGTCTGAAGATATCCTTTGAATTCGTTGTTATGGTGGAATGCAGCCATGACATCATATTCGGATGGGACTTCTTCAAGGCCACCGAAGCCGTCATTGATTGTGGCAGAAATGAACTCCATCTCGGGGAAACCTCCGTCCTGGAATCTCGAGAGGAGGAAAACCAGAGATTGTTTGCTTCCGACGACTTTGTCATCCCGCCTAAATCAATAAAGAAGATCAGTGTGATAAACGAAGAAGTATGCGGTGTTAGAGATGTTTTAGTCTCAACTTCTAAGGACTTATTATTAAGAAAAGAAGTTCTTATACCAAACTCATTGGTTACATTTCGACACGGCCGAGGTAGCATTTGGGTGGCGAATGGAGCGTCTTGGCCGCAACTGATTCCATCAGGAATGAATATGTGCACCATGGAAAGTTATGAGAATGGGAATATCTGCAGTCTTATTGAATCCAGCGATAAGTTACAAGAAACGCAGCTAAAGTCACGTGAATGGTCACAGAAGATAAACCTTACTCTAGATCCAGGGCTGTCTGAAATTCAAAGGTTACAGCTTGTTTCATGCCTTGACGAGTTTATCGACATATTTGACTTTGGGAGTACTTCTATTAAGCCCACCAGTACTGTGAAGCACAAGATAAACACAGGAGACCACTCTCCTATCAAACAGAGGCCCTATAGAGTAGCACCAAGTGAACGACGACTAATTCAAGATGAAGTGAACAAGATGATTGAAAATCACATCGTGAAGCCCTCTGAAAGTCCTTGGTCATCTCCAGTTATTCTAGTTCGTAAGAAAGACGGGACCTGGAGATTCTGCGTAGATTACCGTCGATTAAATAAGATAACAAAAAAAGATGTTTACCCTCTGCCACGCATTGACGATGCCTTGGATAGTTTAGCCGGCTCTAGTTACTTCTCCACGATGGATCTTCGGTCCGGGTATTGGCAGATTGAAGTGGACGAAAAAGACAAGGAGAAAACTGCTTTCATCACTCCAGATGGGTTGTATGAATTCCAAGTAATGCCTTTCGGTCTTTGTAACGCTCCAGCAACGTTTGAAAGGATGATAGATAGTGTTCTGGGCAGTCTTAAATGGAACATGTGCCTTTGCTACCTGGACGACATCGTAGTTTACGCACCTACCTTTGAGGAACATCTACGTCGTCTACAACTTGTATTAAGCTGCATCCAGAAAGCTGGACTAAGCTTGAACCACAAAAAGTGTCTTTTTGGATCAAGGAGGATAAAGATTTTGGGACACCTTGTTGACGCCAATGGAATTCATCCAGATCCAGATAAAGTTGAAGCCGTCTCTAAATTTCCGAGGCCAAGGAATATCTCTGAACTGAGGAGCTTTCTTGGATTATGTTCCTATTACCGAAGATTTATTGAGAACTTTGCCGACAAAGCTAGATCTTTGCATGACCTACTGAAGACTGAAAAACAATTTTATTGGGATGCAGCTCAAGAGAAAGCGTTTGAAGTCCTTAAAACAGCTCTAATTTCAGAGCCTGTCTTAGGACACTTTGATGAATCCGCTGATACCCATCTACACACGGATGCAAGCGGACATGGTATTGGAGCTGTTCTTCTACAAATACAAGGTGGAAAGGAGCGGCCTATAGCTTATGCATCTAGAAGCTTGACAAAGGCTGAAAATAACTATTCTACAACGGAAAAAGAATGCCTTGCTGTAGTCTGGTCTATTAGCAAATTCCGCCCATATTTGTTTGGTCGACCATTCACGGTTGTCACTGACCATCATTCTCTATGTTGGTTGGTAGGGCAGAAAGATCCTTCTGGCCGTTTGGCAAGATGGGCGCTGAAGTTGCAAGAATTTGACGTGACCGTTATCTACAAGAGCGGACGCAAACATAAGGATGCCGATTGTCTGTCAAGGAGCCCGCTTGAGAACGATCCACCAAGTGCTGTGATGTCACTAACCAACGTCGATATAGAGCAGACTAAAGACCCGGATTTAGCTAAAATAATCGATAATTTAAACTCGGGCTACACCAGAAAGGAATTCAGCATTATCGACGGCATATTATACAAGAAAAACTATAGCACAACTGGAAGACCCTGGCTTATGATGATCCCTAAGCACTTAAGATCGGAAGTTATGGCAGATTTACATGACGCTCCTACAGCTGGGCATTTGGGTTTCGCCCGAACGTATGACAAAGTCAAGAAACGATTCTATTGGCCTGGCCTTTATAGAACTGTTCGCCAATATGTAAGCCATTGTCGGGAGTGTCAACGAAGGAAGAAATTACCTCGACGTCCGGCTGGACAACTTGTATCCATACCGCCCGTAGAAAAGCCATTCTATAAGGTCGGGGTCGATCTCCTTGGAAGATTTCCAGTTTCTAAAGATGGAAACCGTTGGATCATTGTGTGCACCGATTATATGACAAGGTATGCCATAACGAAAGCGATCCCAGACGGAGGAGCAATCGAAACAGCTAAGTTCCTGGTTGAAGATGTTATCTTGAAGCATGGAGCTCCTAGAGAAATGATAACAGATCGCGGAAGAAATTTCATTTCTCAAGTAATAAAAGAGATCAATGCTCTGTGCGGATTTGTGCACAGATTTACAACGGCCTACCATCCCCAGACCAACGGCCTGACTGAAAGGTTCAACAAAACTCTGGGAGACATGTTGTCCATGTACACAGGTGTCGAGCAGAAGGACTGGGACCAAGTTTTACCCTACGTGACTTTTGCTTACAACACTGCTAAACAGGAGGCGACCGGCTACACTCCGTTCTTTCTTGTCCACGCCCGCGAGGCCGAGACCTACATCGATGCCGTACTACCCTACCTACCAGATGAGATCTCTGACGACTACGTTGGAGAACTTGTGACCAGAGCTGAGGAAGCGCGTCAACTCTCCCGATCACGCCTTCTACAATCACAGGCGAAAGACCGTAGACTTTACGACCAGAAACATACTCCAGTCTATTACCAGAAGGATGATCTTGTGTGGGTTTTTACTCCCATCCGAAAAGTAGGGCTCTCAGAAAAGCTACTGAAGAGATACTTCGGTCCCTACAAGGTGACCAAGAAGCTTTCAGAAGTTACGTATGAAGTAGAGCCCGTGGACCCGTCTCCCCGATCACGGAAATCCAAGGATATCGTTCATGTCATTCGGATGAAGCCCTACCTGGACCCTGAAGAACAACATTCCATTCTGCTAGGGAACACAGGCCGTGATAGATTTCCTTCCAGAACAAGGGCTGAGACAAGCTAATCAGCGGGTCGCTGTTTTTTCTAAAGAGGGAGTAATGTCAAATAGCTCCATCCAGATGGAACAACTGTCAATCATCCCTGGACCCCGGGAGGGGGGAAGCTGATATGTAAATAAGGAAAACGGGACGGTGGCTAACGCCGTTCATTAGGATTAACTTTTAACTTGGGTAAGTTGTACAAAACTCTCTCTCTCCCTACAAATACCCCTTGTAATAAATTATTTATTCCCAAATTTGCCCTTGCTTTATTTATCTCCGCGACATATTTATTGGGAGAGCAGAAGACAAAAAACGAGAGGCAATGAAAAGAAGAATATCAAAATTGTGTTGGGTCATGTTTTCTCTTTGTTACACACTGCTCTGTGACATCCAAATACAGTTAAACCTGTCGCCCCCTCTTGGGACTCACCAAAATAGGGTGCTATAGACAGGTCACTTTTAATGTAAATCGCATCGTACTACGTATTTAAAATCGGACGCTATAGAGAGGGAGGCGCTATTTAGAGGGGGCGCTATAGAGAGGTTTAACTGTAATTATTTCATCTCGCATTAGCGCGCCATATGTTATAAGATGTTTAAACTGATGCATATATGTTTCTTATGTCTAAAGTTCATTTAAACCTTTTCCAATAGATCAGCTTCGTTATTGTTATAAAAGTAAAACGTCCAAATACAGTATTACAGTGGTATGGTAGATTAAACTGTCGAAATCGCTGAGGGGTAGAAGTTGGTGACTGCTTCTACTGTAAGTGCACCACATGTCTACACATGTAAAAAACATCATGGTGGGTAGAAGTAGGTGACTGCTTCTACTGTAAGTGTACCACATGTCTACACATGTAAAAAACATCATGGTGGGTAGAAGTAGGTGACTGCTTCTACTGTAAGTGTACCACATGTCTACACATGTAAAAAACATCATGGTGGGTAGAAGTTGGCGACAGCTTCTACTGTAAGTGCACCACATGTCAACACATGTAAAAAGCATCATGGTGGGTAGAAGTTGGCGACTGCTTCTACTATAAGTGCACCACATGTCTACACATGTAAAAAGCCTAATGGTGGGTAGAAGTTGGCGACTGCTTCTACTATAAGTGCACCACATGTCTACACATGTAAAAAGCATCATGGTGGGTAGAAGTTGGCGACTGCTTCTACTGTAAGTGCACCACATGTCTACACATGTAAAAAGCATCATGGTGGGTAGAAGTTGGCGACTGCTTCTACTGTAAGTGCACCACATGTCTACACATGTAAAAAGCATCATGGTGGGTAGAAGTTGGCGACTGCTTCTACTGTAAGTGCACCACATGTCTACACATGTAAAAAGCATCATGGTGGGTAGAAGTTGGCGACTGCTTCTACTGTAAGTGCACCACATGTCTACACATGTAAAAAACATCATGGTGGGTAGAAGTTGGCGACAGCTTCTACTGTAAGTGCACTACATGTCTACACATGTAAAAAATATCATGGTGGGTAGAAGTTGGCGACTGCTTCTACTGTAAGTGCACCACATGTCTACCAATGTAAAAAGCATCATGGTGGGTAGAAGTTGGCGACTGCTTCTACTATAAGTGCACCACATGTCTACACATGTAAAAAGCATCATGGTGGGTAGAAGTTGGCGACTGCTTCTACTATAAGTGCACCACATGTCTACACATGTAAAAAGCATCATGGTGGGTAGAAGTTGGCGACTGCTTCTACTATAAGTGCACCACATGTCTACACATGTAAAAAGCATCATGGTGGGTAGAAGTTGGCGACTGCTTCTACTATAAGTGCACCACATGTCTACACATGTAAAAAGCCTAATGGTGGGTAGAAGTTGGCGACTGCTTCTACTATAAGTGCACCACATGTCTACACATGTAAAAAGCATCATGGTGGGTAGAAGTTGGCGACTGCTTCTACTATAAGTGCACCACATGTCTACACATGTAAAAAGCATCATGGTGGGTAGAAGTTGGCGACTGCTTCTACTATAAGTGCACCACATGTCTACACATGTAAAAAGCATCATGGTGGGTAGAAGTTGGCGACTGCTTCTACTATAAGTGCACCACATGTCTACACTCGGCCGTGCGGCCACGCGTCGCGCGAGCTCCTGAGTTTTTCGCCTCTGGCGGGCGAAAAGTGTCGCGGATGGCGACAAATATGGTATGGGCTGAAAGCCCGTCAAAGGCCGAAGACAAGCCTGTAAGGCTCGGCTCTAAAGCACAGCCCAGTGCGGAAATAACAGCAAAAGACGTTTTGCAGAACAAAAATCCAATAGTTTTGACTAAAAATCAAAACTATGTAAATCCCTCCGCCGGCAGCCAGGATGCAAATTCTGCCGCGCCGGTCGACCTTGCGGCTATTCCAACTTCTGACGCCGCTGCTCAAATCCGGAGAAACTGGGCTGACATCACAGAAGAGGTGAATCCTGGAGCTGAGGAAGGATTTACCCTCGTCCAGGGTAGGAAGAGGCGCCGTGGCTCGGCAAATTCGCCTACGGCGGCTGCACCATCCTCCAATCCCGGAGGCTCTAGGACCATTCGCCGACCTCAACCATCGGCGGGTTCGGTGCCGCGGGCCCAAGAGATCAGGGTCACCAGAGCACACATCGCGGAAGCCAGGGCGCGGCAGGCGTCCTCCTCCGAGGAACACGGTGTGTACATCGAACACAGCCCCGAACTGGAGCCCTTCCACTACCTTAGGGCACTGGACAGGATGCTCGGAGGAACTGCCGGAGTCATCCAGATCACCAAGGTGAACGGCCACCAGCTCCTGGGACTGACCAACAGAGGCCTGGCCGAGCGCCTCATAAGTGAGGGCCTCGAGGTTGAGGGAACACTCCTCAGAGCATTCCCTTTCCGCAAAAGAGCGGAAAGGATTACAGTGGGTAACCTCCCCTTCTTTGTGGCGGACTCTGCTGTCATCACCGCCCTCTCTCCATATGGGCGGGTTACGTCCATCGCCCCTAAGCAGATGAAGGCGGGCCCCTACGTCTACGTCGATGGCCGGCGTGACGTCTTCATCACCCTACATGAGGGGATCACCATCGAGAGGCTTCCAACCCGCCTTGACATCAACATCAAAGGCCAAGCCTGGCCTGCGTACCTATCCTCGGGCATCAGGTGTTCCAGGTGCCACGGACAAGGGCATCGGAGGGCCATCTGCCCCCTGCTTGCAGGGCTGGCCAACAACACCAGAACGGCCCCACCGACCACTCCTGCTGGCGTCCCACCACCGACCACCCCTGCACCGCCTCAGCGGTCAGCAGCCCAGCCTCCTGCGCCGACACCCTCCAATCCAGCCATGGAGGTTTGCAGCGCTCCTCCCGTGGCCCGAGCTGCGCTCCACTCATCCGCACCTCGGCCATCTCCACCAGCGGCCCCAGCCTTTCCTATGGAGGAGACGCCTCCTGCCCCTCCACCAGTGACCCCTGCTCCGTCCCTGCAAACACCTGGGAGTCGCGAGCCTGCGGCCCCAACACCGGACGTGGAGATGTCCATCGTGGAGGAGACCTTTGCGTCCTCCACGTCATCGGCAAAAAACGCAACGAGAGTCGACCTCGATGCTTTCATCGAGGGGCTCCCCAGCGTGTCATTCGCTAAGACGGACGCCCTTGGTCTTGGGCGGGAGGAGGTCCTGGACCTCCTCTCCTCGAGGACCAAGGCGCAGAGGAAGGGACCCCTCCTGTCGCCTCCGCAGTGCGACGCCCTCGTCGGCCTGATCGGTCGAATTCTGGACCTGAAGCCCGGACACACCTCTAATTTATATAAGGTCCTCGGACAAGTCAAGGCCGAGCTCAGGACAACACCAGCAGTGCCTCCAACACCCACACTGCCTGCGCCTTGGCCTTCTAAGCCAACACCACCCGCTCTCCACGGGGAAAAGACGTCGCCGGACATCGCGACACCTCCACCTCCACTGTCAACCGAATTCATTGATGCCTGCTACGACCAGGCAAATGACATAATATATGAATTAAGCGATGAGCGCTACTCGGAGACTTTATCCGATATCGGAGTCACTGAGGGTGACATCGTAGAGGCAATTATTTTCCCCGACGATAGGGAACCTCTCCTCAGGCGCCTCTCCACTCAGAAGAGAACCACTCTTGCCGGGATCGTCAGCGCTGCATCTGAGCGCGCTCGGAGCTCGGATCCCTTTGTGCGTGAGGGCCTGCGCATACTCAGCGAAATGCTCCCCCCCCCCTAATCTGTAAATCCCATTAATTCTTGATTGAATGTAACTATTGACGAGTGTCAATAAAGTATGTTTTAATTGTCAAAAAATTGTCACATGTCTACACATGTAAAAAGCCTAATGGTGGGTAGAAGTTGGCGACTGCTTCTACTATAAGTGCACCACATGTCTACACATGTAAAAAGCATCATGGTGGGTAGAAGTTGGCGACTGCTTCTACTATAAGTGCACCACATGTCTACACATGTAAAAAGCCTAATGGTGGGTAGAAGTTGGCGACTGCTTCTACTATAAGTGCACCACATGTCTACACATGTAAAAAGCATCATGGTGGGTAGAAGTTGGCGACAGCTTCTACTGTGAGTGCACCACATGTCTACACATGTAAAAAGCATCATGGTGGGTAGAAGTTGGCGACAGCTTCTACTGTAAGTGCACCACATGTCTACACATGTAAAAAGCATCATGGTGGGTAGAAGTTGGCGACTGCTTCTACTGTAAGTGCACCACATGTCTACACATGTAAAAAGCATCATGGTGGGTAGAAGTTGGCGACTGCTTCTACTGTGAGTGCACCACAAGTCTACACATGTAAAAAGCATCATGGTGGGTAGAAGTTGGCGACAGCTTCTACTGTGAGTGCACCACATGTCTACACATGTAAAAAGCATCATGGTGGGTAGAAGTTGGCGACAGCTTCTACTGTGAGTGCACCACATGTCTACACATGTAAAAAGCATCATGGTGGGTAGAAGTTGACGACTGCTTCTACTGTGAGTGCACCACATGTCTACACTGACCGTGCGGCCACGCGTCGCGCGAGCTCCGTAATTCTCGCCTCTGGCGAGCGGAATAACGTCGCGGATGGCGACAAATTTGGCACGCGCTGAAAGCCCTTCAAACGCCGAGAAAAAGCCTGTAAGGCACGGCGAAAAAGCACAACCATGTGCTGAATTATCAAAGAAAGAAGATTTGCAGAAGAAATCTTCAAATCTTTTCGGCAAAAGTCAGGGCTATGCAAATCCGCCCGCCGGCGGACATCATGCAAATCCGGCCACGCCGACCGACTTCGTTACTGCCTCGTTTTCCGAGGCCGCTGCCCAAGCCAATAGAAGCTGGGCAGACTTAGCGGAGGACAACAATCTCGAATCTGAGAACCCTTTCATCACTGTCCAAAGAAAGAAAAGACGCCGTGGCTCGGCGGAATCACCTGCGGCGGCTGCACCTTCATCTAACATCAGAGGCGCAGGAGCCATTCGCCGGCCGCGATCATCCACGGGATGGGCACCGCGGGCGGAGGAGGTCAGGACCACAAGAGCGCATATCGCGGAGGCCAGGGCGCGGCAGGCGTCCTCAACAGAAGACCACTGCGTCTATATAGAGCGCAGCCCTGAACTGGAGCCCTACCACTACACGAGGGCCCTTGATAGAATGCTCGGAGGGACCAGGGAGGTCTTCCAGATGACCAAGATGAACGGTCACTTCCTGGTGGGACTGGCCAACAGAGGCCTGGCCGAGCGCCTCGTCAACGAGGGCCTCGAGGTGGAGGGAACTCTCCACAGGGCCTTCCCGTTCCGCAAGAGGGCGGAGAGAATCACGGTGGGCAACCTCCCCTTCTTCGTGGGGGATGCAGCCGTCATCAGCGCCCTTTCATCTTTCGGGCGAGTAACATCCATCGCCCCCAAGCTGATGAAGGCAGGCCCATATGTCTACAATGACGGCCGCCGAGAGGCGTTCATCATCCTCCGCGAGGGAATGACCATCGAGAGGCTGCCCACCCGCCTCGACATCTCAATCAAGGGCGAGGCCTGGCCCGCATACCTGTCCTCCGGGATTAGGTGTTCCAGGTGCCGTGGCCAAGGACATCGTAGGGCCAACTGCCCCATGCTTGCAGGGCGAACCACCGCTCCTGGACCGGCCACACCAACCTCTCCCACCAGCGTCCCACCAGCGACTGCGCCCAGGCTGCCTCAGCAGCCATCTGCCCGGCCTCCACCTCCGGCGTCCCCCAGTTCAACCATGGAGGTCTCCGACGTGCCTCCCGCGAGCCGAGCTGCGCCCCTTCCACCTGCTGCACTCCAGCCATCACCACCAGCGCCTTCGGCCTTACCTTTGGAGGACACGCCTCCGGCCCCTCCACCAGTGACCCCTGCTCCGTCCCTGCGAACACCTGGGAGTCGCGAGCCTGCGGCCCCAACACCGGACGTGGAGATGTCCATCGTGGAGGAGACCTCTGCGTCCTCCACGTCATCGGCAAAAAACGCAACGAGAGTCGACCTCGATGCGTTCATCGAGGGGCTCCCCAGCGTGTCATTCGCTAAGACGGACGCCCTTGGTCTTGGGCGGGAGGAGGTCCTGGACCTCCTCTCCTCGAGGACCAAGGCGCAGAGGAAGGGACCCCTCCTGTCGCCTCCGCAGTGCGACGCCCTCGTCGGCCTGATCGGTCAAATTCTGGACCTGAAGCCCGGACACACCTCTAATTTATATAAGGTCCTTGGTCAGGTTAGAGCTGAGCTAACGAAAACACCAGCCGCAGCACCTACACCCCCACTGCCTGCGCCTCGGCTCGCTGGGCCAATACCACCCGTCCCCCATGGGGATTCGACGACACTGGCCATGGCGACACCTCCGCCTCCACTATCCACCCAAATGGATAGAGCTCTGATGGACAAGCGCTGGGAGGCGCTAAGAGATCTAATGGATGAATTGGATCGTGAATTCGAACTCGACTTGGAGCACCGATTCCAATCGCGGGTTGACGTGGATGACATCATAAGAGCAATCCTATACCCCGGGGATAGGGAGCCCCTCATCAAGCGCCTACCCACTCGGGATAGGTACACCCTCGGTGGATTGATGAGCACCGCCATCAGGCGCGCTCGGGAATTGGATCCTTCTATACTCGAATGTATGTCCGCACTCAGGAAATTACTACCTGCTTGAGTCCAGACGACCCTCGGTGAGGACACCGCCTTTGAACATTGTTACTTAACTCTTTGTAGTTTGCCGATTGTCTAAGATGACAATAAAAAATTGTTTAATTGTCACATGTCTACACATGTAAAAAGCATCATGGTGGATAGAAGTTGGCGACAGCTTCTACTGTAAGTGTACCACATGTCTACACATGTAAAAAACATCATGGTGGGTAGAAGTAGGCGACTGCTTCTACTGTGAGTGCACCACATGTCTACACATGTAAAAAGCATCATGGTGGGTAGAAGTTGGCGACAGCTTCTACTGTAAGTGCACCACATGTCTACACATGTAAAAAGCATCATGGTGGGTAGAAGTTGGCGACAGCTTCTACTGTAAGTGCACCACATGTCTACACATGTAAAAAGCATCATGGTGGGTAGAAGTTGGCGACAGCTTCTACTGTAAGTGCACCACATGTCTACACATGTAAAAAGCATCATGGTGGGTAGAAGTTGGCGACAGCTTCTACTGTAAGTGCACCACATGTCTACACATGTAAAAAGCATCATGGTGGGTAGAAGTTAGTGATAGCTTCTACTATAAGTGCACCACATGTCTACACATGTAAAAAGCATGTTGGTAACTTGCATTCACTATTGGGGTTAGAATTTTGGCAAAAATCAGAGGTCATTGGAGAACTTTTTTTTTTAATTCAGAAAATTGTGGGATTCGATACCGGTTCGTGATTGTAAATTGTAAATTGATTGTGTGTGTGTTCTATTGTTGCTTTTATTTTTTAAGATAATCCGTTTTGGAGAGAGTACATTTATCAACAAAGTGGGGATTTCTGTAGAATTTAGGTTATTCTTGAAAGAAAGAGATCGATTGATGTTTTTTTGGAGGGAACTACTCTCTTAAAGTTGAGATACACGTATTACACAACCGTTTTCCATCTTCAAGACTCCAAAACTCAAGCGTTAGGTTTATTGTAGACCCTTCCAATATTTTATAATTGCAGTAAAGGGGGCAGTAGAAAATTGATTTATTTTAAAAAGAAAACATAGGCTTCAAAATTAGTTTAAATATCTAACAGGTGTTCCATTCGAGTCACCTTGTCCTGACTATTTCCACATGGCCAGTTGGTGGAGTTGAGTTGGCCCTCTCCCCAGACCTTTGGAAGCTGTTGGGTTGATGAGCTCCTAACTAAGCGTCAGGGTTTGGTAATCATGTATTGATGTTACCTTGATTTTGTATAACTTCTTTGATAGTTTAATTTGGTGATCTTTTGTAATATATAATCTACTTATATAATTGCCTTATTCTGTCTGTGTGAAGTTCACTGTGTGAAGTTCACGGATAGATTTTGGTCATCAACGCGCGCATCATCATTATGATCATTATCATTATCTAATGATAATAATTATTATTATTATTATCTACTTATTTAATTGCCTTATTCTGTCTGTGTGAAGTTCACTGTGTGAAGTTCACGGATAGATTTTGGTCATCAACGCGCGCATCATAATTATGATCATTATCATTATCTAATGATAATTATTTATTTATATTATATCTTCTTATATAATTGCCTTATTCTGTCTGTGTGAAGTTCACGGATAGATTTTGGTCATCAACGCGCGCATCATCATTATTATCATTATCTAATGATAATTATTATCTACTTATATAATTGCCTTATTCTGTCTGTGTGAAGTTCACTGTGTGAAGTTCACGGATAGATTTTGGTCAGAATGGATAAAATAAAAAAAGTGTCAAGGGATGGGAATCGAACCCACGACCTTCCGCTTACCGGGCAGATGCCATGACCACTAGGCTACCCTGGACATATTTTTCCGTTCACATTTTTATTTTTATATTTTCAAGACACACACAGTTTGGGGCGGGACGTTTCACAAGAGAGACATCCACGGCGCCAATTTATAATTGTAACGAATAGTATTTTAATTAAAACATTTTAAAAACACACAGTTTGGAACAGGACGTTTCACAAGAGTGACATCCATGGCGCCAATTTATAATTGTAACGAATAGTATTTGAATTAAAACGTTTTTAAAATATATACGCACTCGGGTAAAACCCGGGCGTTGCCCGGGCCATTCGTCTAGTATCTATATAAAGAGACAGGGTCGCCTCTCCCGTCAAAATAGACGTCAAAACCAGACGCCATCTATTGACCGTCGCAGCAAACTAACGGCCTCGGGTCGGTGAAAAAGCCACAAAACCAGCTTTGGCAAACTGAAAAGCGTCCACCTAGAGACCATGGTTTCAAACTAACGGCCCTCGTCAGTCTAAGGCGAACTTTATTCCATGAGATCCACACGGGATCTAATGGAATCTTGACAATCTACCAAAGAGATGTTTAGCTGGCAAAGTGGCTGGGCCAATTCAAAGTCCGCCCTAAACTAACGAGGGTCATAGCCCGAGATCACGTTCTCTAGGTCGACGCTCTTCAGTTTGCCAAAGCTGGTGTTGTGGCTTTGTCACCGACCCGAAGCCGCTAGTTTGCGGCGACGGTCAATAGATGGCGTCTGGTTTTGACGTCTATTTTGACGGGAAAGGCAACACTTATCTCTTTAGATCAATATCCTCCCGGCAAAATTTCCATCTATAATATATATATATGGTTTTGACCAAGGACTTGGTTGTTGTTGTGTGATGTAATCAATATATAGCGTGAGATGTTTTTAGTTCTTATGATAATTCTGTAATAATATTATACAAATATATAACAGTAACATACAATCTCTTTTACTGAAAAACTACACTACCTAAGTTTATTGAATATTAGATAGAAGAGTACATGACATCTTTAAATTTATAAGAATAATTTTATAACTGAATTTTGGTAAATCTCTTACTTTTCACATCCCTGGACACTTTATTTTTCCGTTTATCCATACTTTTCACAATTCATCCTTTCATACTTCATCCCTAAGGTTAGAAATAATCGTTATTTCTCCTTAAAATAAATTTCGATTTTTCGTTCAAAATAAACACATCCGGGATAATTTTCAAATGTCGTTCTTACCTCTTGGATTGGTTTAAGTCTCTGGAGATCTTGTTAGATGAGGTGGCGCCAGACAGATTTCTTTATATCTCAGATATATTTCTCTTGAAAAGATAATGAAACAGTTACTGCGTTTTGTTTACACAGATAACAAATCTGATATATTGGGATTTTCTTAAAGAGAGGAAATAAAGGTAACCCGGGCTCTTGGTGCGTGAATCGCTAACTACCCTGGTTGTACAGCTACAGTCTAGAAGTCTAGTCATGGGGGGGGGGGGGACAGATTGCTGAGGTGAACCTGGTAGTTCCAGGCTGGCAGAGTGTCAGGTACCATCAAGATCCGTACCATCAAAACCCAATGCCTGCAGGAATGGAAATCTAATGTTGCACATGACTGGTACAGAGCAGGAGGGACAAGCACCGGTTCTGTCCTCCCAAGAGAACAACAGTCTTTGATTTCCAGACTTAAGTCTAGTCATCTAAGGACAATTTTTTTTTTTTTTGCTTATCCCTAGTACACGTGGTACAGGCCATGATAATCATGGTGGGTAGTTAGCAACTGCTTTTACTGTAAGTGCACCACATGTCTACACACGTGAAAAGCAGTTTGACTTTGCACTTACAAATGTGCCAGAGCCCTGTTTGGTTACTTGCACTCGCTGGTGGGGTTGGAATTTTGCAAGAATCGGGGGCAAATGGAGCATTTTTTTCAATCAGGAAAAAGTGCCCAATGTGGGAATTGAACCTGGGTCGTAGAAGTTGAAAACCAACGGTTTAGACCATCCTTCCACCGACCCCCTGGAAATCTAATGCTACACATGACTGGTACAGAGCAGGAGAGACAAGCACCGGTTCTGTCCTCCCAAGAGAACAACAGTCTTTGATTTCCAGACTTAAGTTTGGTCATCTACGGACAATGACTTTCCAGAATGGTTGCAAGGTTTTCCCACTATGTACTAAATGCAATTATCAATTTGCAACCCCAAAACACATTATTGACTGTATTGACTCATCCATTGATGAGCTCTACTCTTCCCCGGCAGACACCATCAACAAGTTCTACAAGCTTGATACCCTAATATGATTGAGTGGAGATAAGAAAGAAGAGGGAGTAAGGGCAGGACTGAAGTCTTGTACTCCAAGCAGATAATAGAAAAATAAGCTTTTCTTAGAGTTCGATAGACGAACGAGTAGCATAAACTGTCTATTTTTATAGTAACGACCCAGGATCAAATCCCACACTTTTCTGTATAAAAAAAATCTCCAATAACCCCTGATTTTTGCAAAACCTTAACCCCAATGCAAGTTACCAACATTATTTTTACATGTGTGGACATGTGATGCACTTACAGTAGAAGCAGTCGCCAACCTTTACCCACCATGATGCTTTTTACATGTGTAGACATGTGGTGCACTTACAGTAGAAGCAGTCTCCAACTTCTACCCACCATGATGCTTTTTACATGTGTAGACATGTGGTGCACTTACAGTAGAAGCAGTCTCCAACTTCTACCCACCATGATGCTTTTTACATGTGTAGACATGTGGTGCACTTACAGTAGAAGCAGTCGCCTACTTCTACCAACCATGATGCTTTTTACATGTGTAGACATGTGGTGCACTTATAGTAGAAGCAGTCACCAACTTCTACCCACCATGATGCTTTTTACATGTGTAGACATGTGGTGCACTTACAGTAGAAGCAGTCGCCAACTTCTACCCACCATGATGCTTTTTACATGTGTAGACATGTGGCGCACTTACAGTAGAAGCAGTCGCCAACCTTTACCCACCATGATGCTTTTTACATGTGTAGACATGTGGTGCACTTACAGTAGAAGCAGTCGCCTACTTCTACCAACCATGATGCTTTTTACATGTGTAGACATGTGGTGCACTTATAGTAGAAGCAGTCACCAACTTCTACCCACCATGATGCTTTTTACATGTGTAGACATGTGGTGCACTTACAGTAGAAGCAGTCACCAACTTCTACCCACCATGATGCTTTTTACATGTGTAGACATGTGGTGCACTTACAGTAGAAGCAGTCACCAACTTCTACCCACCATGATGCTTTTTACATGTGTAGACATGTGGTACACTTACAGTAGAAGCAGTCGCCTACTTCTACCAACCATGGTTATCATGGCCTGTATCACGTTTACTAGGGTATATATTTTAAAGTGATCCTGGAAAAGTAGTGAAATGGTCCTAAGTTGTGGGATAAATTCTTTAATAGCATAGGGAGATTACTTATCAAATATTGTTCTTTATATAGAAAATGGAAACATTCAAACCTGAATGTCTCCTTTACACATAAAACAAACTTCTACTGTCCTTACTGCGATGAAATATATTGGGAGGGCTTGGTTCATCAGTGGTGAACCCTCCCAGCAGTTTCGCCAATTTAATCTACCACACCGCTTTTTAGAGTCCTAATTCTGTATTGGACAATTCTGCTTATTGTAAAATAAGTAAAGCTTCCAGGGTTAAGTTTCTTTCTCAAATTTTTATTTTCAAGCTTTCGGACTTGTCAGTCCTTCAACAGGAGTATCACAATAATAAATTGATGATATAAATACTATTTTTATATACAAATTAATTTTTACATATTTAATTATTAATGATATTGAAGGGGGGAGAAAATATATATTACCTTCTTTGTGTGTTATAAACATTTTTTTGTAATTATACGTGCATGGGTGGAGGAGGATACGTGCTGGTTGAATGATATCTCGAGATCTCAAGTTAAACCCAATAAATTCGTGAACTATTGTGTTATATGTAGAAGACTGTTTACATCTATGGGGCAGTGTTTGTTAATTCTGCTTATATATGATACACTGAAGGGTGGAATCTCAGAAATGATATTTAAGCAAACTATGGATATAAGCTGAAATGATGAATGGAGGTGTTAATAAAGGGGATTAAAACTAGAATTATTAATTCTTTCCTGGTCTATTTGTAGCGATTGACCTAGAGCAGCAGCTGTACACACCCCAGATATAAGACATTGCTGCTGCTGTGATAGAGATGTATGGAAACATCTGAGGATCTTCATTGAACTCAACAACAGAAAATTGACATGGACCCAGAGCAGCAGCTTTACACACCCAAGATAGAGGACATTGCTGCTGCTGTGATAGAGATGTATGGAGACTTCTGAGGATATTCATTGAACTCAACAACAGAAAATTGACATGGACCCAGAGCAGCAGCTTTACACACCCAATAGAAGACATTGCTGCTGCTGTGAGAAATGCATGGAAACATCTGAGGCTCTTCATTGGACACGACAACAGAAAATTGAAATGGACCCAGAGCAGCAGCTTTACACACCCAAGATAGAAAACATTGCTGCTGCTGTGATAGAGATGTATGGAAACATCTGAGGCTCTTCATTGGACACGACAACAACAACAAAATAGTGCAGACTGTGCACTTTTGCATGTATTGACAAGATGTCAATAAGATTATTTTAATTGTCATTATAATAATTCAACGTACAAAAAATATAAGGTGAGGGGAAAAAATATATTTTGGAATATTATTTGTTTAGATAACACACACTGGAACATACAGAATTTCCCAATTATCGAATTTGGATTTCGATTCATTTGGGCGCTATATAGTTTATCTTCCAAGTATTTCTTAATTAAATTGATTTTCTGTTGCGCACGTTGGTTTTCTAATTTCCAAATATTACATTTTCATTGGCGTAGATAAGAAGATGAATAATTCCAATCCTGGGAAATAGTAAATCATTTAAAATATCAACAATGGTGGTCGGTGGAAGGATGGTCTAAACCGTTGGTATTCGACCGCTACGACCCGGGTTCGATTCCCGCATTGGGCAATTTTTTTCTGATAAAAAAAAATGCTCCAATGGCCTCCGATTCTTGTAAAAGTCCAATCCCACCAGCGAGTGCAAGTAACTAAACGGGACTCTGGCACATTTATAAGTGCAAAGTCGAACTGCTTTTCATATGTGTAGACATGTGGTGCACTTACAGTAAAAGCAGTCGCCTACTTCTACACACCATGATTATTATGGCCTGTACCACGTGTGCTAGAGATAAGCAAAAAAAAAATAACAATGATATTCATAAATGTATTTGGTTAACCCCAGGTTCCTGGAGCGTACAGACCCATTCGTAAATAGAATGAAAAGATAAGATGATAGTGCACTTCTTATCTGATCTTGATAAACTCACTGATTGAACCATCCCAGTTGGTGATAAGGTTGACAAAACGTCTGCTACGACCTTGATTGGCCATTTTCTTCCATAGCGAGGAACTAAAGTAAACCTTGTATAATACTTTAAGAAAAAAGGCATCTCCTTATCGTGCAACTGAAAGTTGCTGATGGCTGGCGCCATCTATCGGAATAAATATCAACTATTCTCGTTGATTTTTAATTATTCCAGAATTGGCCAAATACCCATTCTTGATTAATCAAGAAAAGCTAACCACGGACGCGTTTCGGGCTGTTGGCCCTCATCAGCGTGGTGCAAGCTGTACCTCAACGACCAAAAAATTGGTCATTATAAGGCATCCTGAAAAATCATGAAACGGGTAGTTAAGGCCAGAATTGCGTGAGGACGCCACACAATGTGAAAAAAAAATAGTACAAATGTAACATTGTACTTGGATAAGGTGCGTAAATTAAGAAAAAGGCATCTCCTTATCGTGCAATTGTATAATACTGTAAGAGGACACCTCTCTCAAAAGGATACTTTGGCTCTGCAATTAGGTAGGTTAGGCACGTAGAGAGGTTCTACTGTATTATTATATTGTAATATAGATAATTCCCTCCTCACTGTATGACAAGATATCCGAGAGGCAGAGATCCCAGGATGAAGTTGTAGAAAGATGGATGGACTCCACCAGCTACGGGAGGATGGCCCATATGTGTGTGGGGAGGACAGGCGCCACGACGGAATTCCAACGTGGGGGGAGCAGGACAGTTTTAGATAGATCGGCGGTGACAGAAGACGTGGCAAATTGGCTACAGGAAGTGGGCTCCGAACATGTGACCGTATGGACTGACCGGGAAGACGGTGACGAGGACTCTGGTGGCGGACAATGAAGACATCTACTGTATATAATTACTAATCTACTCTTTAAAGCTCTTATAATAAATATACCGTACTAAGCTGTATCCACAAAGAATCCACATTGTTCTCTTAGAAACCTTGAACGCAAACATTGACAGCTGAGAAGCGTCGTAACAATATAAAGATTGAATCTCCAACGCGAAGAAATGGGAAGAGGATTAATGAACTTGCCCCCTCCCACCAAAAAAAAAAAAAACGAACGAATTCTGCTCAGCCTCTACAAATTCATTGGTGTCCAAAAAATAAGAAACTTTTGTTTTTTAATGATAAGTTTTAAAATATACAACGCTAAAAGCTAAAACGTAATTTAATTAGGTATTTTAAGTCGTAGAATTTATTTATCGCAACCATTCGATTCGGTAAAATTGAAAATATGCAAATTTTTGCTTGTCTTTATAAGTGTGCTATTTGGCGTGTCGTTTACCCCATCTAAGAATTGTTCAATTATAATTTTATTTAATCCTTAGTTAATTATGAGTTTACGAAAAATTTTAGCAGATGATTTAAAATGGAGAGCTGTTGGAAGAGAATGGAGGCAGGGCAATCACAAGTTGAAGTAGCAAAATGGCTAAATGTGAATAAATCTGTGGTCAGCAAAATATGGAAACAGTTCATTGAGACAGGAACCATCAAAAGAAAAGAAGGTTATGGTAGAAAAAGAAAAACAGCTACCTCTGAAGACCGTTATCTGGTCGTAACTGCCAAGCGCCATAGGGAGATGACAGCTATTCAACTCTCTAATGAACTCTCAAGTGCTACTGGAACGAGAATTTCAAGACAAACTGTTTACCGAAGGCTTCACGAAGGTGCTCTTTATGCAAGACGACCAATGGTCTGTATCCCTTTAACCTCTGCTCACAGGAGAGCCCGCTTGAATTGGTGCTTGGAACATCACGCCTGGACTCATGATCAGTGGGCCAATGTTCTCTTCAGTGACGAGTCAAGATTTAGTTTAAACACAGATTTTCGACGAGTTTTCATCTGGAGGGAGCCTGGAACCCGCTATCATCCCAGTAACATCAGGAAAATAGACAGTTTTAGAGGGGGCAGTCTCTTAGTCTGGGCTGGCATCAATTCTAGCAGACGCACACCCCTCCACATTTTTTTTCTGGGGGCATTTTAACTGCCCAAAGGTACAGGGACGAGATCCTTGAGCCCTATCTAAGATCTTATAGAGATCAAATTGGTCACAATTTAATTTTTATGGACGATAATGCTCGTCCGCATAGGGCTAGGCTAGTCAATGAATATCTCCAGAGTGAGAATATTCGAAGGATGGATTGGCCAGCCAGATCTCCGGACCTGAATCAAATAGAGCATGTGTGGGATGCTCTAGGGAGGCGTATTGGAGCTCGTCACCCCTCTCCCAGAACCCTCGTTGAGCTAAGAACTGCTCTATTGGAGGAGTGGGGTTTACTACCCCTGGACCTCCTCTAAAGCCTGGTAAACAGTATGAGGGCTCGCTGTGAGACCTTGATAGCTGTTAGAGGTGATCATACTCCCTATTGATATCTTATTTCTTTAAGATCTGGAACCTTAGCTTTGGGTATGTTGGTAATAATTTGCATATTTCATAATTTCAAATATTTTTTTTTAATTTTCATATAGCTAGTCAAATTCTCCATAGTGTAAACTATTTGTATACTAAATTTTATATTTGTTAATAAATTAGCTTTTGAGAAATTTTAATATTGGTTAAGTTTCTTATTTTTTGGACACCCGTATATATATTTGATGGGAAGACCACAAAAAGAAAGGAAGCCATTAAAACTAATTAATTATGGAAATAGATCATTATATCCCGGAGAACTTTAAAGAAGCAATGGATAGTGGAGAAAGAAATGAATGGCACAAAGCAATGGAAGAAGAGCTCAGTGAGATAGAGAAGCATAAAGTATGGACACTAGTACCAAGGGAAAATGGTATGAAAGTCACCAATAGTAAATGGGTCTACAGTACGAAGAAAACATCAAATGACGGCATATATAAAAGAAAGGCCAGACCGGTTGCTGTTGGATGCAATCAAAGATATGGTGTGGACTATAAGGACAAACTACGGAAATGTGCAGATAGCCTTGGACTTGCTGGTTAGGGCTTACACACAGGGGAGCGTGTGTTGTATATATATATTAATTAATTGTTCCACAGAGTGTGTGTAAGCTCACAGGTAAATAGGCGCTAACCGAAACAGAAAAAAAAATCTTTGTTCAATATTAGTTTCCCTTTTATATTTTGTTCTCTCTCTTGTAAATCAATAAATATAATGTTTAATTAATAATTATTGGAATCAGTTTCATTAATAATTCTAAGCAAAGTCAACAAAAATACAATGAAAAGAAATCAAGTTTTCTAAATTAGCAGATTCTTTTTTTTAATAACGAAATGAAACCTTCTCGCTTTCCTACCATGGCTGGTGCACCATCGGTACACACACTTACTAAATTATTTATATTTAACCCTGCTTCGCAAATTTTTATTTTGAAGTTCTCCAAGATGTCTATTCCTCGTGTCCTGCCTGAAAGTGTTCATAATGCAAGCAACTCTTCAAAACATCGAAAATCCTCAGTAATAGCTCAAATAAAAAATAGAACCTGTGCTGAATCGGTATTGTCTGTGGATTCATCCAATGCTATGGAGAAATATATATTTTCTTCTTTAATAATCTTTGTGTGCAGAACTGTTGTTTTATATTTGTAGCTAATTCGTGTTGTCGTTCGGTGATGGTTCCTCTTGAAAGAGGTAATTGTTTGTATTTATCTACTTTTTCTGGATGTAAGCATTTGACCACTTCCACAATACATTCTTTTATCATTTCAACGTCGCTAAATGGTTTTCCCCGTTTTCCAAGAATGTACGCTACTTTGTATGTTGCTTCCGTGGCATTATTATTTTGTTGAAAGAACTTATTGAAAGTTTGTTTTCAGTGAAGCTTTTCATTTTTAAGTTGTTGTAATATAGTTTTACGTGCTTCTCCTTCAAGAATTGCATATTTATGATTCGAATGAGTCATGTAATGTTGATTTGCATTATACTTTTTAATTGTAGTTATAACTGTACTACATAACAAACAAACCATTTATCTTTGGAACTAATTAAGAAGTATTGCAATTCCCATTCTTCATTAAATAATCGATTCTCGTCCTTTAGGGTCCTTTTTTCGTTTTTTAGACATGATTCTAAAATTAAAAGATATATGAAAATTGATACATAAAAAGACCATGCCGCACATAAAATTGTATTTTGAAAATACGGGAGAAATGGACTGAAATCAAAATCCACATTTTTTTTTTCATAAGTTTACTTTCACAGAAAATTAATTATATTAATAATTGTTCAACTGATAAAAAATTTTAAATTATGCAATGATTATTAAAATTTAAAATTAATTTAGCCGTATTTGACTACAATACAATAGAAAACATTGTTCGATGTTTGTAATATGTATTATCTTACAACTTACCTTATTCAAAAAATAAACAACCATTTAGTAAAGTTGATACAGTTACACACCGGCAATTATGTTGCCTCGACGTTACTTGGACGTTACGTTTAGTTTTAGTACTAGTGTTGACCGCAAATCGGCGCTGCCGATATAGTGGTATAGTTATGTACTCCATTTTTAGCACGACACTTGAATTACTTTTAGAAATTTAAATACTTACATTTACTATATTATATATATTATATAATATGTGACATTCGTATTAGATATTTTAAATAAAATAATGAAAGTAATTGAAAATTGCGAAACAAAAATTATAATTTTGAATTTATGAAAAGGCCACAACTTGGGCAAGAAAAGGCCACATGCGGCTTTAAGGCCGCACGTTCGCCACCCCTGGTTTAGACCATCCTTTCACCGACCCCCCTTATTTTGGTATGAAGGGGCAATATCAAATTCATGTTAAATTATGTTGTTTTCTCTTTATTACTGCTATAAAAATCGAATTATCTTATTTGCACATGCTACACATATTTGCATATAAGTTATAAATAAGATGGGATTGGCTTATCTCTCCCATATCATCAGATAACAATAACAACAAAAAGCTGTATTAAGACATTTTAGTCTTATACAGATTCTCCGAGTAGAAATGTAGGGTGAATATGGTTTTACGGGATACTAATCAAAGTATATGGTTTTCGAGCCAAAAAGGTAATAGCCTACTGCATCTCGTGCTCCCAGGTGGTCACCCTCCCAAGTACTAACCTGGCCCGACATTGCTTCTTCTTTCTTATCTCCACTCAATCATATTAGGGTATCAAGCTTGTAGAGCTTGTTGATGGTGTCTGCTGGGGATGAGTCTTCTTCTTTCTTATCTCATTCAATCATATTAGGGTATCAAGCTTGTAGAGCTTGAGAGTTTTGATGATGCCTGCTGGGGATGAGTATTCTTCTTTCTTATCTCCACTCAACAATCATATCAGGGTATCAAGCTTGTAGAACTTGAGACTTTTAATGATGTCTGCTAGGGATGAGTCTTCTTCTTTCTTATCTCCATTCAATCATATTAGGATATCAAGCTTGTAGAGCTTGTTAATGGTGTCTGCTGGGGATGAGTCTTCTTCTTCTTTCTTATCTCCACTCAACAATCATATTAGGGTATCAAGCTTGTAGAACTTGAGATTTGATGATGTCTGTTGGGGATGAGTTTTCTTCTTTCTTATCTCCACTTAACAATCATATTATGGTATCAAGCTTGTAGAACTTGAGATTTAATGATGTCTGCTGGAGATGAGTCTTCTTGTTTCTTATCTCTACTCAATCATATTAGGGTATCAAGCTTGTAGAGCTTGTTGATGGTGTCTGCCGGGGATGAGTAGAGCTCATCAATGGATGAATCAATACAGTCAATAATGTGTTTTGGGGTTGTAGGTTGAGAATTGCACTTAGTACATAGTGGGAAAACCCTGCAACCATTCTGGAAAGTCATTGTCCGTAGATGATCAGACTTAGGTCTGGAAATCAAGGACTGTTGTTCTCTTGGGAGGACAGAATTGGTGCTTGTCCCTCCTGCTCTGTACCAGTCATGTGCAGCATCAGATTTCTATTCCTGCAGACATTGGGTTTTGATGGTACGGAGGAGGTCTCTTTCATCTAGTTGGGTGGTAGATTGTCTGGCTTCAGGTTGGCCAAGAGCTCCAGACTTTGCAAGAGAGTCTGCCAGCTCATTTCCAGGAATTCCAACGTGAGCTGGAAGCCATTGCATTGTCACATTGCTTAATTTCGGTAATAGGACGAGAACCATGGTTTTCAATATGGTATGGCCATAGGCGAATAGAAATGTAGGATACATGCAGGTAAAACAGTAATAATATTAATAAAAGCATTGTTATTATTATAATTTTTAAATCTGATCACGTTTAATGGCATAATTTTGAATTTATATACAGGAAAACTTTAATTAAGACAATCAAGTTAATAAATAGATTGGTCTGGGTAAATTGAAGGACAAGAAATTTCTTATACATAGATTTACAACGGAGTCTTGATATCTCGTCAAATAACAAATTTTGCAAAAAAAGTCTCCTAAAAAAACATTGACATTCAAATACTGTATAATGGAAAAGCTAAGTTAAGGCGTTCTCTTTATCAAGATAAGATACTCCCTGAATTAGAAGGTTGTCCCAAAAGTTCGTAAACACTTGAAAAAATTAAAATACCAATATTATTCCCCGTTATGTATTGTGTCTTTGTATTATGTTTAAGTAATTGTATTATTATGTATTTGCCGCGTAATATTATTCGCCAATAAAAAAAACACTTGCAAAAAAAAAAAATCTGAATATAGAGCAATCCATAGTATATGTATAATTTTAAAATAAGGCTTATTTTGGATTGTAAAAAGATTATTTATTAATCCGATATTTCGATGAACCAATCTTCCATCTTTTTCGAGGTATTTTGCCGTGAAGCACGTAGCAGGTCGCCTGCCCCAGGTGAGCCACCAGACGTCTTCCATTATTATTATTATTATTCTGTACATAACCCGGACTCCTGGAGCGTACGAAAGTCGCCAACTGTCCGGGTTTGTCTTCTGACTTATTGTCTATTTGTTGCAGTTGACATCCAACTGATTAGATGTCGCCAGGCTGTTTTATTTTTGGGGAGGTTCTTTAATGCTTCTTGGTTGAATGTGCTGGTGTTAAGTAGAGTTGCAGTCTGGAATCTCTGAAGATGGTAGGATGGGCAACTGAATAGGAGGTGGTCGACTGTTTGATTTTCTTGGTGGCAGTGTTGGCATACGGGGTCGTTGTTTTTGGAGGTTCTGGCGATGTCGGCTTGAACGAAGCCATGTCCTGTCAGAATTGTAGAGGTGACGTTGCAATATTTTAGTTTTGGGAGAATTGAGATTAGAAGACTAGGAGATGCAGCTACTCTTCTGAGGTTTCTTGTAGCATGGTCTGTGGTGTAGAGGTCGGTCCATAGTTGGAGGGCGAACTGTTTGCTTTGAGAGCGGACATATTTCCTAGGAAGGGTTGCGAAGTGTAAAGGCAATTTGGATTGAGCTGCGGCTTTGGCGACTTCATCGGCCGGTTCATTTCCAACGATGCCGCAATGACTCCGGACCCAGCAGAGTTGAACATTGTCCAGAGTATTGAGGTTTCTGATTATCTCTGCAGTAAGTGGGGTTCTAGGGATATCGGGGTGACAGATGGCATGTAGAGCTGCCTGGCAGTCGGAAGCAATGACAAAGTCTTGTCGCGGCATGATCTTAATAGATCTGGTGGCATAAAGAATCGCCAAAAGTTCCGCCTGGAAGGAGGTACAGCTGTTGTGGAGTTTAAGTTTCAGTGGTGAATAGGGAGGTGGGAGCACCACTGCTGCGCCAACCCCGTTGGTTGACCGAGAGCCATCTGTATAAACAATAGTGGCCCGTTCTGGCAGTGACTTAATTATGTCATATTGGAGTATACAGTTATCAGCGTCATAATCAATTCTTTCTTAATCAATTCTGTCACCGTTTGCTTTGTGAATAGAATAAATACCCAAATATGGCCATTTCTCATAACCATCGGTGGTTCAGTGGTAGAATACTCGCCTGCCACGCGGGCGGCCCGGGTTCGATTCCCGGCCGATCCATTTTTTTTTTTTTTTTACAATCTTGATGTCACCAAGCATGTTTTTTTTTTTTAAGGAAACGGAGGAAATTATGTTCACACTTGGTTATTTCGTGTGTCTTCATTAAAGGTCACTGTAATATCTTTCATAGTTATTGTCTGAATCCAGATACACATGCTGAAAGGTACAACTTTCTTAAGTTTTGTCCATGAGTGTATCTTTCAGAGTTATTGTATGAATCCCGATATACATGTTAAAAGTAAAACTTCCTTAAGTTTTGTCCATGAGTGTATCTTTCAGAGTTATTGTCTGAATCCCGATATACATTCTAAAAGTTACAACGTCCTTAAGTTTTTTCCATGAGTGTATCTTCCAGAGTTATTGTCTGAATCCCGATATACATGCTAAAAGGTACAACTTCCTTAAGTTTTGTTCATGAGTGTATCTTTCAGAGTTATTGTCTGAATCCTGATATACCTGCTAAAAGATACAACTTCCTTAAGTTTTGTCCATGAGTGTATCTTTCAGAGTTTTTGTCTGAATCCCGATATACATGCTAAAAGGTACAACTTCCTTAAGTTTTGTTCACACTTGGTTATCTCGTGTATCTTCAATAAATGTCACTGTAATATCTTTCAGAGTTATATTGTCTGAATCCCGATATACATGCTAAAAGGTACAACTTCCTTAAGTTTTGATCACACTTGGTTATCTCGTGTATCTTCAATAAAGGTCACTGTAATATCTTTCAGAGTTATTATCTGAATCCCGATATACATGCTAAAAGGTACAACTTCCTTAAGTTTTGTTCACACTTGGTTATCTCGTGTATCTTCAATAAAGGTCACTGTAATATCTTTCAGAGTTATTGTCTGAATCCCGATATACATGCTAAAAGGTACAACTTCCTTAAGTTTTGTTCACACTTGGTTATCTCGTGCATCCCTATATATAGTCACGACCGTCTTTCCTCATCGGCCTCTGTCACGGATGCGCGCGCACAGGGAGGTCACGTGCTCGCCGGCAGCCAATAAAAATTAAAAAAAAACTCCCTCGAGCCGGATTTGAACCAGCGACCTAAGGATCACCGTTGTAACATCTACAGTCGGGTAAAACACGGGCGTTGCACGGGTCATTCGGCTAGTCTTCAATAAAGGTCACTGTAATATCTTTCAGAGTTATTATCTGAATCCCGATATACATGCTAAAAGGTACAACTTCTTTAAGGTTTATCCATGAGTGTAACTAACTGTGTGTAACCCGGAATTCTGGACAATATAATGTAGTTTTTAAAAGCTTTATTAAAGCCACATATTTTAGAGCAATACATAGATTGATAAGTGTTAAAAGAAAACATAAAAAAATAACGAAAATATCTTTATTTACGGGGCTGCTAACCAAAATAAAATGATTTTTGAGCCCCAATGGCCGCGTAAAGCGGAATATATAAAACCACTATGACCAGGCTAGGGTGGCTAGGGATAGGATATCCGTTAGGGAAGAGGCAGGTTAGGCCGGATTGGGTCCGCGGAGGTCAGGAGGCAGGAAGAAGGCGGGAGTACTAGAACTTTGCAGCTCTAGCAGTTGGAAAAAGATAAATATTAATTTATTTATTTCGTCTCAATTTACAGGTGTTACATTCGAGCACAGCTCGCGAGTCACCTTGTCCTGGCTATTTACACATGGCGAGTTGGTGGAGTAGAGGTGGTCCCCCCGGACCTTGCAGGAGAGCAGCTGTTGGGCGATGAGCTCTTAACTAAGTGTCAGGGCCGGGTCGTCGGAATCGGGGATTGATATCTCCTTTATTTTGTAGAATATCTTGTATGGTTGGATTATTTGAATTTTGCATTTGAAGGTATAATTTCTTAACGGAAGTTTGGTACATATCTTCTGTTTCGTTTTATTCTAACATAGGTGGCAGAAGGCAGCGCGCAGCGGTGTAAGTACGGAGAGCTACGTCATCGCTGACCAATGGGAGGCCAGCTGGCGGACCGCCAGAGGGAGCTCGCCACCTTCTCGAAGATTCGAAGGACGCTCGCCACTAGAGAACAATTGCCTTTCAGCTGCGGCTTTAATTCTTTTGTAAATTCTTTAAAATATTCATTGTAAAGAGAGTTAAAATAAATTCATTTGTAAAGCTTGGGATAATTGCCTGACCAAAGATAAGTACATTTGTTTCTTTAAGCTAGTATAAAACATTCTATTCAATTAAGCCTAACGAGAACAAATTGTTTTGTAAACAATCATTCTGCTTTTCCTCCTTGCGTATTTGCCACACACACACACACGCCGACCGTGCGGCCACGCGTCGCACGAGCTCCGTGATATTCGCCTCTGGCGAGCTGTAATGTTTCCTTAAACATATCGAATTCGACATCGCCGGAGAGCCCAGGATCCGCTGGACAAAAGCCTGGAAGGCCCAGCATCCTAACTCCAACCGGTAGCGAAAATTCGGCCAAAAACGAATTTCATGGAGAAATCTATGGAGAAAAATCTAATTCTCGCGAATATGTAAATCCGCCGGCTGACGGCGGAAATGTAAATCTGGCCGCTGCGCGTCGACGTCACGTCCGGCATGGCGGCTGCTTCGTCATCTAATGGCGCTGCCCTTACCATCAGGAACTGGGCAGATTGTGACGAGGTCATGAACCCCGGGACAGATGACGACTTTACCGTCGTGAAGAACAAGAAGAGGCGCCGCGAATCGTCGAATTCGCCTAAGGCCGCTACACCATCCTCCAACAGCGGAGGCGCCAGGAGTGGTCGCCGAGTACAATCATCGGCGCGATCGGTGCCCCGGGCACAGGAGATCCCGACAACCAGGGCCCACATCGCGGAGGTCCGGGCGCGGCAGACGTCCTCTGCTGAGGAGCACTGCGTCTACTTAGAGCACGGCCCTGAACTGCAGCCTTTCCACTATCTGAGGGCGCTGGACAGGCTGCTTGGAGGAACCGCCGGAGTCGTTCAAGTCTCCAAGGTTAATGGCCACCAACTCCTGGGTCTGGCCAACAGAGGCCTCGCCGAGCGCCTCATAAACAATGGCCTTGAGGTTGAGGGCACTCTCCTCAGGGCTTTCCCTTTCCGCAAGAGAGCGGAGAGGATAACGGTGGGCAACCTCCCCTTCTTCGTGGAGGACTCAGCCATCATCAAGGCCCTTGGGCCCTATGGGCGCATTACATCCATCGCGCCCAAAATGATGAAGGCTGGCCCCTACACCTACACCGACGGCCGCCGTGAGGCGTTCATCGTCCTCCACGAAGGAGTGACCACCGAGAGGCTCCCCACCCGCCTCAACATCACCATCAAAGGCGAGGCCTGGCCCGCCTACCTATCTTCGGGCATCAAGTGCTCCAGATGCCACGGACAAGGGCACCGGAGGGCCAACTGCCCCCTGCTTGCAGGGCGGGTCAACACCACCAGATCGGCCCCACCAGCTTCCCCTGCCGGCCTCCCTCCAACTACCACCCCTGCACCGCCTCAGCGGCCTACGCGCCAGCATTCAGCACCGGCGCCTCCCTTGGAGATCTCCGGTGCCTCGCCCGCGCCCCGAGCTGCAATCCACCCAGCAGGCGCACCCCGACCATCACCAACAGCGCCCTCGGCCTCACCTACGGAGGAGACGCCTCCTGCACCTCCACCTGTGACCCCTGATTCGTCATCGCAGGCTCCTAGAGATCCCGCATTCCAGGAGATCCTCGGGCCTGCAAACATCACTCAAGACATCGAGATGACTGCCGTGGAGGAGTCCATCCCTCCCTCCGCGTCATCAAATAAGAAGTGCACGAGAATTGACCTCGCAGCCTTCATAAAGAGAAGTCCCAGCGTGTCCTTCGCTGGAACTGACGCCCTTGGCCTTGGGCGGGAGGAGGTTCTGGACCTCCTCTCCTCAAGGACCAAGGCACATAAGCGTGGTCGCCATCTGACCCTTCCGCAGAGCAATGCTCTTGCCGGCCTAATAAACCAAATCCTCGACCTAAGGCCCGGAGGAGATAGTAATAGTACTATTTATAAGGTCCTGCGACAGGTCTTGTCAGAGCTGAGGACCGGTACAGCCGCAGTGCCTCCAGCACCCACACTGCCTGCGCCTCGGCCTGCTGAGCCAGCACCACCCGCTCCCCAGAGGAGGGAGTCGGCGTCGGCCATGGCGGCACCTCCGCCTCCGCCGTCTGCCCATGCGAAGGATGATCCGGTGCCGGACCGTTGGAAGGTGTTGAAAGTCAGAATCAGAGAAGCAATGCGAGGACCCTTCTCGGACTTTGTGTACGACACGTCGATCTCCGTGAACGATATCGTGGAGGCGGTCCAATGCCCTGAGAAGAGGGAGAGCCTCCTCGCATACCTTTCGCCAAAGCAGCAAATCTTGCTCCCCCAATTCTTGGAGGCGGTAATTGAGCACACTCAGGACCTGGATCCCTCTCTTCGCCGGGGATTGTCAGAGATCAGAGCCGCCTTGCCGTGACCCTCTCTGAGGGTACCCCCTGTTGAAAAAGTGTTCTTTTTGATGTAATTAACTCCTCGGAGTGTACAAATTGACTTGCAGTCAATAAATTTATTTCAATTGACACACACACACACAAGTTGGGAAACAAAACATCTTCTATATCGGGTTGGTTCAAGTCCTCCTTCAGTATCTTGTTTGATAGGTTGAATGGAGCTCATATACTTGTTCGAAGGCAGATTCTCATTAATGCGTTTATCCTATTTTTGTCTGTGGTTGTAATATATTTGCACCAAACTGGGAGTGCGTATGTTACTATCGGGAGGATACAACTTCTGTATAGAGTAAACAAAAGATAAATAAATAAGAAAAATACATTATATACATATATTATAGATAATCTTTTATTGACCAATCACCTTATGAAAAAAAAATTAGAACCGGAGAACGTGATAGCAAAAAGTTGCAATTTGCTAATAATGTGCGAGTTGCTTTTTTTTTTCGCTTATAGGGACAGAAGAACTCAGTGAAATCAGCACTATTGCAGGAAAGTGGGTGACGATGAGGCATGTTTATCCGATTATGGTTCAAAAATAATGCTTCGAACCAACAAATGGTTTGGAAAAATTCATCAAAAATCCAAAAAGGTTTATCAAATCGAAAATGCGGATTTTAATGTCTGTTTTGATTGCCGTATGCCATCATGTGTACAATCCATTTGTTCCTATCGAATATAAATTGTAAATGATTATGAGAAAATTCGAATTGCAGATTCTAAGCAAGCTAAGTTGAAATGGTTTCTGCAAAGAAATACTTAATCATGACACTGTTTGGTTGCACTTGAAACCAGAGAATCTTGTCTCCCGTGTCTCTATTATAGCGGGGATCTTCTCTTCGGCGATGTGCCTTCTCGGGGTACAAGGCCGACGTTGCCGTGAGGCTGGCCCTGCACGCCCTTCCCCATCCAGCACATCCGGCCTCAGCCCGGGAGTCCTATATCGCCTGTGGGTCCTGTCACTGGCCCACCGCTACTGGTCCTGTAGACGGATCAGGCCAGTCATCGTGGAGGCCTTCACCATCATCCAGCGGCCCCCTGACCTGCAGAGCTGGATGACTCCTTGGCCATCATGGCATCTGCCTAGACCCACATCTACAAGCACTTCCTGTGCCTGGAGATGCGAGGAGTCCAAGAAGACCCCCTCCTCGTCTGGAGGAGGACCTTATCAAGGTGGTGGAGCCTCCCTAGCTCCTAAAAGCATTGTACACTCTCATCATTTATTCATTTATATTATCATTATTATTTTTTGATTGTATTTATATAAAGATATCCCATAAAAGAATCTTGATTTTAAAAATCCTTCGCTCTTTAGAGGATTATCATTTATGGGTTGGTGCAGTACTGTCGATTTTTGACAGCTACGTACCGAGATCAAATCCTGCATTGGTATTATGCTTAGAGAGCCGCTTTAGTTCATGACGCAACGCTAGATTTACATACTCCTTTATTATTAAAACAATTAGCTTTTATACAAAATAAAAATACAAAAGATGATGATACGAAATTAAAAGAATATTAAGATCATACATAACAACTCCTCCCTATTAGCCAAAGATAACTTAATTTTCAAAAAACGATGTGGAGGTTTCCTTATTCTTAATGATCTCCTCAACACAGGCTTTGGGGTTCCTTCTGAAGAATCAGTTTCTTGAACAGCCGGGGGTCTTTCAATCTCAGGTGTCACTTGAGGGGTCGATGATGTAGATGGTAAGGCTTCACTTTCCCCACAGCTCCTAACTTGATCTAAATGCCGGCTCAATAATTTTCCATCCTCAGTTTCCACTGGTCCAGTTTTCTCGGACACAACGCCAGGTAACCATCTGGAACCATGGTATCCTCTGGCCATAATTTCCTGTCCTTCCACCTCTCTATGTGTTATCCAATTCTTCTCTCAGTTTTATTTATAGTTCGGGAGGCAAACACAACTGGTCTTTCAATACCATGGTCTATTTGCAACAAAATGGATCCAACACCATACTCCGACGCATCACAGTTGACCAAAATAGGCAGATCTTCATTAAAATGTGCTAAAAAAGACTTAGAACTAATCAAGTCTTTATCCTCTGCAAAAGATCTTTGATGTTCTCTATTCCATTTCCATAGATTATTACTGTCCAAGAGTCTATGGAGAGGTTCAGCTACTGTGGCTTTATTATTCAAAAACCTCTCATAATAATTAAGAAGTCCAAGAAAAGACATCAATTCCCTTTTATTTGAAGGTGGTTTAGCATCTTTTATAGCTCTTAATTTCTCCTCGGATGGACGTATTCCTTTATGATCAATAATCATTCCTAGAAATTCGATTTCTGGAACATAAAATTTGCATTTTTCTCTTTTAATACGAAGTCCAGATTCTCTTAAGCGTAGCAGTACCTTTTCAGTTTTTCTTTTAAGATCATCACAATCTCTTCCTGAAATCAGGACATCATCTAAATATACTGCAACTCCATCAATTCACACACACACACACAAAGCCTTTATTAAGACGTTAGTCTTATACAGATTCTCCGTACAAGTTGCAATAACAGGAAAAGAGCAGCACAGGAAACCAGTAGTTCCGCAACTATATACAATTATTAGTAATAAGGAAAAGTAAGATTTAATATGAAAGGTCGACGCCATCGCCTCAAGTCTTCAATTCCATAAGCGCGGAGCAGAAATAGGGACTGAGTTATTTAGTTCGCCATAAATATAGCATCCAGACACAAAAAGGAGGTTTACTCCAGCACAGCCATCCCTATCACCAGCTCCGCAATCTCATCGTCGACCAACACGATGGCCCCTCGATGTTTCGTCATCATTCTGAGGTGTAAGAACAATAGCTTCCGAGTTCTATTTTCTCCCTCTTTACACCTACTGCCTTGTAAAAATTATATAGGGCCTGAGCAACTAGTCTACTTGTTTGGGCACTGGTTAACATCGTTTGGATTGACCTAAGTTGGCTGGTGTCTACCGTTGAAAAGAATGTCCCTCTCTCCTCGCTAATATCTTGGCATTCATAGATATAATGAGATAGTTCAGTTTCCATATTTTCTTTGCAGAGATCACAAATCCCATCACCCTCCCTGAAAATTTTTGTATGGTTTTCCTTGAAAAACGAATCTAGTATTCTCTGTTGCGCGATATAGCGTTTTAGTGGGAATGGAAAGTTGCTAAGTAAATAGTTTTCAATTCGGAATGAACTGTGTAAATACTTATAGTGAGGGTAGAATTTGGAATTCTCTATTTTTGCCTGGTCACTTTGAATAGATTGTTCTATTGCAATTTTAGTAATTAATGGTATTTCTTGCCGGATAATCCTTGCATCGTTGCAGTTAATTAACCAAGAAAATCCTGTTGAGTTGAGTATGTTGGCCAAACTTTCCGCAAGTCCAATATATATATTTCTATTTCTTGATATCTCATATAGTTGAGCTAAGCATATATGGGGGAGTCGGCTGCTGTTCATTTTTAGAATTCTAAGCCAGAACCCGAGTGTAAGTTTCACACCGTAACTCCCAGTGACGTTCTTCCGTACTCCATACGTAGAATAAAACCAGGAGTATATCTGGGTAAATTTAGAAGTATCCGTAAAAAAAATGTCTTGTACCCTGTCAACCAAGTTAACTCCATCAATTCCACTCAGAAGAGTATCCATGAATCTCTGGAATGTTCCCACGGCTGAATTTAAGCCAAAAGGAAGACGCTTCACCTTATACAAAGGGGGATCAATAAATAAGGTGAATTATCTTATTTCTTAAAAATTAAAAAAGCAAAAATAATTTAAACCACAGAATATTAAAATATAACATCGAGAGACTATTTAAGGTGTTCTGTTCTTTTTTCCCACGCGCGGCGCGAGACTTATAAATAAACTAAAATGGAAGCTTCCTTGAAGGATTACACCACGCTTGAACAACGTGCAGTTATTCGTTTCTTGAATGCAGAGGTATTCAAACATCTCAAATATGCCAAAGAATGAAAAATATCTATGGTGAGTCTTGTTTGTCTCAAAAAAACATTTATAAATGGGTTAACGAGTTCAAAAATGGACGAATTACATGTTCTTCAGGTCTCAACGTTCGGCCGGTAAAGTTTTGTTAACAATTTTTTGGGATGTTGATGGACCAATCTGTCTTGATTTTTTATCCTCAGGCAACGTATGAACAGCGACCTTTATTGTGACATTCTTGTAAATAAGCTAAAGCCCGGTATAAGAAACAAAAGAAGAGGGAAGCTTAGTAAAGGTGTTCTCTTCCTTCATGATAATGCAAGGCCGCATACATCATGTAAAACTGTATCTACAATCATTAAATTAGGTTTTGAAGTTTTAGAACATCCTGCATATAGTCCAGACCTAGCCCCCTCTGACTATTTCCTTTTTGGACTACTAAAGAAGGAGTTAAAGGGAAAGCGATTTGACTCGGATGAAGATGTCCAGAAAGTGGTGCACGATTTTTTTCACACGCTTCCTAAGAGTGCCTATAAAGAGGATATTTACAAGTTGCCAGAACGATGGAGACGATGTATAGAAAGCCAAGGTGATTATTTTGAATAAATCAAGTCCTAATTTTTAATATCTTTTTTTTTTTTTTAATAAATTATAATTCACCGTATTTATTGATCCCACCTTGTATAATCCTCTAGGTGTATTAATAGCGATAATTTCTGCAGATGTTTCATCCACTTTTAACTGCTGATATGCTTGAGCCATATCCAACTTAGTAAACACTCTGCCACCTCTCAATCTATCCAAAAGTTGCGGAATTGTGGGCAGTGGGTATTTATCAGGATTACTATACAAATTTACTGTAATTTTATAATCGTGGCATATTCGTATAGTGCCGTCATTCTTTAGGACCGTCACAATTGGTGATGCCCATTTGGTAAGTTTAACCGGTTCAATAACCCCTTGCTCTTCCAGTGATTTTAATTTTTCATCTACTAGTTCTCTCAGAGCAAATGGCACGGTTCTGGCCTTTACAAATTTGGGTTCTGCATTCTCAGGAATGCCAATATGGATCAAAGGTCCATTATAGGCATCAATTTCTTGTTTAAATACTTCTTCAAATTCAGAAGAAAAGGGATTTGTTTCAATATGATTCAAAAGGTTTATCTTCAGGCGAAACGCTTCAAACCACTGCCTTCCCAGAATGTTAGGACCTAGACCATCAGCCACTAAGATTGATAATTTTTTAAAACCATTTGTTACTTTTGCTTTAACAAAAAGCTTTCCCAAAATCTTGACGTGACTTGACGACCATGTCTTTAACAGCACCTCAGATTTCTCAAGTTGGGTTACTTTCCAATATTTTAAAAATGTTTCTTTAATTAGTAACTAGACGAATGGCCCGGGCAACGCCCGGGTTTTTACCCGAGTGCGAATATATTTTAAAAACATTGTCTTGGGTGGTCGCTATAGACAGGGTGGTCTGTATAGACAGGTGAATGTATCACACAGCTGATAACAGGGTTGTCTAGAGTGGTCGCTATAGACAGTGTGGTCTGTATAGACAGGTGTATGTATCACACTGCTGATAACAGGGTTGCCTAAAGTGACCGCTATAGACAGGGTGGTCTGTATAGACAGGTGAATGTAACACATTGATGATAACAGGGTTGCCTAAAGTGACCGCTATAGACAGGGTGGTCTGTATAGACAGGTGGATGTATCACACAGCTGATAACAGGGTTGTCTAGAGTGGCCGCTATAGACAGGTGTATGTATCACACAGCTGATAACAGGGTTATCTAGAATGGCCGCAATATACAGGGTGGTCTGTATAGACAGGTGGATGTATCACACAGCTGATAACAGGGTTGTCTAGAGTGGTCGCTATAGACAGGGTGGTCTGTATAGACAGGTGGATGTAACACACTGCTGATTACAGGGTTGCCTAAAGTAACCGCTATAGACAGGGTGGTCTGTATAGACAGGTGAATGTAACACACTGATGATAACAGGGTTGCCTAAAGTGACCGCTATAGACAGGGTGGTCTGTATAGACAGGTGGATGTATCACACAGCTGATAACAGGGTTGTCTAGAGTGGCCGCTATAGACAGGTGTATGCATCACACAGCTGATAACAGGGTTATCTAGAATGGCCGCTATATACAGGGTGGTCTGTATAGACAGGTGGATGTATCACACAGCTGATAACAGGGTTGTCTAGAGTGGTCGCTATAGACAGGGTGGTCTGTATAGACAGGTGGATGTATCACACAGCTGATAACAGGGTTGTCTAGAGTGGTCGCTATAGACAGGGTGGTCTGTATAGACAGGTGGATGTATCACACAGCTGATAACAGGGTTGTCTAGAGTGGTCGCTATAGACAGGGTGGTCTGTATAGACAGGTGTATGTATCACACAGCTGATAACAGGGTTGTCTAGAGTGGCCGCTATAGACAGGTGTATGTATCACACAGCTGATAACAGGGTTGTCTAGAGGGGGGCAGGGAGATCACGTGTTCGCCGGCAGCCAATGGGCGCGCATTCTATCCGTGAGCTTCAGACAGACAAAATAAGGCAATTATATACAGTGTACTCCGCTTATAACGAAGTCGCATTATCCATGACAATCACTTTGTTATATCCGAAGTTTGTTATATCCGCAGTTGGAAAAAAAAATGTTTTGTACCAATAATTTTATTTACTATTCAACTCAAAAGAGCAACACAAAGATCAATAACAACCTCATCAGGTGTTTTTGGAGAAGTAGTTTGTGATTTTCTTTTGACATTTAGAAGTCAGTAACAAGTGCTGAACACTCTTTTCGATGTTGTCCAAGTCTGACAGATGCCTATGAAGAGACTTGGACTCATCCTGACATTGAAGAAACAATCGCAGAGTTTGAATGCTCTCCAAGACCTCTTTTGGATGCGGAATGTGGACAATTGGGTCTACTTCTTCATCAACTTGGTCCGTTTCTTCTTCTTCTTTTGCTTGAAGAATGCTCTCGACAATTTCTACATCGGATAACATGGCATTTGTAACGACGTCATTGTCAGCGTCAGCATAAGAATCGAAATCCATCTCTAACGGTATTTTTAAAACTTCTTTCATGCGATCGAAGAGGCTTTGTTGCTCCCACATTTGTGTTGCAGGCTGTGGTGTATCCAATGGAGAACTGACATCGGACTTAATAATTCCACTATGATGCCAACAGTTGGAAATTGTCGCTGGAAGCACATCATTCCATGCTACAGATATAATATCCACAGCTTGCTTAAGATTGATTTAATGAATGAAAGGATTGTTTGCAAAAAGTTTCTTTTATTCTTAAATTTGGCGAGCTTTCAGGCGTTAGCCTATCATCAGGCCGACATCGCAAATATACATAAAATAATACAAAACCTAAACTAAATATAGGCGTATTCTACGCCTATATTTAGTTTAGATTTTGTATTATTTTATGTATATTTGCGATGTCGGCCTGATGATAGGCTAACGCCTGAAAGCTCGCCAAATTTAAGAATAAAAGAAACTTTTTGCAAACAATCCTTTCATTCATTAAATTATTGATTGCAATTATTTAGGTTTTTTATAGTTATTAAGATTGATTGTTAATGCTGTTCCAGCATCGTATGCCGTCATATATTTCCTCATTAAACGCGTTCGATAAATCATCTTGAAATTGCGAATAATGCCTTGGTCGCATGGTTGCAGCATTGAAGTGGTATTTGGCGGCAAGAATGCTATACGAGTATTTGTGAGGCCCTGCATGTCTGGGGGATGAGCGCCGCAATTGTCAAGCAGGAGGATAATTTGTCGATGTTGTCCAGCCATCTTCTTGTCGATGTGCCGAACCCAGGATTCGAAGAGTAGTCCAGTCTTCCAGGCCTTCTGATTTGCTTCGTACTGAACAGGAAGGTGCTTGATTCCTCGGAAGCATCTCGGCTGTTTCGCCTTTCCAATGACCAAAGGTTGCATCTTTTCAGAACCATCCATATTGCAGCATAGAAGGATTGTGATCCGTTCCTTACTAGCCTTTCCGCCGGTGCAAGTTTCTCCCTTAAAGTGAAGTGTCTTGTCAGGAAGAAGACGCCAGAAGAGACCGGTTTCATCGGCGTTGAAGATGTCTTTGCAAGCATAGTTACTAATTATATTAGGCATTACATCGGTCAACCAGTTCGTCATTGTCTCACGATTGACATCAGCTGATTCTCCACAAATGTTGCGCAGCTTGATGCCATGCCTTGCCTTCCAACGCTCGATCCATCCACCACTCCCAGTAAAATCCTTTAATCCAAATTCAAGAGCCAGGGTCTTCGCCTTTTCGGAAAGCAATGGACCATTAACTGGAAGCGCTGCACTTCTTGCCTGCTTGAACCACTGCAGCAGAGCCTCATCAACATCAGCATATGTAGATCCACGTGCTCGTTTCCGACTGCTTTCTCCCGCATGCAGAGCTTGTTGGTGGATCTTCTCAGAGTTCTTTATTATGGTGCTGAGCGACGACTGTGGGATATTATGTTTCTGGGCAACATCTGTCTTTTTCTTCTTCTCCACTTCAATCTCTCTTAGGATTTGCAGCTTGACTGAAAGAGATAGTGAGTTTCTTGTTTGTTTTCGTTCTCCTGCCATGGTAAACGTTAATAAAGTATAAGCGTTTATTAAACAATTTAATTTTGTTTAAATAATGTAAAAAAAATATATACTTATAATATGTTTGCATATTTTAAAATTGTATATTATTAACTTATTTGTTGTGTATCATTAAATTTGTGTCATTCACACGTTGTAATTTGATATATATTATGCATAATATATTAGTCAATTATAATGGTAAATGAGAAAACTTCGTTATAAACGGATAAAATAAAAATTTATACATGCAAATCACTTCGTTATAAGCGAAAATTCTTTATATCCGACTTCGCAATATCCAGAGTTCTTTTAATGGTTTAAGCCCTTCTTTTCTTTCGTGCAGACAATTTCATTCGCTATATGCGGAATTTCGCTATAACCGACTTTGTTATAAGCGGAGTACACTGTATATAGATGAGTATGCACTTCCTGAATTGATACGTCATGATTATCCAATTTTACCATTATGTAAAAAGGATTACTTAAACTTTCAGTTCCAAGACAGTGTAGGTATGTATCACTATTACTTCTATGCAAGTATTCAAATTTCTTTACTCTAGTCAGGCATGCCTTCTGCAGATGACCAATTTTTCCACATTTGAAGGATTTTGAATTTCTGAATTTGCATATATGAGGCAAATGATTTCCTTTACATCATATACATATAATTTTCTTATTTAATCCTTTCGCAATTCTATTGAATTAAGTTTGCTTTTCGATTTAAAATTAAATGGTTCACCCTTATTAGCTTTCTTTAATATATTTACATCAGGAGTCGTCTCCATCAAAACACTAGCATTCGCACTTGCCGACTCATCACATAGTGCTATATTTATGGCTCTTTCCAAAGTCAAAGCTGTTTCAGATAATAATCACTTTACAAGCGACTCTTTTCTTAATCCACACACCAATCTGTCTCTCAAACGATCATCCAAATCAACAAACTCACAGTTCTCACTCAATCTTCTTAATTCTGCTATATAGGAAGCAATCGATTCATTACCATGATTATGTTTGTTAAAATGGTAGCGCTGGACTATTACATTGGGTTTAGGGCAAAAATGTCCAGTCAGTATATTAAGTATTTCTTCATAATCTACGTGAGCTAAATCCCTTGGCGCGGCCAATGACCTTGCCAATGCGTAAGTTTCAGGGCCTATTAAAGTAAGAAAAATAGCTTTTTTTGCATGATTTCTTCAAATCCATTTGCCAAGAAAAAGAAGATCAAAACAAACAAACAAAACAGCTTTATTAGGGCATCTTGCCCTGTACGGATTCTCCGTGGAGTTACAGACAATATTAGCCATAAGAGAACAGGTGAAAATAGAGTATTTACAGTTAAGGTATGGCAAACAGGGTGACTTTTTATTGTGCCCCTGTTCTTCTCTTTTCCATGAGTGCAATTTTATTCCCAACCGCTTTTTGAAAGTTGAACAGTTCAATTGCCCAACTTTTCTTATCTGAAACAGTTTTTATTAGCTTTATTGAGTTCAAATGCGGTCTAGGAAGACTTTTCAGGATCTTTTTTCTCTCTCCTTCCAGATCCCCGCATTCAGCAATAAAATGGTATATTTCATCAGTTATCTGACTTCCACATAACCCACAGTACAAATCTTCTTTCTTAATTGCGTAAATATGATTTTCTTTGATCATTGTTGACATTAATCTGATCTGTGCAATAAAACTCACTAAAGCTGAAGACAGATTACATGAAAAGTAATTTTCTGGAATAAATGAATCATAAAGTAACCTATAGTTTGAGTATGTTTTCGTAAGAGATAATTTTGCCAGATCTTGCTGCAATAGCTGTTCAATTTTTATTTTTAGTATATTCGGAAGTTCGATCTGTATGTCATCATAATTTACCCTATATTTTAGCCATGTGAGTCCACAATGATTGATAATATCCATAATATTCTTACAGAATCCTATAGGTTTTTTTGTCATTAAGGAAATTTCCTTCAATCTATTCCAGCATAGCTTAGGTAGTCTATTGTCTTCCATTTTTTGTAATCTAATGAAATATTTCAAAATTAATTTGATCGTTGTAAAAGTCAAAGATATTCTGCCTGTTTCCAGCCTTACAATGTACCCTGGTATATATCTTGGTAGATTCAGAAAATTTTTGATAAACGTATTCTGTAATTGGTCTATAATATCCGTATTGTCCCAAGCCCACACAGGGGCCGCATAGAGCAGTATTGATTTAATAACTGAGTCAAATAGATTCAGAGCAACTTTTAATGAGTTAATTTTTTCTTTTTTTATCAGTCTAATAGTTGCATTTATTGCCGTATTTGCTTTGGCTTTATAAAAGAGGGCTACCTTTTTACTATTAATAGTGGAAGTGAATGGATATCCCAGATATGTAATATTGGACGCAACAGTCAGTGGAGTGAAAAAGAAGATCATTCTCTCCACGTATGTTGTCCACTTCTCTGGCTTAAAAGGATCAAAATTTTCAATATTTCCGAAACTTTCCATCTTTAAAAATTAAAGTTTAGTTCAGTTTAAAAATTAGTTTAAAAAATTAGCTCTAAGATTACTTTACCTTAAATGTTTTTTCTCGTCGCCAATTTATTATGTTTAGAGAGCCGCTTTAATTCATGACGCAACGCTAGATTTACATACTCCTTTATTATTAAAACAATTAGCCTTTATACAAAATAAAAATACAAAAGATGATTATACGAAATTAAAAGAATATTAACATCATACATAACAATTGGGCTTAGTTTTTTTTTTTTTTTTTTTCTGAAGAAAAAATCTCTTCAATGGTACCGATTCTTACAAAAGTTCAACTCCACCATTGAGTGCCAAGTAACCAAACCGGACACTTGGCATATTTGAAAAAGTTGAATTGCTATGTAGACTAATCGAGCACATGGCCTGTACCTCACGTATACTAGGGGAAATATTTTGCTTATCCCTAGTACACGTGGTACAGGCCATGATAATCATGGTGCGTAGTAGTTGGCGACTGCTTCTACTGTAAGTGCACCACATATCTACGCGTGTGAAAAGCAGTTCGACTTTGCACTTACAAATGTTCCAGAGCCCCGTTTGGTTACTTACACTCGCTGGTGGGGTTGGACTTTTGTAAGAATCGGGTGCCATTGGAGCATTTTTTTTAACAGAAAAAAAAGTGCCCAATGCGGGAATCGAACCTGGGTCGGAACAGTCAAAACCCAACGATTTAGACCATCTTTTCACCGACCCTCTATCAGTGATGTTATTATATAGAACATACATTATTTTCAAACAACTATTCAGATTTGAGGGAGACAATCGGCGCAGATATTTGGCCAAGCAATAAACACCAAGTGTGGAAGAACTCAGGAAGCAACGACATCAAACTACAAAACAAGAGTGACGGCAACACGTTAGGCGGCCATCTTGGCGGACAGCCATGGGTGACAGAAATTAGCATACTCGGCGCCTAGGTAAGACAGTCGTGACCGCTGGTGCCGAAGTGGAAGCAGATGTTCGTTTTGTTGATTTACCCCTGGCAAAGTTGTTGATGGCGACGTGCACAGATTCCTCTAAGGTTAAGATCACTCCATCCAGTTCCATTCCGCGATTATCCTGATGGCCCTGGTTCCAAAGAGAGTCTGCAGCACTATGTTAGAGTGTCGTCCTCGACGCAGAAAAGTCGAGGAAGGATCTCTTCCTTTTCCCGCACCTTCAAAACTATATTGTTGGTGAGAGCAGTGTTTACTGCAGGATTCCCCTCGGAACGCAGCATGATCTTGGTCCCTAGAGGTAACCAACACATCTTAAGGGTGGGTTGCACCGCGCGCATGGTCTCTTGGATCGGCTTGTGGGTATGGACCATTGGTACAGTTGGTACAGTAGATGTCGGTACAGTAGAACTTCCTTTTAGCGGACACCCCGCTAGCGGACACCTCTCTACAAAGGGCAGTTTTCATTTGCAAATTTACCATTTTTACTATTTAGTAGCTTTCCAGTAAGAGGACACCTCTCCCTAAAGGACACTTTGGCTCTGCAATTAGGTGTCCGTTACAGGGAGGTTCTAATGTATGTGGTTCTTGGATTTTACCTTGCTTAGGGGTTACTAGCAAGTTTGCAGTGGGAATAATGGAGCAGAGGGAAGGATAATTGTTGTATGATTTCTAACTAATGGATTTGTGGTCTTAGCTTGTTTTTTTTTAACCATTAGCAGATTTTTGTTGGGCAATGGCTTGTGCTGAAGACGAGCCTATTTGTGTCTTGTGCTGATGACGGAGCCTAGTGGTGGCTTGTGCTGATGATGGAATCTAGTACAAAATATTAATTTATTATGCTTATATTTAATCGTCTATCTTCCCCCTTCTATGGATTCATAAATTGTATACAAGTTCTGCTCCAAATTTCCACTCCCCCAACATACAAATCACAATGGCACAAAACATGATCAATTAGTTCAATTTACTTTAATAATTCCACTGTACCCAATTCATGCTTATAATTGGGGGTTGATTATCTCCCCAAGTTTATAATTAAGCCATAATTGTCAAAGTAAAAAAGTTCTTTTAAATTAAATTAATCATAATCATTTTGATCAAGTTAAAATTTCATTTATGAGATTTCATTAATATTTGATGGAATTTTTGTGTAAGGTGAGCAGATTAAAGATTCTGCCACGAAAAAAATACATATATATATAGTATATTTTAAACTATATAAAAATGACACTTTTAGTATATGTCACATATCTTCTAATTAGTTATAGCCGATACCTTAAAAGATTCTACCCTTCTTTTAAAATGTACACCGTTTCTATTTGCTACCACCCCCATATTTTGTATATATGCTATATCTTTTGTATATAAACTAAAATTGGTAACGTCAAAATAAAGATCCAAAGAGTGTCGGTCAGCTGCTGGTAGGGACAGAGGGGAGGAAAGAGGCAACGCCCAGCCCATGTGGGGTCCCGAGGGACATTTTATGGACAACCCCTGTAAACAGGACAAGTTTTGGCAGGGGTTCACCAGATGTTCTAGAGGGTGGCCATCGACAGACGGCTTCTGTCTAATACAGACTCGCTCTCCAGGTCTCGGGGATAAGCATCCAAGTTTGTGTCATGGCCTCTACCTCTGTCCCGTGGGCTGTACCTGATAACTCTCGGTGCTAACATCTAGCCCTGCCTCTGCTTCTTGTTGTCCGCCTGTGGGAAGAACACCAACACTCGCCTCACGTACACGACTGCCAGTTCATCCATACGTCGGCAGGATCACATTTGCAACAATATTACATATATATAATATTATTTGGATATATATAAATAAAATGGCCTATGTGGGAGTATGAGGAAAGAGGAAAGATAGCTGGGTTAAAAAACAGCCCACTTGGTAAACAAGTTTCAAGTCTTCATTCTCCCCTAGGGGATTTATCTTACTCAGATCAGTTTAAAAAGCGGCTGGATGTGATAATAAAAGACAGTTCTCACCGAGGTGGTCTCGATGCCAGTTGTTCTAGGGGTTGTTCTCGACCTTCTATCTTTCCTCACCGATTTTTTCTCACGGGGCCTCTGGATCCTGTGTCGTTACCACTCATCACTCAACCACCACGACTTCATATAACCAACATGCCACACTACAGTCATCCAAAAGAATAAACTACATTTCAACATATATTTAATTATTTTATTATTGATAACACAAAGGATTAATAAAATCCTGATTACATTTAAATATGCTCATCATATTCAATAAACATATTCAAGAACACACTTATGAACAGATTAGCGTCAAAATAAGATGTCTAAAAATATTTATCACACTGCATAAGGTTATACTAAAAATATCACAAAAATAATAACTCAATTATTTATGACCAGTATTTCAAATTATTTGATAAATTAAACTGAAATATATGGCAGGCCAAAACATCTAGAACATAAATGCCAATAACATATTTGGACCACCACGAGATATATGACAGCAGAAAATACTAAATCTGCATTTTCAGTATCATGGAACTAGGTGTGCTTCTAAGGCTGAAGAACTATTATTGATGTTTTTACACAGTTGTACAAATTACACTTAAGGGGTTTATAAGGACCTTTAAATATAACTAAAATATAAGGCAAAATCAGTATTAATTACCTCAAGATGTCAATTATTTTGGAAACATGAGATATTAAAATTAAAATATCTAACTAATAATAGTAAGTATGGCTTTGAACACATTAGTCTTCTTTTCTGCTCTAGTGTAAGCAGGTCCATATCTCATGTGCTGCCTTGTTCCTCTATTTAGAGCCTTAATATATATTTATTTATTAGCTCTCTTCACCATCTTTATTTTTCTTTAAAACATTATAATAATGAATAATATCATTATTCGTTTTATATAACGACTGTAATATTAAAAAATATTACTATTATATTTTCAGAAATATTCAAAAGATTGCTATATACATATAAAATGTATCATAGCTTACCACACATGCTGAATATTTTGTTATACTTTAACTAAATAATTAAAAATAAATGCATGCAGATACTTTTTAAATATAAATTAAATGTATTAATCAAATAATTTTTGAAGGGATGATCTTAATTCATAAAAATACTACCAAAGAAAATGAATTTGAAAATATATATACTCTAAATAAAATGTTATTTATAATTCGTTTAAAATGTCTCTTGCATTATTGTAATATGATATTTGAAACAATGTTAGCTTTTTAAAAAAATTCTAAGATTTTAATATTCTTGCAAATAATCTGCCCTTAGTGTCACCTTCGTTTAATAGCGCCCCCTACCTCTGCTTAAATCTTCTACCTCTATTCTAGCTTAATAACCTAGGCTCTTGTATATCAATTCATCAAAGGTAATCTTAATTTTATTAAATTTTCTCAACTTTTAACTTTTCTTAGAAGATTGAGAAGTTGATTTGCCTATAGCTAGTAAATATATTTCTACTTTTTAGATTATTTTTATAAAAAAAAGTACTTCCGTAAATTCCTCTATACATATATACTTTTTTTTTGGTTTTATGTGATTAAATTTAATCTAGTTTTGTCGTTTTAGATTCAAAATGTTCATCGCATCTTTTAGCGCTCCCCTCACAAGGTCCCTGGTAAGTAAATGCAAAAAAAAAAAAAAAAATGTAGGCTAGTCTACCGGTAAATATTTTAAATGTTTGGTAAACAAATTTTCTTATTTTAAGTTTACATTCTAAAATATATTTAAAATCTAAATTGTGTGCATTCTCAATTGCTGTTGAAATATGAATATTTGCATTGATGCATTGATTAAATATGGATGCCGCAAGCGTAGCCAAAATGTCTGCCATTTTGTCCTTTAAAATTTAACCCTCTAAATATGTTAATACATATGTTTTATACCTAAACTATAGGTCAAACAAGGTCATAGGGAGGTATACCGAGGTCATCTACTTTAAGATTATAATTTAAGATTTGAAAATAAATATACAATAATAAGATATAATTACTTTGTTGTCTTTTGGCATTAAAAGTTGTAATATTTTTTTAATAAATTGTTTGTTATCACCAAAAAAAACAACATAATGCATTTATTATCTTATAAAATACATTCTTAAATTTTTTTAGTTAAAAAATTAGTTATACTAGAAGCTAATCAAAATTTACTATAAATATATTTTACTATAATTACTATAAAATTTTAGATTCACTTAATTTAGAATTAAAAAATTTAATGCTACCTTTATTTGACCTTGATGTTATATACAAACATTGAAAAGTTAGTCTAAAAGGTATATCTATTTTTATATTACCTATTAAAATTATAGCTATTTGCCCTATATGGCACAAATTACTAAAATAAGTTTAGGGTTAGTATATATATATATTTTTAATATAAGCAAATATTATCTAATGTATTGGTTATTTTAATGAGTCTTATACTCTATTTGAGGAATGTCCTTCCAGGTCATTCATTTGCCTTTAGAGAATTTAAGCTCTGTAATCTCAAAATTCTGTTTCCTTACTAGTTTAAAACATTTGGTTCTCAAGAAAAATTTTCAGGAAACTGGTCCTTGAAAAGATTGTAAGAAAAGGAGGGTGATTTGATAAGGAAAATGTTTTAAAGATTATAGAATAGGAGAAAGTATTGAAAATGATCAATAATATGCTTGGAATGGTTGGAAAACCAAATGGAAAATTCCATAGATATTGTAATGTATTCTACATTTTAGAATAGCTGTTTAAATAGAATTGATTATACCTTTACTCCATGAATTAATTTTAAATTGATTGCTTGCAACTATAATATATATATAAAGGGAATGTTAGGGTAAAGAGGTTGGATAAATTTTATACAGTATAACCTCCCTGTAAAGGACACCTATTTGCAGAGTTGCTCCTTAGTAAAAAATGGCAATTTTACAAATGAAAACTGTCCTTTGTTAGAGGATGTCCTCTAGCGAGAGTGCTCTCTCTATAATGTGTACAGTAGAACCTCCATGAGAGGACACTTCTCTACAAAGGGCAGTTCATTTACAAAATTACCATTTTTACAATTTAGCAACTCTTCAGTAAAAGGACACTTCTTCATAAAGGACACTTTGGCTCTGTAATTAGAAGTCCTTTACAGGGAGGTTACTGTACCATTGTGTGAACATTTCAAATGAACTCTATCATATAAAACTGACCACAATAAATATTTAGAGGTGTAATGGACTAAAAATTTGTATTTATCGTGGAGTAAGCATTTCCAGGCTAACCCTTGTATTCCAAGGACAAATGGTAGTGGGTGCTTTCTAAGCTTGTATATTGAAGGCCTTTAATATGCTAGATCAGCTCTCCTCAAGCAAGTTTTAATTAAAATTTATAGCAATAATAATAATAACAAATTATAGATTAGATAAATGAGGCTATTGCGAAAATTGGGTTCATTTTTTAAATATATTCTAAATTTAAAATTTAGACAATATCTTTATATATTTTTAATTAAAAAGACATATATTGAATCAAAATATCATTTATTTTACCAATATTTCAGTTGGCTGAATGCCAACCTTTATCAAGGTGTTGTAACACATGGTAAAATAAATGATATTTTGATCCAATATATGCCTTTTTAATTTATTTATGGATTGCTTTATTTTCAAAATCTTTATATTTAACAATATTTATTACTAAAAAGCTCTTGCTAAAACTTTGCTGCACATTCATTGAAATTGTTCTGAAAATAGAGCAATCCATACTATAAAATCATTAGATAGTAAAAAGGCATATGTTGGATTGAATAAAATAAAGACCTGTGTGTTTGTGGATTGAATAAATTTTACTATCTAATACATTGAAATGTATGTAACCATAATATGGTGTTTCATGTAGAACAACCATATATGTCTCTCCAGAACAGCTATTATATAATGGGTTTGTGTAGATCCTGAACAGCACCAGGCAATTGGCCAGATGCTCTACTGTGTTCAACACAGCTGCAGGGTCCCCTGTCAACACCACTGCTCTTGTCCCACAGGTACGTACAACTCAACGTAATTTTGCAAGTGAAAACTGTCCTTTGTGGAGAGGGTTTCCGCTAGTGGGATGTCTGCTAAAGGGAGGTTTTAATGTATATCTAGTCCTAATAAAATAAATGTTTCCCTTATAATTTGAAAAAGGAAAACTGGGCAACTATTGCTCACATGAAAATTTCTCTTATAATAATAATTTTTAGTATCACAAAATATGGGTAAAACCCAGGTTCTTTAGAGTGTACAGAAGTCACCAACTACCCGGACTGATACCTTCTTGGTTTTATTTACAATGTCAGTGGAAGTCCAATTACTGAGGTGGGCAGATTTCTTTCTTTAGATATTTTCTAGGGATGCTGTGGTTGGTGACAGCCACTCATGGTGCTGATACACCTTGTATGTAAATAAATATTTGTAGATGGGTTTGTGTTGTATGTATAGATGGTAAATGGAATTTTTGTAGTTAGGTGTGTTTTGTTGCTCAAGAATTCAATTGAATATATATTAAAAAAAAATTGAAAAACCGTAGGGAAAATTTCATAAAATGGGCTGTATGTATGTATCAAGCAGATAGTTGGGTGAACTAGGTTTTGTGGAATTGAGAAAATGTGTTTGTGCAAAGTAAGCTTTAATTGAAATCTTTTATTGGAGAGACAAGCCTTCAAGCCCTATTCATAATAATTTGTAACTATAAAAATTCATTGGTTTAGTAAAAAGATTTTTCAAGCCGAAATTTGATATCAATATTTATGTAAATATTTGCACTGGTGGTTATTTGTGATACCAAATCTCCATCAATCTTGGGGTGATTGGATCCTTTATAGTATTCTTACTACCAGCCAATACTTTCTATATTCACTTTAAAATATCATGATTGATAAGATATGAGATAATAATATATGATATAAGAAAGAAGAAGACCTTAAAATATGGGGATCATTGTTTTTTGACCGCTACAACCTGGGATTGAACCCCACTTTGGGCATGTTGTACCTATTACAAATGTATTTGTAAATATTTTTCTTTTTTAAGCCAGTTTATTGCTTGAAAGGATTTTTAAATTAAAAGAAACTGAACAAATATTTTTTTTTATTTTAAATGTTTTAACAACATCATGAAATGCTTCAATAGCCCCTGTTTCTAAGCTAAGTCCAACCCCACCAGCGAGTGCAAGTAACCAAATGGGGCTCTGGCACATTTTTGTAAGTGCAAAAGTTGAACTGCTTTTCAACATGTGTAGACATGTGGTGCAACTTACAGTAAAAGCAGTTGCCAACTTTTACCCACCATGATTATTATGGCCTGTACCAAGGGTACTAGGGATTAAAAAAAACTTAAAAATTTAGTCATGCTTAGCTTTCCAGTTCACCCTTTATAGTCAGTATTAGATAATTTCATGATTATAGTAATGTATTTTTAAAATGCCTTACAACAGAAATACAATCCTATAAAAATTTTGCCTCGTAATATGCCTCTAATACAATATAACAACACTCAAGACACACGAGACAAATGATTCTGCAGATGAATGATCTACTGGGCCCTGTAAAAATCTGTTTTTTTTTTTTTTTTAATAAATAAAAAACACGGGGGTTTTTAAAGGATGGTTTCTAAAGGGTTTGAAATAATAAATAAAAATAGAAAGTTTTATTTTTTTTATTTTGCTTTAATTTTTTATTGAGATTCATTGAAATGAATATTTGTAGATGGGTTTGTGTTGTATGTATACAGATGGTAAATGGAATTTTTGTAGTTAGGTGTGTTTTGTTGCTCAAGAATTAAATTGAATATATATAAAAAACCTGAAAACCGTAGGGAAAATTTCATAAAATTCACTCCAAGAACTATATAGAGTAACTAAATATAGAGTAAATGGTGAAATAAAAGGTAAATATTATCAGATAAGCTATTTACACATTTTTATGATATTTTCTTAAAGATAAAAAGTTACTTCCAATAGCTTATCTTTGTATGATAAACTATGAATCTGCCTTCACACACAGGCCTTTGACATCAATTATATATTTCCTCTAACAAACTTTCATATTTTAACTAATATTGAGTGGTAAATGGTACTAGATACATGTTTCATCTAAAAAAAGTGATAGGAAAGTAATAAAAAAAACATGCAAACAGAAAAATGAACTTACAAGGAAGAAAGATAGGCAGGCAATATTGACTGCTGTAACCGCTGTTCTCACATGATGTTTTACATTGGGTCAGCCCCCAACCCACTGATTGATAGGCAATAAGGTATGGGACAAGATCCTGGTGGATGTGAATTTGTATTGGCCGCCGGCGATTTTTAATTTAATTTTGAAAATTGGCAAGGCTCGGGCTTCGGGCTCTATGTAAAATTGTCAAAGATGCAAATTTGGTTCCCTCGTATTTTGCCAAATACAGAATATCAATCTGTTATAAATACTTGTATAAAAAATAACCATTTAAAATGTTATAAACATGTTGGTGACATGGATGCTGTGTCCACCAGGAGCCCTACATGGTCCAGGTAGCTAGGACCCTAAAGACCACAGCCATCCAGAGAGACATTGACTCTGCCGCTAAGTTCATTGGAGCGGGAGCTGCCACCGTGGGAGTGGCTGGATCTGGAGCTGGTATTGGCAGTCTTTTTGGCAGCCTCATCATTGGCTATGCCCGGAACCCCTCATTGAAGCAGCAGCTGTTCTCCTATGCCATCCTGGGGTTCGCCCTGTCTGAGGCCATGGGGCTTTTCTGTCTTATGATGGCCTTCCTGCTGCTCTTTGCCTTCTAAAGAAGACCTCCAGGTTATAGAACCTTGGCTAGCCAGATTAAAAAAAACATTTTTATTTAACCTAGCTAGTGTTCTTTTCTATAAACATCTTTTACCTGGTTAAATAAACTTATCATTCTGTTCAACTGCTTGGTATATTTATCCTTAGGATTATACTATATAGACAATTAAGATTATAGGCCATCTCAGCAGTGCTTTGCCGTTGCCTTCTTCAGTATACTGGTACTTCTCTCCCCCAATGACATAATTTTACAAGTCAAGCTTTGATTCAGTTTGTGTTAGCCATTCTATTGAACACATGAGTTATACTCACTACTGATTAGTGGTTTTTCCCATTGGGATTGTGTGGCCAAATGTGAGAGGATGCGAGAGTAGAATTAAGAGCTTTCTGCCACAAGAGAGATACTCTTGATGCTACATTGTATACACTAGAACTTTGCCGGTCCCAAGCCTGGATGGAGGGGGAACAGTAACAAGCTTACTAAAAAACTGGGCTCAGCTGGCCTGGCCAATAGTACAATGTAAGGACTCCTAATCCAGGGATACAGGATGAGCAGTGTTTGTACTCCATGTTAGGAGCTGCTGTACATGGTGTCTGTTCCTCATGTCAGAGGTGGCCATTTCTTTTGGAGCTAAGTCGGCCTGCCACTGAGTAGTGCTCCCAGTCTTAATGACAAAGGCATTCTACTTCACCCAATCATGATGGTTGTCAAGTCTCAAGCTCTACAAGCTTGATACCCTAATATGATTGAGTGGAGATAAGAAAGAAGACTAGAATTTTAACCAGTTAGTGTGTTACTCTGTAAACATTTTCTATTCCAACATGTAATTAAATAACAAAAAGCTTTATTAAGACAGTCAGATTCTCAGAGTAGAAATGTAGGGAATGCAAGAAAAATAGCAGTAATAGGCATTATTATAATTTTTAAATAACCAAAAGAAATGAAAAGGAAGCTAAAATGATTGATAAAAATACATTTAAAAAAAGTTTTTATTTAAATACACTAAAAATAAAATATTGTATCTTCTGTCATTGAGCAATTAGATGTATCTGAGTAAAAAGAGTGTGGATGATCATCGTGAATTTCTAACCTAATGTGATTTAATATGTAGCAACTGATTTTTATAATAAGTGTTTGCTATATTTTTACCTCTTCTCTAAATATGATTGTCCCCCGTTGCTTTTATTTTCACTCAGAAACATCTAATTTCTCAATTACTGAATATGAAATATTTTATTTTTCCTTTTTAGTGCATTTAAATTAAAGATTTTTTAAAAATGTATATTTATCTATTAAAGTTAGAATCAAAAGTTCACTGGGGTTAGGCCTTAAGCCTGTTCATGGTGGATTGGTCAATTCTTTGTAAGGGGTGTAACATAAGACCTAACATTTTGTACATTCCTGTCCATTCCGACCACCCAGAACTCTGAAAATTTGTTCACTTGATTTGTTCATCGGACTGAGTGAAAGTTTAATATTTCTATGTGCTCTAGAAGTATATATCAAATTTAAATTTTGAATGGAAGTTTATCAATTTCTGGGTCATCCTGAACACCCTAAAGTTGTCAACTTGCATCGTTACCGGGTTCTGAAAAGGTAACCAAATTTCGGATTCCTACGTGCTTTAAAAGTATATTAAAATTTGGTTGAAAGATTTGTGGACAGACAGAAAAGCAAGTTAAAGGCTTTTTTAAAAAAATAGCTCCGCCTCTGCCAGTCCCAAGCCTGGATAAAAAAGGAGGGGGAGCAGTAACAAGTTCACTAAAAAACCTGGGCTCAGCTGGCCTGGCTGATAGTACCCTGTAAGGGCTTCTAAACCAGGGATACAGGATGAGCAGTGTTTGTACTCCATGTTAGGAGTGGCTGCACATGGCATCTGTTCCTCATGTCAGAGGCGGCCATTTCTTTTGGAGCTAAGTCAGCCTGCACAGAGTAGTGCTCCCAGTCTTAAGGCAGACACATTCTACTTCACCCAGTCATGATGGTTGTCAAGCTTTACAAACTTGAAACCCTAATATGTTTGAGTGGAGAATAAACAAATAGTGGAAGATAGTGACTTGGGCCACAAAGTAACACTGAGATGAAAATTTTTACGCTTCTGAGTTGAATCCACCTTGCATGTAAACCCTCCCAAAACTGATATAAATGATGGATGGAAATTGTATCACCATAAAATTAGAATACATGAAAACTGGTAGATCTAAGTAAACAAAATATATATTTTTTCCTATATTAAGTTATTTTTATTTTTCCTTATCTCTAGTACACGTGGTACAGGCCATGATAATCATGATGGATAGAAATAGGTGACTACACAGGTGAAAAGCAGCTTGACTTAGCACTTACAAATGTGCCAGAGCTCCATTTGGTTACTTGCATTCTCTGGTGAGGTTGCACTTTTGCAAGAATCGGGGGCCATTGGAGCATTTTTATAATCAGAAAAAAGTGTCCAATGTTCAAATCGAACCTGTGTCGTAGCGGTCGAAAACCAACGGTTTAGACTATCCTTCCACTGAACCCCATGTTAAGTTATTCATGGGCAGAATCAACCCCTCTAGTTAAAGATTTCTCATGTCTTAAGTCTTATGTTTCAAGAAGAGTTATATTGTAGAAGGATTTCATTTTTCCTTTTTATTACTAGGTATTGCGTTCCAATGGGGAGACAACCATAATGACTGGGAGCACTACTCAGTGAAAGGCCGACTTAGCTCCAAAAGAAATGGCCGCCTCTGAAATGAAGAACATGCCATGTGCAGCTGCTCCTAACATGAGTACCAACACTGCCCATCCTGTATCACTGGAGCCCTTACAGGGTACTATCAGCCAGGCCAGCTGAGCCCAGGTTTTTTAGTGAGCTTGTTACTGCTTCCCCTCCTCCTTTTTCATCTGGACTTAAGGACAGGCAGAGTTCTTATCAAATGGGGTGTTGAGAAAATACTTCAATGTTGGAAAAGCTATTATTAACCCTTAACTGGACGGGTTGGGTAGATTCTGCCCATGTATAAATTTAATATAGGAAAAAAATATATTTTTCGTTTACCTAGAGATACCAGCTTTCATGTATTCTAATTTTACAGTGATACAAACATTTTCCATCCATCGTTTATAAATTTCAGTTTTGGGAGGGGGGTTAAATTTGCATGTGTGGGCGGATTCCGCCCAGCCCGTCCAGAAGGGTGAGAATTTTTTGTGTCAGTGTTAGCTCTTTTTATAAAATAACACTTCTTTCTTTGGATAAGTAGAATAATCAATCAAGTCAACAGAGAGAACTATGTCTGCCAGCCCAAAATATTTATGTTTTAGAGATTAGTCGACCACACTTTGGAAGAAATATTCCAGCAGACAATTGATTCACTTCAGTAGAATTAGTTGATAAGTTGAGAGAACATGGCCTTACACATTTAGGAACGATGAGAAAGAACAAACCTTAGATTCACCACAATTTCAACCGCACTCTAATAGAGAATCAGGAACCTCTATTTTTGGTTTCTCTGGAACAACCACTTTAGTCTCCTATGTTCCAAAAAAGAAATCGGTAATCAGATTGAAAAAAGGGTAAAAAAGAAAGGAGTAATTTTATTGTTGATCTTGGGAGAGCATTGACTGATGAACACCTAGCCACACATAATCTAGAATTCTCTTCCACTGGAATTACATACGACAATTCAAGAAGAATGATGGTTCAAGTAAACCAAGTGAATCTACGATGCCACAACAATCTGATACTCCAAAAAGGTGCTACAAATGTCCATCAAAAAACGCAGTAAAAAATAAAAACCCTTTGCTCTGTATGTCAACTAAACATTTGCAATAACATTTCTTTATGATTTTTGAAAACTGTAAATAGATTATATTCAGAATTTTTAAAAGTCAAAACTGTATATTAACTATATATTAATTAAATATTTTTTTAAATATTGATTTCAATCATTATTTAGCGCTTATTTCATGAAGTTACATAGGTGGGTTGAATCTACCCAACCTGTCCAGTTACGTAAGAAAAATCCACCCGTCCAGTTAAGGGTTAAGGAGATTGGGAAATTCTTGTTCGAATCTTAAACAAGGATTCTCATTGGCCGTGATATTACCGTGACACATGATGTAAACATTAAACATCATTGGTTGATTTTTGGCAAGGTGTAAATAAAGCGTGTCATCGTTAAAAAACACCACTTTTCAAACAATCATTTTAGATACAAGAAAAAAAGACCTAATCCAAATAATTTAATAGTGTGTGACGTTTCGGCAACAGCATTGTTAGCATCATCAGAGAAAAGAATAAATGAACAAAAACATTTTGTAATTAAATATAAAAAATGATATAATTCCAAATTTTATTACATTAATAATTTAAACATTTAAATTTTTTTTATTTACAAATTTCTCATCCACAACTAAACTTTGCACTATACATAATTTTAAAAAATAATTGATGTAATTTTTATTAAAAATGAAAATACAAAACACAACCTAAATTAACCTATTTAACCCATCTGAAACTAATCTACTCAACACACACGTTGAATTAGATTTTTCAAAATTTATTTAAAAGAAAACGCTGTCAGCACAAAAATAAATTCATAAATATTATAAAGCACAATTTTGGATTATAGATTATAAACACAAGGTAATAAGACCAAATAAATAGTGTGTGATGTTTCAGCGTTGTTACCATCTTCAGACAAAAATACTGAATGTTAATATTGGTTTGAAGATGGTAACAATGCTGTTACCAAAACGTCACACACTATTTATTCATTTGGATTTGGTCTTATTACCTTGTGTTTATAATTCATAAATAAAAAAAATAATTACATTTTATTAAAATTTTACACAAATAAATTTACTGGCAATGCGTTTCTTTTAAATATAATCAAATATTATCTCTACAGACCTTACTGCAATGATATGAGTTATTGAATGAGAGGGCTTGGCTCATCAGTAGTGAACCCTCTCAGCGGTTTCGCCAAATTAATCTCTAGACCGCTCTACTATTGTATTGGACTGGTTTTGTTATATACCCTGCATTTTCTATGGAAGGCAGCTTAGGGGTGTTTAGTGAACTATGGACATAAGCTTATAGGACTGTAGAGGTGCATATATATAATTTCAAGGTATTGCATCGAGCAAAGCTCTTCCACAAAATATGTTTTCATAACCAATATATATTAGTAAATTAAATTTTATTGCCATCTATCGTTAAAATTTTACACAAATAAATTTACTGGCAATGCGTTTCTTTTAAATATAATCAAATATTATCTCTACAGACCTTACTGCAATGATATGAGTTATTGAATGAGATGGCTTGGCATTGCCAGTAAATTTATTTGTGTAAAATTTTAACGATAGATGGCAATAAAATTTAATTTACTAATATATATTGGTTATGAAAACATTTTGCGGAAGAGCTTTGCTCGATGCAATACCTTGAAATTATATATATGCACCTCTACAGTCCTATAAGCTTATGTCCATAGTTCACTAAACACCCCTAAGCTGCCTTCCATAGAAAATGCAGGGTATATAACAAAACCAGTCCAATACCATAGTAGAGCGGTCTAGAGATTAATTTGGCGAAACCGCTGAGAGGGTTCACTACTGATGAGCCAAGCCCTCTCATTCAATAACTCATATCATTGCAGTAAGGTCTGTAGAGATAATATTTGATGATATTTAAAAGAAAAGCATTGCCAGTAAATTTATTTGTGTAAAATTTTAACGATAGATGGCAATAAAATTAAAAAAACATTTTATGTATTGATGATAAAATTGTGAAAAAAGCTTATCATGAATAGATATTTATATGATATAGAGAAGATCATTGTGAGAAAATATTTGTAATTTTAAAACAAATGGAAGATCTAGAGGTGATAAAGATGGAGATTTTACATACATATCCGAAAGAGGCTCTTCAACTATTGACTATTGCATACTCTCACAGGGTTCACTACAAATTTTACTGGACTTCAAAGTCGATGACCAACTGTACTCAGACCACCATCCTTTGGTTTTAACGATAAAAGGCCAAAACTTCAATGAGAAAAAAACCAAACGGGAAGATTATAATATTACGAGATATAGATGGTCAGCCGATGGACTCGCAATGTTTAAAATGAAACTGGAAGAATTGCGGGAAAAAAACATACCAGCCTCCGATGACCTTGTATACACTTTCAATCAGCGAATTTTGGAAGCAATGTCATCTGCAAAAATAACCTACTCAATTAAGGGCGGCCCCAGGAAATCTAAGCCGTGGTTCGATAAGGACTGCTATGATATGAAAAAACTGGCAAAAGAAAGTCTGAAGAAATATCGTAAAACAAATAGATTGGAAGACAGAGAATGTTATGCTTCTTCCAGAAAGAAATATCTCGCTTTATTGGATCTAAAAAGGAAAGGCTTTGATAATGAAAAACAGGAAATACTCAGAAATGCTAAAGACTCAAAGACCTTCTGGAAAACTATTGCGCTCTACAAAAGCACATCTATAATCCAAGGAGAAATATCTATACAGGACTGGCTGAACTTTTACCGCGAACTAATGACTACAGAGAAAAATTTGAGAATTTGTAATTTACATAATGTGATTTCTCAGAACGATCCTATATTGGACTCAGAGATAACCAATGCAGACATATACAAGGAGATAGCTGGTTTGAGGAGTAACAAGGCATGCGGGCCCGATGGCATCCCCAATGAAGTATTAAAAACACTCCCTGATTCGTACATACTGCTGTTGAAACAACTCTACAATAGTGTTATGACGACTGGAAAATACCCAGCAATTTGGACTAATTCCACTATACACCCAATCTTTAAAAATGGTTATAAGAACAGCCCCTCCAACTACCGAGGTATTGCACTGATTAGCAATGTATCAAAGCTTTTCACATCAATCCTAAGATCACGACTGGAGGAATGGGTCGAAGGAAGAAGGGTTATACCCGAAAACCAAGCGGGATTTAGAAAAGAAAGATCATGTATTGACCACATATTTACACTAACTACTTTAATCCAACTATCATTAAGAAAAAAGAGGGGAAAACTATATGTCTTTTTTGTCGATCTAAGGAAGGCATTTGATACTGTACCCCACTCACTACTTTGGAAAAAACTTTACAACCTAGGCATAAGTTACCAATTCATAAGTACGATCAAAAGTTACTACGAACAAGCAACTATAGCTATCAGATGGAAGGGATCATTTACGGAAAGTATTAAGATAAACTCGGGAGTCCTCCAGGGAGAACCACTTTCCCCACTGCTATTTATATTATTTATCACGGACTTAATCGAAATTTATAATAACTCAGACCTGCCGAGTGTAAATTTGCCAGAATTTGGAGATATCCATTTATTGCTGTACGCCGACGACATAGCAATTATAGGTGAGTCCAGGATAAACCTCCAAAAGAAGATCAAAATACTGAAAGAATATCTCGATGAGAACTTAATGACACTAAATGAGTCCAAGTCAAAGATTATGGTGTTCCGTAATGGAGGTAAACCCTCAAACAAGGATAGATGGTTCTGGAATGATAAACCCATAGCAATAACTTCAAGATATACATACTTGGGATTCCCTCTGACACCAACAATAACAACTACTCACCCGGCAAATTACTTTAAAGGAAAAGCACTTACAGCAATTAACGCCACACACCCAATATTAATAAAATCAAAAGCAAAGTCAATAAATTTATCAATCAAACTCTTTGATACAATAGTGAGAGCTGTCCTGATGTATGCCGCTCCATTATGGGCAACAGAGCATAAAGACTTACTGGACAATATACAAGACATATTTATCCGTAGGTTCCTGAATCTGCCCAGATACACTCCAGGTTACCTAATCAGATTAGAAACCGGTCGTATCTCATTGAGTGTAACAGCCTTAAAATTAACCCTGAAGTATTGGCTGCGGGTGTTGAATATGAGCAGTGACAGATTGCCACGTATATGTTTTAATAGAACACGGGAACTCTCTAATGCTTCGGGCACACCCATCGGTTTCATTAAAAAGCTCACTAATCTGCTTAACGATAATGGATCCCCTGCACTTGTTTCCTGTGATGACCCTGAAACGCTGAGGAGCGCGATTACAGGGCTCTTAAAAACAGCGGCAGACCAATCTATACAAAACGACCTTACAAGAATGGATAAATCTAAGCTATACTCTCACTACAAAGACATTCACATATCTTTCATGACGGAGGGATACCTTTTAGGGGATTTTCCTTTCCCGGTTGTAAGACTACTCGCACAAGTTAGAATACTTTCAAGTTTTTTTAGAGAAAACCACACCAAGATGCTCTGCGGTGAGGACCCGACTTGTACCTTCTGTAATTCAAAACTACAAAAGGAAATCACTCACTATATTTTTGATTGCTCTGCTCTGAAAGAAGAAAGAAGAACCCTTATGCTCAAAACTGGGCAACTCTGTGCTTCACTTCCATCAATAATTGACAATATGACCCAGAATAAGTATATTGCTACGGCGTTTTATGGTTTCCACAAGTCCATATCTCAGAAGAAGGCCAAGTGATACTCACTCCTCACTTTCTTACTGCTACTCTTTTTGTGTTGATTTCTTGCTTCCCTCTTTCTTATTATTATTATTATTTTTTTCCTTTTCTTGTTTTTTTTTTCTTTCTCTTTTTACTCTGTATATATCGCTATTTCCGTTGTCTCACTGCTTTGTTCTTATGCATACCTCTGGTGAATCCTGTATAGGGTCAGTGACCCTAAATAAAGGCTTTTTTGTTGTTGTTTTGTTTTGTAATTTTAAAACATTTTATGTATGTAATAAAATTTGATATTATTAAACATTTTTTTTTTTTTAACTACGTCTTTGCCGGTCCCAAGCCCGGATGAAAAAGGAGGAAGGGGAGCAGTAACAAGCTCACTAAAAAACCTGGCCTGGCTGATAGTACCCTGTAAGGGCTCCTAATCCAGGATGTCTGTACTCCTTGTTAGGAGTGGCTGCTCATGTCAGAGGCGGCCATTTCTTTTGGAGCTAAGTCGGCCTGCCACTGAGTAGTGCTCCCAGTCTTAATGACAAAGGCAGACGCGTCCTACTTCACCCAGTGTGGAGATAAGGAAGAAGATTTTTTTAAAAATTTAATTCCAAAATGTAAAGTGGTGTTTTGAAAATTTTCACAATCGAGGTGTTTTACTGTGATGACAAATGGGGTTCTTAGTTTTATATTGGGCCAAGAGTCACCCCATTATTACTGTATATGGAATAATAAAGCACAATTTGGATTATAGATACCAGAAAATAAGACCTAATCCAAAATGAAATCTAATCTCTCCTTAAGATCAAGTGATAGCCTTTTCAATTTTGAATCAGATTTTGGAAAATTCCATCTTATTGTAATGAGAAATACATTAGGAATTATTTGATGCATTTTACAGAATTTAAGAAAATAGATTTGAGAAAAAGAACTCTCCATTTTAATGCTGTAGAGGAGAGCTTCAGATCCTGAATTCTTTAAAATAGAATCTTCAAGTGATGGCATAAACATTGATATTCACTTTGGAATTCATTTCCTCTTTTTTCTTCATGGCTTTTAAATGTGCTGTGCCTGGGCTTTAGGTACACTTGACTAATTTATCAATATATCATCAGAGAGAAAATTTACATATATGTTGGAATTGAATAATCATTGATTCTCTCTCTATCTCCCACAGATTAACAAATTATAATATTTGTCATTTTTCTCTTTCTCTCGATGTCTCCTCTCTCATCTGAGAGGCGTTCTTCATCATCGGGCGACCGCCAGACCTGCAGTCCTTGATATTCCCGGTGCGTCTTGAAAACTTTGTCATCACCATCTCCTCATCGGAGAAGTACGCGATCTACGTTTTCTTTGTAGATCACGAAATGAGTGATATCGCTGAAGACTCGCTGGCGATCTTCCATCAAATTCTGCAGCGGTGAAAGAGGTGCCATGTACATATTCACTGTACTACATACCATATATATCGAAGTACTTTTATATCATCATCATATTGATTTCTCATTAATATTGTTGCACTGGGCTGCGGTTTGGCAGATTCTTCAGTCTTGAGTCTCTCCTCAGACGTGTCTTGCATCTTTCCAGAACGTGTCTCAACCATCTTACAAGGTTAAACCAGTCAATAATAAGACAACTATAAATTTAGGTAGCACCTAGAATCTCTCTTTATTTACCACATCAAAGTTTAAAGCATGTAGGGTATTTAGTGTATCAAAATACAAATGTTTTATAGTACATAATATTTTATATTAATAATCTGTTTTATAAAAATAAATAAATTTATAATTTAAATTTTAAATATATTAAAAATAAAATTATAAATAATTTTAAAAATAGGCGCATTAATCATGATGCAAAATTCCCCCTCTCCAGAGGTCGTCACGTCCTCGTGAGTGACCTCATCAATTCTTTCAAAATAGGGTTTGAGTCTTGAGACATGGACAATCAATGGGTCTTGGCCAGGATTATCTTTCGGCTCAATTAAGTAATTTACGTTGGACAGCTTCTTTAATATTCGATATGGCCCAAAATATTTTCTCAATAGTTTTTCACATTTTCCGATTTTCCTGACTGGTGTCCAAACTGCCACTAAATGTCCTGGTTCATAGATTCTCTCGTTGTGTTTTTTGTCATAGTTTCTTTTCATTCTTTCCTGAGTCTTCTCTGTGTTGTTAATGACTACCTGTCTCGTCCTTGCTATTTTATCTAAGTAGTTTTCTATATATTCGTCGTAATCGTCCATGTTACTGTCCGTTGGGATATTCTCGTCGTCTAAGAGGGACATGGGTTCCCTCCCAAACAACAGGAAAAATGGAGAGTAGCCTGTGGTTTCTTGAATTGTGGTATTATATGCGTGGGTGACAAAAGGAAGGATTTCGTCCCAGTTCTTCTGAACCGTATTCACATACATGCTGATCATATTGATTAAAGTTCTATTTAGCCGTTCCGTTAGTCCGTTAGTCTGGGGGTGGTAGCTCGTCGTGAAGCAATGTTTAACTTTGCACATTTTCATAACCTCCTTCATCAAATTGCTAGTGAATTGTGAACCTCTGTCGCTGATAAGAAATCTTGGAGCCCCGTGACGTAAAAATATATGTTCGATTAAAAATGTAGAGACTTCTTTCACTGTCGCTTCTGGTACTGCCTTTGTTTCAGCATACATGGTATAATAATCCGTCAACACAATGATCCATTTCCTTCTTCTTTTCGTTGATGGCAAGGGGCCAACAAAGTCAATTCCGATTTTTTCAAAAGGGTAGTTAGCTGGGGGAATAGGTTGTAGAAGTCCAGATGGCAACTGATTTGAACCTTTCCGACTTTGGCAAAGATGGCACGTCTTTACAAATTCGGAAACATCTTTCAGCATGGAAGGCCAATAGTATTTATTCTTCAATCGGTATGTGGTTCTGGCGACGCCCAGATGGCCATTCAGCATATGGTTGTGGTATTCACTCATGATTTCTTTCCTTCTCTTCTTTGGCACTACCAGCAACCATTCTCTACCTTCAGGATTTGGATTTTTCTTGTAGAGACACCCATTTTCTTCTTTAAAGTTCTGTGTAATTGAACGTTTGTTTCCACTAAGGTTCTCCTTAATATTCTCAATAATATCATCCTTTTCGTCTATTATTTGATTCAAAAATAGTCTTTCATAATCCTCGTCCCATTCGTTTTCTGGTAAGGGTCCTCTAGATAGACCATCAGCGTCCAGATGTTTTTTTCCCGATTTGTGTATAATTTCAAAATTATATTCCTGAATCTTCAGTGCCCATCGTGCTAATCGACCGGTCGGATCTTTTAAATTCTTAAGCCAGCATAGTGCGTGATGATCAGTTACGATTTTAAAGTGCCTTTTCCATATAAATAGGGCCGTAATTTTGATATCGACCACACTACAGCTAAACATTCCTTTTCGGTGGTTGAATAATTTTGCTCAGGTTTACTTAGGGTTCGGCTCAAATATGATATTACCTTCTCTTCGCCACCGATATTTTGGATTAGTGTTGCGCCTAAGCCGATGTTAGAGGCATCTGTGTGAATGCAGGTGGCTGCATTTGGATCAAAGTGACCTAAAATTGGCGGATTCATAAGAGCTTTTTTAAGGTTTTGGAACGCTTCTTCCTGTTTTCCTGTCCAGATAAATTGCACATTTTTTCTGATGAGACTGGTCAATGGGTCAGCGATTAATGAGAAATCTTTAATAAATTTTCTATAATATGAGCACATTCCTAGGAATGATTGCACTTCTTTGGCCTTCTTGGGCTGAGGAAAATCTCTAACGGCTTTGATATTATATTCGGCAGGTTTTATACCCTCTTGGTTGGTTATATGTCCAAGGATCTCAAGTTCCTCGAAAGCAAATCTGCATTTCTTGGCGTTCAGTTTTAAATTAGATTCGCTGAAGCATCTGAGGACAGCTTCAAGTCTTTTAATGTGGGTTGGAAAGTCCGAGCTGTATATAATTACATCGTCCAGGTAGCAAAGGCAAATCTGCCATCTCAGATTTCCGAGGACATTGTCCATGTTCCTCTCAAAAGTAGCAGGGGCGTTGCATAGACCGAAGGGCATTACGTTGAATTCATATAACCCATGTGCAGTAGTGAAAGCCGTCTTCTCTTTGTCTCTCTCTTCAATTTCGACTTGCCAATATCCCGATTTGAGATCTATTGCTGAGAAGTACTTGGATCCTTGGAGAGTATCCATTACATCATCAATTCTTGGGATTGGATAAACATCCTTCACTGTTACTTCATTTAATTTCCTGTAGTCCACACAAAATCTGTATTTGCCATCTCGTTTTTTGACCAATATAACGGGAAAGGACCAGGGACTTGAAGATTGTCTAATTATTCCTTCTTCGAGCATCTCGTCTATTTGATCCTTTATGATGGTTCGTTCCTTAGCGCTTACCCGGTAAGGCTTGTGCTTTATTGGCTTTGCGCCTTCTGTATGAATCTGATGTTTTGCCAAACTGGTCCTACCTAACCTCGATGAGAACAAATCAGTATACTTGGCCAACATTTGTTTTAACCTCTCTTGTTCTTTAAATAATAAATTTTTGTTTATTTGAAATTGTATTTCGTCATTTTCATTCTGCTTCTCTTTATTCTCTATAAAATTTACCCCTGCAGGAAGACTTCCATAAGCCAATGTTTGGTCTTTCATGATTTTTAAAGGTCGAGGATAAGGGTTCGTTATCCAGATATGGGTTTTCTTATCCGTGACAGTAAGCAAACTTCTTGCCAATCGAAGACCATTTGTTTGAGTCATTCTGTTGTTCTCTTCGATGACATATTCGCCATCCTCTGCTTCTATTGAGGCCCTAATCAATTTAATAGATAGTTTAGGTATAACGGTATTTGTAGTGCTCTTTATTTTCTTTAGATCATAATTGCTTACGTCATGATTACTCATCAAATTATATTTTATTGTTTCTCGTTTACAATCAATTTTAGCATTCATTTTTTTAAGGAAATCTCGTCCAAGAATAAGAGTTCGTAGATGCGCATCCATTACTACAAATTCGTGGGATAATTCAGTGTCATCAATTTTTAAATTTAAAATAATGCTACCTACCATATCTAATTTTTTTCCATCGGGTCCTGAACACGTTTTAGTGAGACTATTTATTTCACGGCCAGCAAAAAGTGCTGTTCTTAGGTCGACCACTGAAAGATCGGCGCCTGTATCAATCAAAGCTTCGCATAACCCTATCTTGTCCACATTAATATTAATTTTGTACCTAGGGTCCAACTTTCTAATTCCATTTATGGTCGACTTGCTTTGATTGAAGGAATCAGGCGCGACACTTAGTTTAAATCTTCCAACACGGAATATCTATTCCGTGTAGGAATATTCGTTTGTGTGTCATTACAAACATCCGCATAGAGGCGAGGCCGTGTATAATCTTTCCTTTCGTCCATTTGAAGATTTTCTTGGCTCTTGTCTTGGGAAACTGAGGGGTCCTCTTCTACGATCCTCACAAACTTGACTCTGCAATACCGCGCTACGTGTCCTGGCTTGTTACACTTGAAACATATTGGTCTCCCGTCTTCTGTCCTATTCCTGTTTGAATCTGGACTCTTATTGTAGGTTTTCCTTGGGTAGACCGGTTTTGGCTCAGGAATGGGAGTGTAAAATCGTCTAGGGGCAGATACCTGGGGCAGCGGCTTGTTCTGGTAGTACCTCGGAGCGGGGGCCTGGGGCTTGGGGGTGTTCTGGTAGTACCTCGGAGCGGGGGCCTGGGGCTTGGAGGTGTTCTGGTCTGGTCTTCTGAACGACGGAGCGTTCTTCCATTGCTCTTGATGGTGGGAACGAGGAGAGCGTGGTCCATTATATAGAACCTTTGATTTTTCTATACGTTCTTGATAATTATTTTCAAACAAATCCATCTTTTTACACAATCTTAGGAGTTCGTTGGTATTCTTAGGAGGGTTTAAGTAGAGGGCAAAAGAGTATTCTTTCTTTAACCCTCCAATAACCCAATTTATTTTATTCTCTTCTTCCATTTGGGGGTCGACCTTGTTGCACAGAACCAGGATATCCTCTGCAAACCTGATTGCAGGTTCATTCCACTGCTGCATTCTGTTTAGCCTCATCTTCATTTCTTCTTTGTTGGCGTCTGAGCCAAAATCCTGAATTAGGCGGCTCTTGAAATGTTCCCAGCTGGTAAAACTTATCTTGTGTAGGTCCAGCCAGGTTTTGGCGCTACCAATCATGTTCATGGCTGCATAGCGAGAAATAATATATTCTGCCCAGTGGTACAGGAAGCCAATTTCTTCAAGGGACTCAATCCATGGGCGAGGGTCTTCTGTTCCATCATATTTGGGGATGTCTATGTTGGGGTTCAAAACAACTGGGTCGGCACTTGCATCTCTACCAATTGTTGCACTGGGCTGCGGTTTGGCAGATTCTTCAGTCTTGAGTCTCTCCTCAGACGTGTCTTGCATCTTTCCAGAACGTGTCTCAACCATCTTACAAGGTTAAACCAGTCAATAATAAGACAACTATAAATTTAGGTAGCACCTAGAATCTCTCTTTATTTACCACATCAAAGTTTAAAGCATGTAGGGTATTTAGTGTATCAAAATACAAATGTTTTATAGTACATAATATTTTATATTAATAATCTGTTTTATAAAAATAAATAAATTTATAATTTAAATTTTAAATATATTAAAAATAAAATTATAAATAATTTTAAAAATAGGCGCATTAATCATGATGCAACAATATTCACTGATTAGTCAAGCTAATAAATAATTTGATTTGATATATAAATCACTTTTTAAAGAAAATTAAGAAAAAAATTGCCTCCTGTGTCGTCAGGAAAAGCAATTAAAAAGTCTGGGAAAGCCCAAGAACCGACAAGAAAAGAAGAGAAGAAAAATTCTTGGTTAATATTTTACAAGGTGATGAAGCAAGTTCACCCTGATAATGGCATTTCAAGCAAAGCCATGTTCATTATGGATTCTTTTGTGAATGATATTGTTGCATCATGATTAATGCTATATATCTAGGCTCACCAGAAACCTTGCAAAATCCAAACCCAGCCACAACATTTTCAGTAAACCTTTTCAAGAGCATGAACTGGACGAAGCTTTAAGTCAACTTGACCCTTCAAAAGCTCCTGGTCCAGACAACATCACTGGACCCATGTTGAAAAACCTCAGATCCCATGCAAAACTAGAACTCTTAAGCATTTTCAATTACAGTTGGAGCTCGTCTACCCTCCCTAAAGAGTGGAAACATGCCACAATTATCCCCATCCACAAACCAGGCAAGCTTGAGAACCACCCAACCAACTACAGACCTATCTCTCTGACCTCTATTCCCTGCAAAATCATGGAACACATGATTCTCAATAGGTTAACTTTTTATCTTAACCTCAACAACCTACTAGACCCTGATCAAAGAGCTTTTAAAAAATATCAAAGCACAGAAGATTCAATCTTTTACTTCGTTCAACAAATCCAGGACAGCTTCCATCATAAACTTACAGAATCCACTATAGCAGCCTTTATCGACCTTTCCCAAGCCTTCTTGGCATAGAGGGAAGTATGCTGAGTTGGATCAGCAATTTTCTATCCAAACGCACCATACAGGTTAACTTCAACAACATCAAATCAAAAACCACTCGTATTTACCAAGGTCTACCCCAAGGATCAATCCTAAGCCCTATTCTCTTCAATATTTACCTAAATGATGTACACACTTTTATCAAACCGCCAGCTAAAATTGCCCTTTACGCAGATGACATAATCATCTGGGTCTCCAAAAACAACCTCTCCGATGCAGAACAATCTCTGAATAAAGCCATGAAAAATCTACAAAAGGTAACTCAGAAACTAAAATTATCCATCAACACCGACAAATCTGAAATCGGCCTCTTCACCATCAACAACCACCTTCGCCACTGGACCCCAAATATTTTCTTAAATAATTCAAAACTTCAATATTCAGATTCCCCAAGATATCTTGGTGTCACACTCGACCCTGCGCTCACTTTTAAAAAACATATTGACACCATGATAAGCAAAGCCAAAAATAGGCTCAAAATCCTGAAAAAATATCAGGCTTAAACTGGGGTGCAAACGGTGCACAACATAATTTTGCACTCGTAAGACCTATTTTGGAATATGCTACACCAGCCTGGATCAATGCAAGTAAAACTAACCTATCCAAAATAGACCGAATCCAAGCAAGCGCAGCTAAAATTATCAGCTGACTTCGAGAATCCTGCCCAAATCGCATTGCTGAACTCGAATCCAACCTTCTTCCCATGCACCTAAGGAGAAAAATCTGCTTTTCAAAATTTATAACAAAAAAGATTAACTCTCCAAAAGAACATCTTATCATCCAAAACAAAAATAAACAAAACTGGAGGATCCCACCTAAGCACAGTTGGTACAGTGGAGTGAACCCAGGAGGAGCTCTGAACATCAGAAATAGACAGCATCAAACAACACTAACAAAATTTAGAACAGGCCATCTCAAGCCATTGAAGATAGAAAATAATAACAAAATCTACCCCACTTGCTCAAAATGTAGCTTGGCACCTGCAGCTCCAGAACACATTTTGGCTTGCATTAGATGCACTAAACAGGACCTTTGGGAGAGGCCGCTGCTCATCATAAAACAGCTCGAGGAGCATGAACTCATGGAATTCGTGTAATCTTTACACAAGGGGATAAGAAACAACAACATCTTACAGGAAAATTTATTAGAAATTGGGTCCCAAACCAAAGACTAAAACGCCCCACACCTCAACATGGCTCACAACTCTAATCTTTTAGACATCCCAATTAATCCCAAACACAGAACTTTCTATCCCCCACACAAAACTCGCAACAAACTCATCTGTTTCCTTCATCTACCAGACAATCCCTAAAAACATGAAACTCAGCCAAAATTACTTAAAGCTCTTGGCCTCCAAATCATTGAGGAAAATAGCTCCCTCTTCGACATCACAATTTACACTGACGGTAGCCAACTTGAAACTGGACTGTCTGGCAGTGGAATTGCTATCTACAAAGATAAGATCCTGGAAAAAATCTCCATCTCCCACCCTAGACATCTTTCAGTTTATAAATCAGAACTCTCTGCTATAGATACGGCTCTAAAAGACATCAACATCAACTCGCCAAGCAAAATAATAATCTACTCCGACTCAAGAGCAGCCATTTATACCCTTCAAAGCTGCTTCTCCAGTCAAGAACCTCTCCTCAAGAGCATTGCTAAGTCTGTAAACCGACTCCCAGCCAACAGCTCAGTCACAGTGGAATGGCTTCCAGCTCACGTTGGAATTCCTGGTAATGAGCTGGCAGACTCTCTGGCAAAGGCTGGAGCTCTTGGCCTACCTGAAGCAAGAGAATCTACCACCCAACTAGATGAAAGAGACCTCCTCCGTACCATCAAAACCCAATGCCTGCAGGAATGGAAATCTGATGCTGCACATGACTGGTACAGAGCAGGAGGGACAAGCACCGGTTCTGTCCTCCCAAGAGAACAACAGTCTTCGAATTCCAGACTTAAGTCTGGTCATCTACGGACAATGACTTTCCAGAATGGTTGCAGGGTTTTCCCACTATGTACTAAGTGCAATTCTCAGCCTGCAACCCCAAGACATATTATTGACTATATTGACTCATCCATTGATGAGCTCTACTCTTACCCAGCAGACACCATCAAAATTCTCAAGCTTTACAAGCTTGATACCTTAGTGTGATTGAGTGGAGATAAGAAAGAAGAAGATGATTAATGCGCATATTTATTAAATTATTTATAATATTATTTTTCATATAATGACAATTTAAATTATACATTTATTTATTTTTATAAAACAGATTATTACTATAAAATATTTGTATTTTGATACACTAAAATACCCCACCTGCTTTAAACTTTGATGTGATAAATAAAGAGATATTCTAGGTGTTACCTAAATATATAGTTGTCTTATTATTGACTGGTTTAACCTTGTAGGATGGTTGAGACACGTCCTGGAAAGATGCAAGACACGTCTGAGGAGAGACTCAAGACTGAAGAATCTGCCAAACCGCAGCCCAGTGCAACAATTGGTAGAGATGCAAGTGCCGACCCAGTTGTCTTGAACCCCAACATAGACATCCCAAATATGATGGAACAGAAGACCCTCGCCCATGGATTGAGGACCTTGAAAAAATTGGCTTCCTGTACCACTGGGCAGAATATATTATTTCTCGCTATGTAGCCATGAATATGATTGGTAGCGCCAAAACCTGGCTGGACCTACACAACATAAGTTTTACCAACTGGGAACATTTCAAGAGCCGCCTAATCCAGGATTTTGCCTCAGACGCCAACAAAGAAGAAATGAAGATGAGGCTAAACAGAATGCAGCAGTAGAATGAACCTGCAATCAGGTTTGCAGAGGATATCCTGGTTCTGTGCAACAAGGTCTACCCCCAAATGGAAGAAGAGAATAAAATAAATTGGGTTATTGGAGGGTTAAAGAAAGAATTCTCTTTTGCCCTCTACTTAAACCCTCCTAAGAATACCAACGAACTTTAAGATTGTGTAAAAAGATGGATTTGTTTGAAAATAATTATCAAGAACGTTTAGAAAAGTCGAAGGCTCTATATAATGGACCACGCTCTCCTCGTTCCAAATCATCAAGAGCAATGGAAGAACGCTCCGTCGTTCAGAAGACCAGACCAGAACACCTCCAAGTCCCCGCTCCGAGGTACTACCAGAACACCCCCAGGCCCCCGCTCCGAGGTACTACCAGAACAAGCCCCTGTCTCAGGTATCTGCCCCTAGACGATTTTACACTCCCAATCCTGAGCCAAAACCGGTCTACCCAAGGAAAACATACAATAAGAGCCCATATTCAAACAGGAATAGGACAGAAGACGGGAGACCAATATGTTTCAAGTGTAACAAGCCAGGACACGTAGCGCGCTATTGCAGAGTCAAGTCGTGAGAATCGTAGAAAAGGACCCCTCAGTTTCCCAAGACAAGAGTCAAGAAAATCTTCAAATGGACGAAAGAAAAGATTATACACGGCCTCGCCTCTATGCGGATGTTTGTAATGACACACAAGCGAATATTCCTACACGGAATAGATAGATATTCCGTGTTAGAAGATTTAAACTAAGTGTCGCGCCTGATTCCTTCAATCAAAGCAAGTCGACCATAAATGGAATTAGAAAGTTGGACCCTAGGTACAAAATTAATATTAATGTGGACAAGATAGGGTTATGCGAAGCTTTGATTGATACAGGCGCCGATCTTTCAGTGGTCGACCTAAGAACAGCACTTTTTGCTGGCCGTGAAATAAATAGTCTCACTAAAACGTGTTCAGGACCCGATGGGAAAAATTAGATATGGTAGGTAGCATTATTTTAAATTTAAAAATTGATGACACTGAATTATCCCACGAATTTGTAGTAATGGACGCACATCTACGAACTCTTATTCATGGACGAGATTTCCTTTAAAAAATGAATGTTAAAATTGATTGTAAACGAGAAACAATAAAATATAATTTGATGAGTAATCATGACGTAAGCAATTATGATATAAAAAAAATAAGGAGCACTACAGATACCGTTATACCTAAACTATCTATTAAATTGATTAGGGCCTCAATAGAAGCAGAGGATGGCGAATATGTCATCGAAGAGAACAACAGAATGACTCAAACAAATGGTCTTCGATTGGCAAGAAGTTTACTTACTGTCACGGATAAGAAAACCCATATCTGGATAACGAACCCTTATCCTCGACCTTTAAAAATCATGAAAGACCATAAACATTGGCTTATGGAAATCTTCCTGCAGAGGTAAATTTTATAGAGAATATAGAGAAGCAGAATGAAAATGACGAAATACAATTTCAAATAAACAAAATTTATCATTTAAAGAACAAGAGAGGTTAAAACAAATTTTGGCCAAGTATACTGATTTGTTCTCATCGAGGTTAGGCAGGACCAATTTGGCAAAACATCAGATTCATACAGAAGACGCAAAACCGATAAAGCACAAGCCTTACCGGTAAGCGCTAAGGAACGAACCATCATGAAGGATCAAATAGACGAGATGCTTGAAGAAGGAATAATTAGACCATCTTCAAGTCCCTGGTCCTTTCCCGTTATATTGGTCAAAAAACGAGATGGCAAATACGGATTTTGTGCAGATTACAGGAAATTAAATGACGTAACAGTGAAGGATGTTTATCCAATCCCAAGAATTGATTATGTAATGGATACTCTCCAAGGATCCAAGTACTTCTCAGCAATAGATCTAAAATCGGGATATTGGCAAGTCGAAATTGAAGAGAGAGACAAAGAGAAGACGGCTTTCACTACGGCACATGGGTTATATGAATTCAACGTAATGCCCTTCGGTCTATGCAACGCCCCTGCTACTTTTGAGAGGAACATAGACAATGTCCTCGGAAATCTGAGATGGCAGATTTGCCTTTGCTACCTGGACGATGTGATTATATACAGCTCGGAATTTCCAACCCACATTAAAAGACTTGAAGCTGTCCTCAGATGCTTCAGCGAATCTAATTTAAAACTGAACGCCAAGAAATGCAGATTTGCTTTCGAGGAACTTGAGATCCTTGGTCATATAACCAACCAAGAGGGTATAAAACCTGCCGAATATAATATCAAAGCCGTTAGAGATTTTCCTCAGCCCAAGAAGGCAAAAGAAGTGCAATCATTCCTAGGAATGTGCTCATATTATAGAAAATTCATTAAAGATTTCTTATTAATCGCTGACCCATTGACCAGTCTCATCTGAAAAAATGTGCAATTTATCTGGACAGGAAAACAGGAAGAAGCGTTCCAAAACCTTAAAAAAAGCTCTTATAAATCCGCCAATTTTAGGTCACTTTGATCCAAATGCAGCCACCTGCATTCACACAGATGCCTCTAACATCGGCTTAGGCGCAACACTAATTCAAAATATCGGTGGCGAAGAGAAGGTAATATCATATTTGAGCCGAACCCTAAGTAAACCTGAGCGAAATTATTCAACCACCGAAAAGGAATGTTTAGCTGTGGTGTGGTCGATATCAAAATTACGGCCCTATTTATATGGAAGGCACTTTAAAATCGTCACTGATCATCACGCACTATGCTGGCTTAAGAATTTGAAAGATCCGACTGGTCGATTAGCACCGATTAGCACGATGGGCACTGAAGATTCAGGAATATAATTTCGAAATCATACACAAATCGGGAAAAAAACATCTGGACGCTGATGGTCTATCTAGAGGACCCTTACCAGAAAACGAATGGGACGAGGATTATGAAAGACTATTTCTGAATCAAATAATAGACGAAAAGGATGATTTTATTGAGAATATTAAGGAGAACCTTAGTGGAAACAAGCGTTCAATTGCACAGAACTTTAAAGAAGAAAATGGGTGTCTCTACAAGAAAAATCCAAATCCCGAAGGTAGAGAATGGTTGCTGGTAGTGCCTGACGCGACCATAGGTACTTTTGGGCCAACCGAGCGCTGGCAACACTGCACCCGCTGCCCCCGCGCGCATGCGCGAGCAAAAAAGAATACCCCCGCATCTCCGGTAAACAAAGCTGTCTCGACGCCAACGTTTGGTTTTGACAGGCCTGAAAAAAGAACTATCTCTCATAAATTTTAATAATTGGTTTTGAATAATATTTGTATTAATATTAATTTGTGTGTGATTTTTAAATAAATATTTCTTTCAATAAGTATTAAATTATTCATCACTGTTTTCTACTTTAGGCCTCGCCATCCAGCGTTGTGACTCAATTCTTCTGATCACTGCAACAAAGATATTGATTTATCAATTTATAATTTTTCAAGTCAGTTTCCAGCATTACTGTAACGCTAGGAGCTTTTAGTTCAGGTTAAGCCATCGGGACCTTGTATTGTCTTTTTTTCAAATTTAAGACAAGACAACATTTTGGCGCAGCCGACAGGATACAGATTGAAGAATTACTGATTACACAAAGGTGCAACTGTGAACCAGTGATTACTTCTCAGGATGGCTGACCAACCAGTTAGTAGTGCTGAACTGAAAAAGCTTACGACGCCAGTGCGTGCAAGGTTCACCAAGGCGTTCAATGAGCTCGAAACAGAGATCAAGAAGAAGGAAGTCAAGAAAGCAGATGTAGAGAAAATCCTCCGCCGACTCCAGACCCACCATGAAAAGCTTTCAATATTGAACATGAGGATGGAAGAAGCTCTGCTACGAGAATCAGCGTCTGAAGACATTTTCACTGCCGAGTACGAATCCGTTTGTGAGTTCGAATATAATTTCAGTAACATTATGACTGATTACGAGGCTCTTGCGGAAAAGGATGACGTTAGTACAATCACCGGCACAGCAGCAATTAACTATCGACTATCGAAGCTGGAGTTCAAGAAGTTTGGGGGAGAACCAAGAGAATGGATTACATTCTGGAGTCAGTTCAGCACGATTGACCGGGATCCACAGATGCCTCCAGAAACTAAGTTTCAGTATCTCTTTCAAGCCACCGCCGAGAACTCCGAGGCAAGAGAAGCAGTCGAAAGTTTTCCACCGAGTGCCGACAACTACCCTAAAGTCATCGAGTATATCAAATCACGTCTTGGAGAGGATGAAATGCTTGTTGAGATTTATGTACGTGACCTGCTTCAGAATGTGAGAGCCGAAGGTAAGATGTCTATAGTGAAGCTTTACGATAGACTGGAGACACAACTGTGAGCATTAGAAACATTGGGCGTCGCTCGTGACAAGTTTGCGGCTATGCTGTACCCACTCGTCGAATCAGCGCTACCAGAGGACACCCTTAGAGTATGGGAACGAAGTCAATATACGGTGAGCGGAAGAGGAGTACAGGATAAGTTGACACAACTCATGACGTTTTTGAAGACAGAAGTGAAGGGCGAGAGTCGAGTGAATATGGCCAAAGCAGCGTTCAAGATCGACAACAATCAAGATGCGAAGGATGATCGATCAAACAGGAAATCTCTTTCTAAGAAGAATACTGGAAGTAAAATGCCGACGGCTACTGACCTCGCCAACACCACTCAGATGCGAAACAACTGCATCTTTTGTGGGAATGGTCACCCGAGTCAAGAATGCTACAGTGGACAGCGGATGCATCTACCAGAGAAGAAAGATAAGGCTAAAGGGAAGAATGTTTGTTTTTGGTGCCTGCTTCCTGGCCACGGATTCAAGAAATGCCGGATTAAGCCACGTTGCCCTGTCTGCGGAGGGAAGCATTACCCCATTATGTGTCCTACTTTGGAAGCCCAGTAGACTTCTCATCTCCAAAAATCGGAACTAAAGGTTTCAAGGGAAAGTCCTGCAACAAAGCAAGAAACCGCCAATCAATTCACGTCAACAACTTTAAACAACGCTACCGTGGGAGGAGTCTATCTACAAACTCTGATAGTCAAGATAAGCGGACCAAAGGGGAAGCATAATGTTCGAGTGTTGCTTGACTGTAGATCCCAGCGGTCCTATATTTCAAAGAGAATGGTGGACGCACTGGGCCTAAAGAGAGTGCAGCAAGTTACACTTACCCACAATCTGTTTGGAGGCGGAGAAATTCGTCAAAAGAAGCACAATGTGTACAAAGTAAATGTCTCCAGCCTCAACAACGAATACATGGATGATCTCAAATTCTTGGATCAGGAAGTAATTTGCGGACACATCAGTCAAGTACAGGATCATACTATACTCAATGAGTTAAAAGCTCGAGGGATCAACTTGACTGACATATGCCAAGGTGAAGAGATATCAATCCACATGTTGATTGGTTCAGACTTGCTTAGCAGCATTCTGACAGGCAGAATGCAAATATTGCAAAATGGAGTTGTGGCAACAGAAACCAAGTTGGGGTGGACAGTAATGGGACCAGCAATAGGGAAAGACATGGAAGATTCATGCCTGATCGTGACTTCATTTCACGTTAACAGTTTCGACGTTCAGGATTTATGGAAATTAGATGTGCTTGGCATCATGGATGCAGCAGAAACAAAATCGAGGAAAGATTTAATCGAAGCCTCCAACACTCATTTCAAGGAGACTGTGAAACGAGACGAAAGCGGAAGGTACATCGTGTCACTACCATGGATAGCTGGACATCCACCGGTCAATCGCCGAACTACAGAAAATAGATTGCTGACTACAACAAGGAATGTCCAGGGCAAGATGCTGTATGAGAAGTATGATACTATTTTTGAGGAGTGGGAAAAAGAGAGATTCATCGAGGAAGTTGAGGATAAATGGGAGGAGTGCAGTTATCTTCCTCATCGCCCAGTGCTCAAGGATAGTCACACCACTCCTATTCGTCCAGTATTCGACGCAAGTTGCAAGAAAAAGGGGCTCCCATCATTAAATCAATGTCTGGAAAAAGGAGACAACCTGATTGAGCTCATTCCTGATTTGCTCTTGCGGTTTAGACTTGGAAAGTATGGAATCATTGCAGACATGCGAAAAGCTTTTCTCCAGATTCAGGTTCGAGAAGAAGATCGTGAATTCCTTCGGTTCCTTTGGTGGAAAAAGGACCAGAAGACACTAAAATTTTACAGGCATTGCCGAGTAGTCTTTGGCCTTACCTCAAGTCCTTTTCTGCTAGCTGCAACCATTAAGTATCATTTGAGCCTGCCGCAGTTTCAAGATAATAGGTGCGCAGAACTTCTTGCCCGAAGTTTTTACGTTGACAACTGCATTCTTAGTTTGTCATCTACAAATGATGTCAAAAAATTTATCAAGGAATCCTCCGACATCATGATGCAAGCCAAATTTGAGTTACGAGACTGGATGTGGAATGAACCTGGAATCACAGAACAAGATCCAGCCTCTATTTTGGGTATGAAATGGCACCTTTAGACTGACACTATTGCCATTAATGTGCAGTCATTGAAAAATATAGATGAAAAAAAAATCAATCACAAAGAGAAGTATCTTGTCAGCCTGCCATCGCATTTTTGATCCGATTCAATTTACCTGTCCAGCTACAATCAAGATTAAGAAGATGGTTCAAGATGCTTGGAAGGAGAATAAATCATGGGATGAACAGCTGAACGAAGACAGACGGGTCGAGTTCATAAAATGGAGGAAGCAAGCTTTAGAATTGGATCAGATCAAGATACCTCGATGGATCTTACCTATCAAAGGAAGAACAACATTGCACGTGTTTTGTGACGCTTCAGCTATAGCGTACGCAACGGTGATCTTCATGCGAATAGAGAATGCGTCAGTCATAGTGGTGCGATTCGTTGAAGCAAGAAATCGACTGGCAACTATTAAGAGGATTACGATTCCACGACTGGAACTATTAGCCTGTTTGATTGGAGCACGACTGTTGGTGCATGTTCTGGAAAATTTAGAAGAAAGTCCGGAGAAGATTCAATGTTGGACAGACTCCAGTCCTGCCCTATACTGGATACAACAACAAGAGAATTGGGCTCAGTTCGTTTCCAACCGTGTCAAGGAGATCACAACACTTACGAAGAGTGAAGATTGGAACCATGTCGCAGGGGAACACAATCCAGCAGATCTCCCATCCCGTGGTGAATCCCCATCGAAATTCACAAAATCCAGATGGTGGGAGGGACCAAAATGGCTTCAGAAAAAGAAAGAAGACTGGCCAGTATCAAAAGTACAGTATGATCTGGAAGCCATTGAAGAGAGGAGGAAGACTGTGGTGGCTGGATTTGTAACCAAAAAGCCCGAGGAGAATCCATGGTATCTGAATCTATACGAGGGAAAACGTGAAGTGACTCTAACACAAATACTGAGAGTAATCGCGTGGATGCTACGTTTCAAGCCCTCTGAATACAAAGGAGATATCATCTCACAAGAGGAGCTAGACAGTGCTGAAAAGTCCCTAGTTAAGATAATACAGAGTGAATCGATCGGTGATGAAGATCCCAAGATGAAGCAGCTACACGCGTTCCAAGATAAAGAAGGATTATGGAGAGTGAAAACGAGGATAGTGAATCGAAATGACGATGAACTGTTCCGATTGCCAATTTTGATCCCAACGAATCATCCGGTCACAGAGCTAATTGTGAAATCAGTCCACGAGAAAATGTACCACTGTGGAGCCCAGACGCTGCGATCAGTACTAAGAGAGAAGTTCTGGATTCCAAAAGCTCGACAACTAGTTCGTCATGTAATTCATAAATGTCCTCGCTGTCGACGATTTGAAACCAAGCGAGTCGACGTACCAGAAGCATCGTTGCCTCAACATCGCGTACGAGATGTTGTGGTTTTTGAGGTGACAGAAATTGACCTCGGAGGACCTTTATATCTGGAAGATGGACAGAAGGTTTGGTTCGTCATCTTCACCTGTGGCGTATACCGTGCGGTCCACCTCGAACTGGTGACTTCCTTATCGACGGAAGGATTGGTGGGAGCAGTAGAGAGGTTCGTAGCAAGACGAGGTTGCTCTGCAGTCATCTACTCAGATAATGGGACGAATCTAGTTGGACTCCGGAACGAGCTTTATCGAGTTAATTTTGGAGTGAAATGGAAGCTCAATCCTCCGGCAGCACCGTGGTGGGGAGGTTGGATCGAGAGAATTGTTGGACTCACCAAAAAGCTGCTTCGAAGATTGCTGGGAAAACGTGTTGTCAACTACGAAGAAATGGTGACGATCCTCGAAAACTGTGAACGAGTTATCAACGCGCGACCACTCACCTACATTGCTGAGGACAATGATGACCTTGTGCTATTAACCCCAGAGATGTTCCTTCGAGAACCAAAAACTGAAGGAGAGATTGATCTAAATGAATTCAGGTGTAACTTTGGGAAGAGCTATGAGAAACGCAAACGACTCCTGAAGGAATTCCGTAAGAGGTTCAGAAGCGAGTACCTAGGATTGTTGGTGCATCACGACAATAGCAAGAAACAACGACAGTTAAAAGTTGGAGATATCGTCCTTGTGGAGGTTGAAAACAGGAAGCAAATAAACTGGCCTATAGGAAAGATTACGAAGGTGTTTCCTGGAACTGACAATGTGCGAAGACTTGTGGAAGTTAAGACTAAGTCTGGATTCATGGAGCGTGCAGTTCAAAGATTGTTCCCACTTGAAGTACCATCTGAGGACGTAGAGCAAGGCGACGGGGAGCTTAAGCCAGCGGAGGATAATATCGTCAGGGAGAAAACACCCGGTGTGGAGTCCATGTCAGTGCAAGAGAAAACTACTCCAGTAAAAGTAGGGAAAGTTTACACGCCCTCTGGAAGAAAAGTCAAGTTACCGATTAGGTTTAAGTGAAGTTTGAGAGAAAATTTAATCATAAAACATTCTGTTAGATTTGAGATAATTCCTTCTTTGTTTTTTTTTTAAAATTAATATTGACCTTATAGCAAAGTTCAAAAGGTCAAGGTGGGAGAGTGACGCGACCATAGGTACTTTTGGGCCAACCGAGCGCTGGCAACACTGCACTCGCTGCCCCCGCGCGCATGCGCGAGCAAAAAAGAATACCCCCGCATCTCCGGTAAACAAAGCTGTCTCGACGCCAACGTTTGATTTTGACAGGCCTGAAAAAAGAACTATCTCTCATAAATTTTAATAATTGGTTTTGAATAATATTTGTATTAATATTAATTTGTGTGATTTTTAAATAAATATTTCTTTCAATAAGTATTAAATTATTCATCACTGTTTTCTACTTTAGGCCTCGCCATCCAGCGTTGTGACTCAATTCTTCTGATCACTGCAACAAAGATATTGATTTATCAATTTATAATTTTTCAAGTCAGTTTCCAGCATTACTGTAAAGCTAGGAGCTTTTAGTTCAGGTTAAGCCATCGGGACCTTGTATTGTCTTTTTTTTTTCAAATTTAAGACAAGACAACAGTGCCAAAGAAGAGAAGGAAGGATATCATGAGTGAATACTACAACCATATGCTGAATGGCCATCTGGGCGTCGCCAGAACCACATACCGATTGAATAATAAATACTATTGGCCTTCCATGCTGAAAGATGTTTCCGAATTTGTAAAGACGTGCCATCTTTGCCAAAGTCGGAAAGGTTCAAATCAATTGCCATCTGGACTTTTACAACCTATTCCCCCAGCTACCTACCCTTTTGTAAGAATCGGAATTGACTTTGTTGGCCCCTTGCCATCAACGAAAAGAAGAAGGAAATGGATAATTGTGTTGACGGATTATTATACTAAGTATGCTGAAACAAAGGCAGTACCAGAAGCGACAGTGAAAGAAGTCTCTACATTTTTAATCGAACATATATTTTTACGTCACGGGGCTCCAATATTTCTTATCAGCGACAGAGGTTCACAATTCACTAGCAATTTGATGAAGGAGGTTGTGAAAATGTGCAAAGTTAAACATTGCTTCACAACGAGCTACCACCCCCAGACTAACGGCTGAATAGAACTTTAATCAATATGATCAGCATGTATGTGAATACGGATCAGAAGAACTGGGATCCTACCTTTCATCACCCACGCCTATAATACCACGATTCAAGAAACCACAGGCTACTCTCCATTTTCCCTGTTGTTTGGGAGGGAACCCATGTCCCTCTTAGACGACGAGAATATCCGAATGGACAGTAACATGGACGATTACGACAAATATATAGAAAATTACTTAGATAAAATAGCAAGGACGAGACAGGTAGTCATTAACAACACAGAGAAGACTCAGGAAAGAATGAAAAGAAACTATCACAAAAACACAACGAGAGAATCTATGAACCAGGACATTTAGTGGCAGTTTGGACACCAGTCAGGAAAATGTGAAAAACTATTGAGAAAATATGTTGGCCAATATCGAATATTAAAGAAGCTGTCCAACGTAAATTACTTAATTGAGCCGAAAGATAATCCTGGCCAAGACCCATTGATTGTCCATGTCTCAAGACTCAAACCCTATTTTGAGAGAATTGATGAGGTAACTCACGAGGACGTGACGACCTCTGGAGAGGGGGAAGTGTTACATCATGAATAATGCGCATATTTTTAAAATTATTTATAATATTATTTTTAATATATTTAAATTATACATTTATTTATTTTTATAAAACAGATTATTGCTATAAAATATTATGTACTATAAAACATTTGTATTTTGATACACTAAAATACCCCACCTGCTTTAAACTTTGATGTGATAAATAAAGAGATATTCTAGGTGTTACCTAAATATATAGTTGTCTTATTATTGACTGGTTTAACCTTGTAGGATGGTTGAGACACGTTCTGGAAATATGCAAGACACGTCTGAGGAGAGACTCAAGACTGAAGAATCTGCCAAACCGCAGCCCAGTGCAACAATATATTTGAGAGAATTGTTGCAGAATATCATCACGTTTGGCGCAGTACAATAAGCGCCATACAATCACTAGCCGCGAAGTCCAAGCTGCCGTTCGCTTGTTGCTACTCAGAGAATAGCCAAACAAGCGTGGCGAAGACTACCAAGACTACCATCTACAAGTACCATCTTGGTCTTGAGGTGGATAACGCCAGCCATCTTATCAACCTGCCCACTCTGTGGGAAAGAACTCTCGCAGTCCACCGGTGGCGGAATCTTTCCCGCGGTGGGCGCCACCAATGACGACTTGTATATATATATATTTGTGAAAAAATAGTACAAATGTAACATTGTACTGGGATAAGGTGCATAAATTAAGAAAAGGGCATCTCCTTATCGTGCAACTGAAAGTTGCTGATGGCTGGCGCCATCTATCGGAATAAATATCAACTATTCTCGTTGATTTTTAATTATTCCAGAATTGGCCAAATACCCATTCTTGATTAATCAAGAAAAGCTAACCACGGACGCGTTTCGGGCTGTTGGCCCTCATCAGCGTGGTGCAAGCTGTACCTCAACGACCAAAAAATTGGTCATTAAGGCATCCTGAAAAATCATGAAACGGGTAGTTAAGGCCAGAATTGCGTGAGGACGCTACACAATGTGAAAAAATAGTACAACTGTAACATTGTACTGGGATAAGGTGCATAAATTAAGAAAAAGGCATCTCCTTATCGTGCAACTGAAAGTTGCTGATGGCTGGCGCCATCTTAATTTATGCACCTTATCCCAGTACAATGTTACATTTGTACTATTTTTTCACATTGTGTAGCGTCCTCACGCAATTCTGGCCTTAACTACCCGTTTCATGATTTTTCAGGATGCCTTAATGACCAATTTTTTGGTCGTTGAGGTACAGCTTGCACCACGCTGATGAGGGCCAACAGCCCGAAACGCGTCCTTGGTTAGCTTTTCTTGATTAATCAAGAATGGGTATTTGGCCAATTCTGGAATAATTAAAAATCAACGAGAATAGTTGATATTTATTCCGATAGATGGCGCCAGCCATCAGCAACTTTCAGTTGCACGATAAGGAGATGCCTTTTTCTTAATATATATATTTATATGTATATTTATCAATTGTTTTTATATATATATACAAGATAATCAAGACAGTAGATCTTTAGTATACCAACATACAAGAGAAACAGGCCATTCCTTCTCCCTATCAGAACCAAAGACCCATTACTCCAACATCTCCAATAGACTACAGAGACTTGTAATAGAATTCATCATATCCAGAAAACACAATAGCATTAACAGAAGAATAGATATTCCGGAAATTTATAACATTATATTCCCTGAGCCCAGCCTAACCCCCAGGTGAAGCACGCGCAATAGAAGCCCGCGTTGATCATGCTTTAAAACAAATGTAAACAGTAAAATGGACTTTATTTAATTTTAAATCATATTTTATTGGCGTATTAATCATATAATGTAATTTCTCCCGTAGAAGGGCGTACTTGCCCGAAAGCTCGAGGTATTTTTTAAATAATTTTTTTTTTAAAAGAAACTTTTCTTGGAAGTTTTATGTTTTTATTTTAATATATATTTATATATTTATCATTATATAATCTTATTTATTCATATTTATATTTATTCTGTATTTAATCTTATATGGACTTTGAAATAAATCAGTTTCAATCTCAATCTCTCTCTCTCTCTCTTTAACCCCTCTTTTTAACGTTCATTTTTTTGACCCTAAAAATGGAGGAAGAAAACAATGGCTTTATTTTCGTTAGCCATGAGCGAAAGTGGCCCTCCAAAGAGGTGGCATATCGGCAGAGAAAAAGAGGCCGCATCCAGCCTGCAGCCACCAAGCCTATTATTTCTACCTCTGCTAACAAACCCCGAGTGCAGACGTGCAGCAAGACTGCACAAACAGGCAGACTTCAGAGCCAAGTTGGCGACCGGTCAAGTAGACCAATGTGTCTACCTGGTATTCTCCCCAGAATTCACTCCAGACGCAGTACTTCATGGCGCTGGAAATGAAGTTGGAAAAGGGCTGCGTCTACCAACTGAGCAAGATGGAAGCATTTCCTAGTCGACCTTTCTAGCGTGCAGCTCGCCGAGAGGCTCATCGATGATGGTCAGGACATTGGAGACGCCCCTCTGCGAATCTTTCTCCTGAGGGAGGCAAAAAGTATCGCCTTGGGCAACGTGCTGTTCTTTGTAACAGACGTTGACCTGATCGCGGCGCTCAAACCTACGGCCGAGTTACTACCATCGTCCAGCAAATGACGGAGCTAGACAATTCCTGCTGGGCTGACGCTGGTCGGAAAGCCTTTATTACGCTGAACGACGGAGTAAGGCTCACCAGATTCTTTCCCGGCTGGATATCAAAGCGAAGAAAATCATCACGCCAGTCTATTCGAAATACGCGATCCTCTGTTCCCTCTGCCATAGGCAAGGAAACAAATGGGCCAAATGTCCTCAGAAGACTGGTATGATAGGAAACAAGCTGCTTTTCCCTTAGCGGCCACCTTTTGCGCGCTCAAATGCCTGGAGCAAGCCGCGCTTGCCTCTTCTCCCCAACCCTCACCAACATCCTAGGAGCAATATGGCCACCCAGACCTCTCGGTCCATAAGCCGGTCCTTTTTCAGTCACCTAGCCAAGGAAATGATGCATTCTTCATGCACCGAGCGGCCATTTGGTTTAGCCCCTCGCGCCCGCCTTTATGGTCTAGCTCCATGGGGTCGACCAATCAGCCCACAGGCGTCTATGAGAGTTTCATGGCCAGGTTGCTGTCCGAGCCCTCTCGATTGGACTTGGTTAAACCCGTCCTACGCTCCAATAGGACCCCCCCTTTGGCCCTCGTACCCTTAGTTCCCAGTACTCCCTGAATCTGCCGACGAATCAAGGACCTCTGAGGTACGAGGTTGACACGGGGGACCGCGTGAAGGCGGGGGGTGTTACTACTGTGTGTACTCTTTGGTTTTTCATGACGCGCTCGGAAAGGGCACTCCCAATCGCACACACACAGAGCGAAGACCCAAGAGTTTCAAGACTCATGGCGAACCCACGGTCAGTGAAACCACTGGCGCAAGGACCGCCACGCGAAGTCGCCTCTACACTCCCTCATTCCCAAGGTCATGCCCAGGACAATCTACGAGACCTCTGCCACGGGTACTGCGCTGTCGTTGCACCCGCAATGACCATCGTGGGATCAGTCCTTGCCAGCGTTTTTGCGCCTGGAGTCGTTGTTCACCTGCAGCAGATCCTATGGTCTGGCAAGGTTGCTATCATCGACCTCACCGTCTGGGGGAGTCTCCATGACGTGTGTCAACGTTCACGTCTCTTCATGATCCTGAAGAACCATGCCGCTAGTTCCAGACCATCGCAGCTTTGGCGCGTGAAGATGCATGATTCCTCGGTTACCTGAACATCTTCTAGGAGTCGCCTAAGAACTTAGCATCGGGTTCGGTAAAGCCCTCGCGGAGCTACTGGACCAAGCCGACCTAGTCGACGTTTCCACCTTCTTTGATGCTGCGCAGGAGCACAATAGGGTCGCGACTATCGGAAGCCGGGTCGCGGTGCGTCGTCTGGGCAGAATCCTACTTCCATCAGGCTTCTGCGGCTGCGTTACCCAATACTAAATCTATAACTCTGCCTATTCAGACCACCATGCCGTCCTGATCCAAGTTGGAGAGCCAACTCATACAATAATTCCCTGCATAGGCAAGCTGCTACGGTTTTCGTCGACCGAATAGGAAAGGATAGTCGGAGCGGGCGGTGTCGACCTCCAGGCTCCGCCTAGAATATGGCATACTCTCTGGACGTATCCACCTCTGGACTCGGCGACGGCAGGCCCGGGTGACCATATGTCCGCGATCAGATTTGTCTTGATCCCAGTCCAATGGTTCCACTGCATTGGGGGTGGAAATTTTGCTAGGCCTTCCATGCCGGCCAGGCAACCTCTATCTTCACGAATAGAAACGTTTATCTAAGAAACCTCTTGGAAGGCCTAGAAAATTTTCCACCCCCAATGCAGTGGAACCATTGGACTGGGATCAAGACAAATCTGATCGCGGACATATGGTCACTCGGGCCTGCCGTCGCCGAATCCAGAGGTGGATACGTCCAGAGAGTATGCCATATTCTAGGCGGAGCCTGGAGGTCGACACCGCCCGCTCCGACTATCCTTTCCTGTCAGACTTCGGGCGTTCCCTCCGAGCCAGATGTCGCTTTCTATCCATATTCACCGACGACGACGGCAACGTAGTCTCCGGGGGCCAGCTTAGGCGTTTCCTTCTGGAGCGCTTAAGCAGTCGCTTCGCTCAGGATCCAAGCTCGGAAGAAGCCATCGCCGACTTCCTAGCTGAAGTGACTCCCCTGGAGTTCGACGAGTGGGACCAGCTCTTTCTCGCCGACATCCCCAACGACCAGATAGTGGCAGCCATCCACCTCCTGCCAAACGGCCGTGCCTCGGGATGGGATGGATTACCCTGCGAGTTTGTCAAAGCTTTTGAATATTTATTCGCCACAGTTTTTTTAAAGTTTTCGAGGTTTCTCGAACCCTAGGGCCTTGCCTCCATCTTCAAGGCTCAGCAAGGTCATCCTACTGCCAAAATCGTATAGTGGTGGTCCGGGTTTACAGCTTTTCAACCAATAAGTTTACCAACGACCGACTATTGAATCCTGGGCGGCGTGCTCATTGGCTGTCTACACCATCATCTACCAGACCTCGTGCCCGAGTGTCAGACCTACGCCTTTCAAGGACGGTCATCCTCCTCGGCGTCCCACCTGGGAAAAAATATATTATACACCGCTTGATGTCATCTCTCTGGACCTGAAGTTGGAAAACTGGGCCTACCATCTGACTTCCTCAGGTGGTTTGCTGTCCTCTATGGGGAAGTAGACGCTTCCGTCGGAGATATTTATGTTGGGGCACGTTTTTGTAACCATACCCCAACAGAAGGCGTATGTATAATCAAATCAAATGGATACATGGCTTCCCTCCCACATAGACTTACAGACCACTTTTTGCCCAGAAACCTAGACAATTGATGACACCAGACTTCCATGCCGAAAGCTGATGCCTGGTGAAGAAGACACCAGTGACACCCAGAGACATCCGCGCTGGAAGCTGTTGTTTCATATGTACATATATTCCCCTCACCAAAAATTTAGGTAAAGGTGACCAGAAAAAAAAAATGGAGAAGGAAGATCTCTAAAAGACTGAACCTTATAAAATATCCTTCCCGAGAAAGGAAAGCGTTATATTACAGTTCAAGTGAAAAGGGGCCTGTGTCGATTTTTAGCTAAGACGGAGGGGGGGGCGATATATATATACCGTCCCGAGAAAAAGGGAGGATTGTATTTCAATCCATGTGGAGGGGGGGGGGGGGGCCTGGCGTCTGAAATTTGACACTATCGCCGTAGCTGTTTCTCTCTTTAGATTTTTTTGTTTTGGTAATACTATATGTTCTATTTTGATGGGAGAGGCCTGGGGCGTCTATGAAACTGTATACTGGAGCCGTTGGCCATTTTGATTGGTGTTTCTTTCGGCGAATGAAAATGCCAGCCAATAGAAACTTTGGCTCGGCAGCGAATGGAAACGGGGAGAGACATGAATAAAAGAGGGTTTCTTGGCCAAAAGGCAGATTCGATCGGAGTCGCTCAGTGAGAGGACAGTCTTCAGACGGGAGATCAGACCTTTGCCGGCACTTTCGAGAAAAAGGTAAGCCATTTGTCATTATGACTTAGCGCCCCCCCCCCCTTTTTGTGTAGTAACCAACCTAGATTTCGCATGGGCCCTAAAGGGCTATAAAGTAACTTCAGGTCACCTCTATCTAAATTTTACTATGTAAATAGCATATCTCGTCAGTATAGACATGTTCCCAAATTTTAATTTATTTAAATAAATATCTAGAGAAAATTTCCTGTTTCCTCTCATACATATTTCATTCCTTTTGCTTTATGGTACTACACCCCACACCTTAATTTCACAAAGTGTACAAATCATAGAACAACCGACTCTGTTGAAATAGAGTTGTGTACTATATCTTTGCTGTGATATATTGACACAGCAACAGTTGCAAAATTACGACTTTATTAGGGCTACTTTGAGGCTAATTATCTGTCAGGTTTTAGTGATGTTTGTACTTTTATGTGTTTCAGTGCGTTATTCCATCTTTAGACCTTTGTCCTGACAATATTATATGCTCGATCCCTGCTTTAACTCAAACTCTTAATCAATTACAGAGTTTCCCCCGTTTTTTTTTTTATTCATCCTGTTTGCACAAATTGCATTACATGTGATGATGTAAAGACATATGTCGATAGTGCATCATTGACAGCTGTGCTTCTATTATACAACATTAAGGTCTTGCTGCGGGTTATATACATGGGGTTGTTGTCCTAAATTGCTATATATATATATATACTTAAGTAAGGAAACTTTAATGGGTCACATCGTGTATCCTCCCTTTTCATTTATCCAAAACCGGGAACGCAACAATGTCGCCCGCCGCGGGGCTCGAATTTAGTATATGTTTCATCCCCTATACTTTAGAAATATATACCTAATGAAAAGCCATACTATTTTTAAGTATTGGTGAAGTAGTCCACGCATCCTGAGATTAACAGTCTATTATAAATCGTGAATTTTAATTTATGCTTTCCGTTTCACGGGCATTTTATCAGGCAATGAAAATTATGTTGAGGCGGTGTATACCGCATCTCTCGCCGCTGTCTTTTACGATTCACATTGTTTGTGGCAAAACCTTAATATTATCATTGATTTCTGATATCAAAGTAAAACGTTTATGGGGATGAGTATCTTTTATTCTGGTCTTCTCAAGCTTTCGAGCTTGTCCGCCCTTCTACAGGAGAAACATATACAATATATCAAGAAAATATAACGTCGCCTGATGCTAAAACTATTATGATTCTATCTACATACATATATATATACATTAGGAAGTTTTGCATATTATTTGTTTTCTTAAGACACTTTTTTTTTTGATTAAGGTATTTATACATATTCTACTATTGTTTGCTATATTCTATGAATTATCTTATAGGTTAGAAATTCTATTATTTAAGTAGTTTTATAATAGTTATTGGCTATTACATATAAGTTACTTATATTATTGTTGATATTATTAGCTGGTACTAGGATATATTGTGTTATATGTTTCGGGCAAATCTATTTTCTATTAATGCTATTGTGTTTTCTGAATAATAGAGAATCAATTATAAGCCTTTGATATTTGCTGTTTATGTTATTGTAATGTATTCTAGGTTCTCCTAATGCGAAAGTGTGACCTGTTCCTTTGCAGTATTGGAAAATTAGAGACCTATTGTCTTGATTAATAACGTTGCGTCTATGTCCATATATTCTATTGCTGACTCTCCTTCCTGTCTCCCCTGCGTATTTGGCTTGGCAGCTGTTACACTCTACGGAATATATTGCCTTTTATTCTCTGTTTTGGTTAGTGGGTTTTATGATAGTAGGATTATTTTTAGATAGTGGACTTTTATGGTGGAGCCTATGTTAGGGGAATTACAGTAATATGTTTGGATGCCAGAGTTTCTTAAGTAGTTGGCTATTGTTATAGATGTTTGTGAGTATGGAATGTAACATATCGCCCTATAGATATTTTGTGGTTTTGTTTATTGGGTTATTGATAGTTATACTTTTGTGGAAATGTTGTAATATAAAGGTGGTTTGGTATCCTGCTTGCTGGACATTATTTATAATGTTCTGTGTCTCAATCATTTTGAATTCTGTTGCGAGCACCATTGATTACAATTTCTTTATTTTACTTTCTCAAATTATTATATACAGTATGAGAAATGAGGTTGGATTCCCATGGTTCAAATTTAGAACGGTGATCAGTGTTTTACAGTAGTCTACTGAAATGACTTAGCATTTTTTTTCATCATAGCTCTGATATAATTTCTCACAGCAGAGGTGAGTTCTGATAATTATTGCTGGATACAAATATCTTAACTTCATTTTAATAGCGCTTTCTATCAAATCATACTAGCCTGTGCATCCAGATATATGAGCCTTAAGGTGAAAATAGAATTGAAGATCCAGTTAGCGTACCCGTGAAGAGAGAAGTTTGATCACCATAAAAAGACGCGTCAGGCAACCGACTTTTTTTTTTTCTCATGATGCCTCCAACTGCATATGATCTTAAATATCCTGTATACACTCTGACAAGGGAAGGTTATCCTGAATTGACAAATGTATAATTTTTGTCTTTAGTAGAGATTTCCAAGATTCTATTTCTGAAACATTTTTTTTTGGATGAAGACAAATAAAACCATCTTGATAGTATTGAATTTTACAGTAAATATTTGCCAGCAGAAGGCATGATGAGATTACATAAAATTTAAACCAGTTATATGCTTAGTATGTTTCTTCAGCTGTAATTTGACACAGTCATCAAATGAAGAAATGGGCAGTACGCCATATCTTGATGCTGGACACTTCTGTGTCAGGAAGGTGTAGTTAGTCTGTTTAATGAGAATTCAATAATTATCGAAATTTAGCAGATTATCATTGGGGATTTGAACAACTGTCTTGAAAATTTTTGAACAGCCTGAGTAGATAAAGGAATCCTGGAGTTAGAGTGGAGAATTAGTAGTACAGACTGACCACTCGACGCAGATAACTCTAGGGAACAATTATTGTGTTAATCCGCCGTAGACAAGAAGAACATTGATTCTCAGGATATTCGATAGGCAGAATTTTGAGAATTGATAAGGTCATGGTTAAAGTTTACACAGGCATATGGGTGCAAAGACAGTGATTTAAACAAGATAAGAGGCAGCCTTGTGTCTTAAATACCTTCAGTGGAAGCAGATGCCACTGCAAATATTCAGGTCTAATAATTTCCAAATTTGAAGTCATGCATGACGGGTTAGCACGGGATTGACGCTTGAACTGGCTTTCACTGGGATTAATCGAGCTTGCGAAAGAACTAGAAGAAGTGTGACATGTCACACCACTGTACTAAATTAATAATTGAGAAGATTTATGTTGAGCCAACTGAAATTAGTAAAGAATTAAGAGATTAAGGTCTTATTCTTTGAGTTTTACACTAATTTCAATTACGCGATATGGACGGCGTTATAAGTTGGGTGGAAATGATTCGGCCGCAATGGGATGGTCTCCTGGAGGTGGTACGATCAAATACTACTTATTGAATGCCGGGCGGGATCGCATGAAGCATTAAATGACATCAAGAAATGCTTAAAGAAACACCCTAGAAGATTGGGGATCGACAAAAATGACGACATGGAAAATGCTCAACATTGTACATTGGCAGCAAAATGATATCTTGCTATTGTATGGACGACCACTCCTTCCTGAAATGTGCAGCGGATGTTAGTCCCAGAATTAGGTCCTTTGAGGCGACACTTTCCTTTGCAGATGACATAAAGACGCATGACAAAACAGCACATGAGCATTTAAACTAACTTCAATTCCTGCCATTAATTAATTTAGTTGACCAATAGCTATAGAACCGCTGGAGACCTCCATACCCTGTGTGAATATTTTAGTGAGAAATGAGCGATTCAATTCTATGAGCCATGAGGTATCCTGTAAGATCAGAGCTGTACCCCATTCAATTTTTTTTTATAGTAGCCAGTGCGAGATATTTCCAGAATGTTTGTTTCTTTTTCTAACTGTCATATAATTCGGAAACTAGAAAACTACACTATTTTGATACAGTTTACATCTAGCATCCATGTGAACTCAATATGACTATTGAACGTAGATTGTAGATTAATGAGCGAGCCAACCTAAAGAGAACGAGTTTAATAGGCTTACAATCAGTAGTTGAAACAGACTATTCGCACAATTTTGTTATGTTCTCCCTCTAGCTGATCTATGACATTATAGATTTTTTTTTAACAAGGTGACTACCCCGTCGAGTGTATATGAAGGTATAAAGGTTTAAAGGTCATAGGCTGTTGGAATAATATACACTAGTAATAATTATAGTTCATTCTGATGTACAGTAGAGGCAGTGAGGACAGCGCCTCTACCATCATGGCTAGTTAGTTTCAATACACCCAGAAAGAGCATTGATCTAAGATTACTATCCACCCACATGGATGAACATGTACCTCTCCCATTTCCTTTCCCTTTTGGGCCATGAGCCCATCTTTCACCCCTCGGTTCCCTGCCCCCATTAATACATGAGATTCTCTTCTCCAATCCCCACTACTAATCTGGAATATTTCAGACAGCAGACTGAGAGAGAACTGAGAGAAAAGGCTGAGAACTTTCAATAACGGGGACTTAGTCCTAGTGGAGAGAATGCATGAGACGAAGGGGCATCACAAATTTGAGCCAAGGTATGGGGGTCCATATGAGGTACTAAGAAGAGCTGGTGATACTGTATATCTCTTGAAGAATCTAGAAACTGGGAATTTGGATAAATACCATATAGATAGGTTAAAACAATACCATATACCAATTAGGATTTTCCCCACAGAGGAGGAGGAAACTAGTGATGGTAATTCAAGTCAAGGTTCCAGTGATGAAGATCATTGGATTCATCTTACAGGTCCAGCTTATCTCCCTAATAGGTCCGTTAATGTAGTGGTTCCACAAGGGGTGACAACCAGAGCGAACTCAGAAGTAATGAGACGAGAGGAAGTTGACAGAGTTAGTGTGAACAGTTTAACTTTACGCAGGTCTACAAGGGTGAAAAGGCCCACACAGTGTAAATTCTGCTTAGACTGTCGCCACTAACTAGGATTTTGGAGTGTGTACGGAGAATCAGCTCGATAGAATGAGAAGTTTAGAGATTTCAACCTTTTTTTTTTTTTTCATTTAAAAACCTTTTTTTTTTTAAAGTAGAACTTCATTAGGATTCCTTTTTTTTTTCTATACAAACTATTTCTTGTTAAAACCCGAGTTTCAAAGACCAGTGAGAATAATGTATACCATTGTGAATTAACTATTTAGTGTAAATCTGAAATTTTAGTTATTATCAGGAGTAATAGGTGAAGGAAGGTGTAGGAAATCACAACTTAGAGGGGGGCTATGTCTAAAACAATAAACCTAATAGGCATCCTATGGCTTGTGTTGGGTAATTCAGAAACCCTATAATCCCTGGCCTTCAGGTAGTAGCTTTGAAATAGGTTTCTAATGAGAACATGAAAGGTCAATCTCTCAGAGTGAAGTTGTGAAGTATAGGGACCCTAAGCCAGGGGTAGAAGTTAAGTAGGCCCAGACCGTAGTCGATCCTCGGAAAGCACTTGAGAATGTTAGTGTTGGGTAGTGAATCGTAAACCCTATAAATCCATCTTTCAATAGAGTGTTGAGGTCGGACTACTGCAAAGGGGACAGACGCAAGATGAAGTAGGAAGAAAGTGACTTCACCCACGGTGGCTAGGGGAGTGACTCAATTCCGCTTTTATGAGGTGTCACGTTTAATGGTCCTTTATTCGCCATTATAATTTGTGAGTGTCTTTATGGAATTGTCGTGAATAGTCACTTAGTGTCAAAGCAAGGGCAGTTTTTGAAATTACATTTTTTTTAGGTAGGTTAGCTTTCAGATTATTTAGAATTGTTAACCAGTTTATTAACAATCATTTATCGAGTATAAAGTATTAGTATATATAGAGTTTGTATGAGGCATTTATTTAAGTCAATAGGGCTTTAGTCCCCACTTTGTTCTAATTAGAAAACTTTATTTGATTTCACATTAGTCCTGGAATTTATAAATTGTTAGGGTTTATTTGATAGAGATTATTGAGTGTTTTGGCGTCTATAGCAGTTTTTAACTTTAGAATGAATGCCCACAGTGACTGAATTTTTTTTTGTTGTATGAATGTGAAGTGGAATAAATGATGAGAAGGTTAAAAACTAGTATACTGTTAGACCAAAATTGCTTTAGAGTAGTGTTAGGGAATTTAATAGGTTCAATTTTCAATTTTGATTTCTTTATTTGTTAGGAACGATAGCCTCACAGGACAACTACAACTCTATCTAGTTAGAAAATATTCGCTCCCTTTTGTTAGGTCCCTCGTTAGGGGGTATAATTTCCCTTTGATTTTCTTTAATCTTAGTTTAGCTTGAATTCTAAGGATTGTGGATAAATGATCCCTATCCCGACCCTCAGACTTGGAGATAGTGGGAGGCAGGGATCAAGCCGACAGCCCACTCACCTCCTCCTCGCAAGAGGAAGCGAAGAGGTATAGATTGAATTTTATGCAGGATGGGGGATTTGTTTTAGCCATGCCGTATAGCCTGGGGTATAACGGCGCGACCTTGGGTAACCGATCTGACACCGTAGTTTCGACGCTTTTAGCGTGGCTGGAGCGAGGGTGTTGCAGACGGGAGGTCCTGTAAGATTGGCAAGTAGGCAGAGATTGCCCAGTTATTCTAGACGAAGTGTTTCCGTCTATTGAATTTTTTTTTGGTACCAGTTTGATCCCCCATAGCTAGCGGAAGTTTCTTCTAATAAAGGATTCGCCCTGCCATACGTTTTGTTGGAATGAATTCGAGCATAAGACCGATTCGAGAGACAGAATAAGTAATTATTAGGACCTTCAACGAGTTTAGACTCGTTCCATGTTAGGATAAGATTTTAAAGTATTAGTTAACTATAATGACCGCGAACGAGACGCCAGAACAAGCCAGTGAGTCAAAGTTTTAGAAGTGGACAGTAGAATTAAGAGCAGTTATACAGGGAGTAGAATTCTGAAGGAATTTGTAAAAGAACCAAAATTTCAGATTGATAAAATTCAAATTTATAAGATGTAGATTTATAGGGTTCAGGTCAATGAATAGGGAGTATATTGGTAGATGAAAGTAATATGAATTTCTTGGAAGGGGGAGGTAGCTGAACTGTACACACCCCAGAGACAAGGTAAACGGAGTCACAAACAAAATGGGAGAAGTTGATTAGTTTCTCTGTCAAACAGAGAGCTTTCTTCATACGGTTGTCACCCTAGATTTAAATGGACTGAGTAGTTTAATAGAGGTCTGGGCTATGTTCCATTTGACCAAGATTCTAAATGACGTACCTATCTGGGTTGAGAGAGTATTGCAATTTGAGGAATCTAACACATAAGAGAAAACACACCCTCCAGTAGGATCGGGATAGACGAATATTACCCAGTGACCAACTCGTGATTCCAGACTGAATAAGATTGAAAACTTAATTGAGATGCTAAACCTTGATCCTTCAGCGCACAAATATATATAATGTGTTTTCATTTTCTTATTGAATAGGTTATTATCTTATATCATTTATATTATATTATAATTATATACTATTCATTTCAACAAATTTATTTCCTTTGATATTCATTATATTAGTAATATTTACCTGCCATGTTGCATTTTTTTTTTAACATGTTGTCGTGGCTTATTCTTCCCTCAAGGCATGATCTATTTTATCCTTATTGTCTTTTATCCGCCTTACTAATATATGTATATATATTTTGTCATCATATATAATTTTGTAGTGGTTTTCTTTATCATCTATCATGGGATGATTTTTTATCATATTTAATCACTATCTGCATGATACGTGTTTTCTTCAATATATATATTATACCCATCATATAACATGGAATGATTCATTTTATCATTACATATTTCGTGCCTTATTTAATAATTACTTTCACAATTTGTTTCTGTAATTTTTTTAATTTAGCAAAAGTCATCATGTCATAGGCTAATTATTATGTATCAAGATATTTCTTTCAGCTAACTATAATTATCCTTTCCTTTGATTGTATATGTATAACTATACCACACGAATGTCTTGATTGGTACTTAAATAAAGATGCTGGCATGTTTTAGGAGTTGGACTAGTCAGTTATTTCTAAACGACTTCTTGGCGCCCAATTTTTTATATATAATATGTAATAGGGAAATGTTCTAACTGTATTGTTAGCAAAAAGAAGGTAGCAATGAATCCAGCACCACAAGAGGCAAGGATGGGGTTGAGAGGACTTACCACAAGGAAGGCCTACTCCTCAAGGCCAAAGAAGAAAGTGGAAGGGTGGTATATATACCATGAATGGTAAGACAGATGACCTTGCTTACTTCCATACATATGATATGACTGTCCCCCATAACCTATGTTGATAACAGTGTGCTGACGGAATAATAACACATAAAAACCCCTTTGCCAGGATGCGCAATGCCCACTAATGTTCGGAATAATAAACATCTAGAATGGCATACCATCATTTTGACTAGCCTTATCTTCCCTACAGGTTTCGGTACATCTGGCTTCACCTAGTAATGGAAATGCATTTTGCTAGAAATGGGCCTGCTTCCATAGTAACTGATGAAAGGCAGATGAATAATGAGTAGCACAAACGCATTTGTCCATTACTTGGCAGGGGGAGGATTGTTGGGGCACGTTTTTGTAACCATACCCCAACAGAAGGCGTATGTATGATCAAATCAAATGGATACATGGCTTCCCTCCCACATAGACTTACAGACCACTTTTTGCCCAGAAACCTAGACAATTGATGACACCAGACTTTCATGCCGAAAGCTGATGCCTGGTGAAGAAGACACCAGTGACACCCAGAGACATCCGCGCTGGAAGCTGTTGTTTCATATGTACATATATTCCCCTCACCAAAAATTTAGGTAAAGGTGACCAGAAAAAAAAAATGGAGAAGGAAGATCTCTAAAAGACTGAACCTTATAAAATATCCTTCCCGAGAAAGGAAAGCGTTATATTACAGTTCAAGTGAAAAGGGGCCTGTGTCGATTTTTAGCTAAGACGGAGGGGGGGCGATATATATATACCGTCCCGAGAAAAAGGGAGGATTGTATTTCAATCCATGTGGAGGGGGGGGGGGGCTGGCGTCTGAAATTTGACACTATCGCCGTAGCTGTTTCTCTCTTTAGATTTTTTTGTTTTGGTAATACTATATGTTCTATTTTGATGGGAGAGGCCTGGGGCGTCTATGAAACTGTATACTGGAGCCGTTGGCCATTTTGATTGGTGTTTCTTTCGGCGAATGAAAATGCCAGCCAATAGAAACTTTGGCTCGGCAGCGAATGGAAACGGGGAGAGACATGAATAAAAGAGGGTTTCTTGGCCAAAAGGCAGATTCGATCGGAGTCGCTCAGTGAGAGGACAGTCTTCAGACGGGAGATCAGACCTTTGCCGGCACTTTCGAGAAAAAGGTAAGCCATTTGTCATTATGACTTAGCGCCCCCCCCCCCCTTTTTGTGTAGTAACCAACCTAGATTTCGCATGGGCCCTAAAGGGCTATAAAGTAACTTCAGGTCACCTCTATCTAAATTTTACTATGTAAATAGCATATCTCGTCGGTATAGACATGTTCCCAAATTTTAATTTATTTAAATAAATATCTAGAGAAAATTTCCTGTTTCCTCTCATACATATTTCATTCCTTTTGCTTTATGGTACTACACCCCACACCTTAATTTCACAAAGTGTACAAATCATAGAACAACCGACTCTGTTGAAATAGAGTTGTGTACTATATCTTTGCTGTGATATATTGACACAGCAACAGTTGCAAAATTACGACTTTATTAGGGCTACTTTGAGGCTAATTATCTGTCAGGTTTTAGTGATGTTTGTACTTTTATGTGTTTCAGTGCGTTATTCCATCTTTAGACCTTTGTCCTGACAATATTATATGCTCGATCCCTGCTTTAACTCAAACTCTTAATCAATTACAGAGTTTCCCCCGTTTTTTTTTTTATTCATCCTGTTTGCACAAATTGCATTACATGTGATGATGTAAAGACATATGTCGATAGTGCATCATTGACAGCTGTGCTTCTATTATACAACATTAAGGTCTTGCTGCGGGTTATATACATGGGGTTGTTGTCCTAAATTGCTATATATATATATACTTAAGTAAGGAAACTTTAATGGGTCACATCGTGTATCCTCCCTTTTCATTTATCCAAAACCGGGAACGCAACATTTACACCAAGGCCTTCCCGCTTCTCAACGGGATGAGGCAGAGTTGCCGCCTCAGCGCCATACTCTTCAGCATAGGCCTCTGCTTGCCGCCTCGAGAGAATCTTGGGCCACGGTTGCGGTCGCCTATGCGAATGACATCATACTCTTCATCAGGGACGACACTCAGTTTGAGCTCTTTCCCCTGATCTTCGAAGAGTTCCGCGTGGACTCTGGAATAGCATCGAAGAGAGCTGCGGGTTCTGGTGCGGTTCCATGGAAGCACTGGACGGATTCTCCTCTGGGAATATCCTGGACGTCAGAATCACTAACCATCCTGGGCTGCATGATCTATGCCAGCAACACCGTTGCCTAACAAACCATTCACCTGATGGGGCTGCTGGAACGAGCCATCGCGCGGTGGTCACCCGTCGCCTGTAGATGGTGGTTCGTGCCCGCGGCTGGAGCGTTTCGTGTGGGGAACGAGCCGAGTCTTGTGGCTTCACGGGGCTTCCTGGCTAGAACTATGCCTGAAAGTGGCGTCGGCCTGCTTGACATCGCGGGTCAGCTTTAGTTCGCCTGCCTGAAGAGGGTCCAGGCCTCTCTGAGCGGCGCACCAACGGTCCGCGGGCGTGGCTGACCAGCTCCAGACGTTTGGCTATTACCGAAGAGGATGAGACTACTGAGCCTCTTGGAGGCCGTTTTCACGTTCTTGAGTTGGACCACGGGTTCTGCACCCCGTTAGCCTGAGGTCCATGTGCCTTCGAAGCGACAACAGGTTCCTGCGGCCGCAAGACCTACTAGCTACCGAGCGAAAGCTAAGGGCGCCTGTCGGAGATATCTCTAATGGTGCTTCTACCTTAGTGCGCTCAACTTGGGCTGCACTTATGGACGTGCACCTGGAGGCCTTATACCAGCGCCTCCTGCAATAAAACGCCAGCTCCAGCTATTATGCGGAGTACAGGCGGAGACCATCGCCTTCGTTCTGCGGGTCTCTAGAACGCCCATTACCCGCTTCACTAGCCAGAACGCGCGCCAGGCACTGGAATCGACACGGCTGCAGACGCCAGGAAATAAGCGCTGAACACAAAGCTACCCATTAATTAGTACCTGTTTATCCACTTCTTCCATTTTTTAGAAACTTTATTAAAACAAAACAAAAACAAACAAAAATACTATATTTAAAATTATATTCTAAATCATAATTTAAAATTTGATGGCATTGGCAAGAAATATTCTAACTTAATATTACTTAAATAATTCTAAAGATATACATTTATCAAATATTCCAAAACAAATTTGCAATAGTTATTTTCAGGGCCAGGAAAAGATTTTTGTGGAAAGAGATTATGTTTAAGATTTAAAAAATAAATTATAGGCACAGAAATTAAATAATCAAAATTTCAAAAATTTAGGAAAAGGTTTTAATATGATTTTTAAACACGTTAAATATCTCATTCAATGAATATATTATTTTTTAAATCATCATCCCTTTTTTGTTTACAAACGGTCTCGTTTGTATTTATTTATTTTTAAATCTCTTAATGTTTTAGATTTTAAATTATAAAATATAATTTTGTATATTAAGATATTGAATTATAAAATATTTTTGAAAAATGAATAATAAATTTGCTATTGAACAACTTAAAAAATTTGGTTGGAGCGAAGGTTTGTGTGTTTTAAATTGTCACGTGTCCTATCAGCATTTTTTTGTATCCAAATCGAAAGTTGATAGAAATGTGGCGATTAAAGTATCCTTTTATCACATATATTTAACACATTTAACAACTGATAAATTTTTGACCATAATAATAGCGATTGGGAAGAATTTTCTTAACAGTACTACCTTGCATCACACCTTTGTGTGTTTTAAATTGTCACGTGTCCTATCAGCATTTTTTTTGTATCCAAATCGAAAGTTGATAGAAATGTGGTGATTAAAGTATCCTTTTATCACATATATTTAACACATTTAACAACTGATAAATTTTTGACCATAATAATAGCGATTGGGAAGAATTTTCTTAACAGTACTACCTTGCATTCCACCTTGAGGTCACTAGAACAAATCTATTGGTGCTTAATTTAGTGTAAGGTGTTTAAAAGTCATTATTTTAAGTTAATTTAGATTCAGTTTAGTTTACAGTAAACCTGATTGTCCAGAGACCTCATTTCACCTGTGTTTAAAGTGACAAGAATATAGAGATTTGTATCTCCAAATTTAGTTTATAATTGGAAATGAAAGAATATGAGACAACAGATACAGATGAGCTAACTGTGAATGACATTTTGCTTGCTTCATCCACCATACGACTAATGATTTTAATAGTGTCACTTCCAAACACATAATTATGGTAGACCATATTTTAAGAGCCACCCTCATTGTTTAGCTCACTACAAATTTGCAGTTTTGTTTGTTTGTCATTTTATCTGTCTATTTCATCTTGAGGATTCTTCATCTTCTTTCTTATTTCAAAGCCATGATAATCATGGTGGGTAGTTAGCGACTGCTTTTACTGTAAGCGCACCACATGTCTACACATGTGAAAAGCAGTTCGACTTTGCACATACAAATGTGCCAGAGCCCCGTTTGGTTACTTGTACTCGCTGGTGGGGTTGGAGGATTCTTCATACATGTCAAGTGTCAAAAGAATTCATTTTCTACTTTAGTTCTTACAAGGTACCTTATATGCATATCCAGTTAAGCATCATCACTTGGTACCATGGTATTATGATGTAGTAACCATGGTTAAAACAAATCTATATAGATGAGTTAGAACCAACCAATCAATCAGAGAAATCCCTGAGGTTGAGGCAGTGACGTATATAATGAACCAATCCTAGCCTTTGTTTACATCCGGTGTCACTGTAAATCACAACCAATGAAATGCTTAGTGTCAGATTGGGCCAAATGTCTCAGAGTCACCCCAATCGGGAGTTTACAACCAAGTCATTGTTTTGAAGATAGAGGTTGCCTTGCCGGCATTCATATTTCTTCGGCCAATTAAATTTTTCTCATTGTTTCAACAAAAATCTTTTGTCTTTGTCAGGAGAAATAAAGCATTTGCCAAGATGTTAAAGATATGTCATAAAGATATATGTTTACTCTATATGGACAAATCAAGGTTTACATAAAAATAGATTTCCATAAATTGTTCATCATCATCATAATCTATTCATATAATGAATAAAGACATTGAAATTCGATTGTTTCTTTCCACAAATAAATCAAATTTCTACTATCCTTACTGTGATGAAAAAATATTGGGAGGGCTTGGCTCATCAGTGGTGAACCCTCCCCGTGGTTTCACCAATTTAATCTACCATTTCATCGCAGTAAGAACAGTAGAAGTTTTGATTTATTTGTGAAAAGAAACATTTGCGTTTCAATGTCTTTATTCATTATGTATAGATTATAAACACAAGGTAATAAGACCAAATAAATAAATAGTGTGTGATGTTTCAGCGTTAGTTCAGATAGTTTTCTGATAAACACAGAATATTATTCTTAGAATTAAAAAAGTGGAGAAGAATAATATTCTGTGTTTCTCAGAAAACTATCTTCTTCTTATCTGTTATCTTGTTTACACACTTGATAACAGTAACTATTTAAACCATGTTGTGGTAAAATTTCTCATTCAGTACTTTTGTCTGAAGATGGTAACAACACTGTTACATCACACACTATTTATTTATTTGGATTTGGTGTTTATAATCTATAACCTTGTGTTTTTTTATCTATAATCCAAATTGTGCCTTATAATATAGATGGCATGTTATTGCTTTGTATTAATTTATCTATTCATGTTAATCAGACATTGATGTTTGTGCTATCCAGGGGAAGGTCTGGGCAAGAACAAGGAAGGGATCAAGGATGCCATCAAAGTTGGCCTGAAGAATAACAAACATGGAGTAAGTCACCTATCTATCTCTCTTTTTTCTTAAAACCCCAAGTATACCTGGTACAATGGTAGATTAGGGGCAGAATCAGTTCCCCATCTCCTATAAAATTTCATCCTTTTCTCTCTATGATAAGTATATGATTAAATACAGGTGAGAAACCTGGTCCACTTACAGTAGTCTTTTTATTATTATTATCCCATTATATATAATTATACAAGTTCATAGAGACTAAATTCATAGATCAAATTCACAATCTTGGTAGGGTTGGAATATAGGTCCTTGTCTTGAGGCTCCCATGTATTCCAAGAGGTGGTCTGGTGAGGCCTCTTTGGTCCTGTAGATGGTGCAGTTGGTTAGGGGGGGGGGGGCAAAGTCTAACTGCCACCTCCATGTGGTGCCCCCTGGATAGCTAGCCAACGACAGCAGCTCCCCATCATGAAGACTCATGGAAAATAGTCATGAATACCTGTAATGAAACATGGCTGACTATAGGGTCACTGGTGAAAGCTGGGATTGCAGCAGTTCGACAATTAATACAATTCAAAATATTTTATTGAAACTTAGTCAATTGTTACAAAAATTAATGAGAAATTAAACGAATGATAAATGAAATTATTTACAATTTGATGATAAAATGTATACAGTTGTTCTCAGAAAGGGAGGTTCCTCCATCTTGAGAGAGTCCTCCTCCAGACAAGGACTCTCAGTTCAATGTTGAGATAATACTTATAGAGACATGTCTTGGTAGACAATCAGGATGGCGTTGTCATCCAGGCCTCACCTGAAGACTCAGCCCTGCAGGTCAGGGAGTCGCATGATCAGTTGGAGATGTCTTCTGGAAGAATAAATAACGTCGGTACAAGTTCAGCTGACATCAGACTATCCATAAGTTGGCTACAGCATCAGTCAAATTGGATCACTACCACGGAGGGAGGCATTCCACCAAATTCCATCTAACTTAATTCATCGGCCAAGTTACAAATGAACTTCCACTAATGGAAAAATGAATTCCTACATGATAGAAGCAATCCATTTTGAACTTACATGATTTCAGAGCCCTTTTTTTTCTATTTGTTCTTACTGGTAGATCCGTAAAATCAGTCATTGGGCCAATAGCGGTAGTATCAGCATAGTGTGGTACCATTAACCTAATGCCACATAAGACAATAAATATGCAGACGGGATGATATTTGACCACCCAAAGTGAGGCCTTCTACTCAGAACCAAGGACAGATGGGGCTTGTTATAGCTTTAGTTGGGAAATTGTCTAGAAAACATAGCTGATGAGAAGCCTGCATTTGGTTATAGGAGTTCTTATACTGTATCTGTTTCTCAGTCTATATTAGAAAGCTGTCTTACTTGGATTCAGCCACCATGTAATCTGGCTAGCCCCAGCATGTTCCAGTTTGCTAACAGTCTGGATGTATTGTACAGTAAAACCTCTGTGTGAGGACACTCACGCTAGAGGACACCTCTCTACAAAGGACAGTTTTCATTTACAAAATTACCATTTTTACTATTTAGCAACTCTCTGGTAAGAGGACACCTCTCCCTAAAGGGCACTTTGGATCTGCAATTAGGTGTCCTTTACAGGGAGGTTCTACTGTATTTGCCATTACAGCATCAACAGCTTATGTGGTAGTGAATGAAAGAGGATGGAAAGTTGGAACATGGAATGTCTGGGGCTTCTATTCAACAGGGAAGTTGATACTAAATGGAACTAAACATAGCAGAGATATATTCTGTGGGAATGGAAAATAGAGATTTCATCATTTCTCAATAAAGTGATAAGACACAATTTGGATTATAGATTAGAACTACAAGGTAACAAGACCAAATCCAAATAGTGTGTGATGTTTCAGTAAAAGCATTGTTACATCTTCAGACAAAATACTGAATGAATTTCTTTTTTAAACACAAGGTAATAAGACCAAATCCAAATAAATAAATAGTGTGTGACGTTTCGGTAACAGCATTGTTACCATCGTCATCTAAAAGTACTAAAAAAAAGTGCTTCAATGGCCCACTAGCGAGTACAAGTAACCAACTGGACTCTGACACATTTGTAAGTGTAAAGTCGAACTGCTTTCCCCATGTGTAGACATGTGGTGCACTTACAGTAAAAGCAGTCGCCTACTTCTACCCACCATGATTATCATGGCCTGTACCACCACGTGTACTAGGAATAAGCAAAAAAAAAAGCATTGTTACTATCAGACAAAAGACTGAAAGAATTTCTTTTATTTTTTTTTCAGTATTTTGTCTCATGATGGTATAACAACACTGTTACTGAAACGTCACCCACTATTTATTTATTAGGATTTGGTGTCGTTACCTTGTGTTTCCTAATAAAGGAATGGGGGAAAATATAATCAGGATGATTATCTCAGAAGAAGTTAAAGATTAAAATAGACATATGGAGAACTTCTCTCTCAGAAAAAATCATCACATTCAAACACACTTGGGAAATACCACAAAGGGATTTACTCCTTATTCAAACACAGTGTTTAACTGACTGTAATTCAGCACTTACTTTAATTCAACTAAATATTCTAACCCCTCTGGGTGTTTAATTAAAGAAATCAAAGCAGAAGAACTAAATTGCCTACTATGCACAAATAAAATCAAGGCAGAAATAGAACACCATATATTTGAATGTATATCTCTGAAGACGGAGAGAGAAACTCTTGTTTCTGAGATAGGCCGCCTGAACTTCACCTCTCTTCTATCAAGTCTGATAGACAATATATCTGTATATAATTTCTTCAGAAAAGTTATGAAGGATCTGATAAATTAGTATTTCCATTATAATAATGATAATTAATCTTCAAAACTTTTTTCTTCTTTTGTTAGACCATGTGTTTTGCTGCATTTCATGCAATGTTGTACATATAAAACCCCACTCATCCTGATCATTGTTGTCTACACTCTGGAGAATCTAGACAATATTGCTTTATATAATTTCTTCAGAAGAGTTATGAAGGATCTGATAAATTAGTCTTCCCATTATAATAATGATAATTAATCTTCAAAACTTTTTTTCTTCTTTTGTTAGACCATGTGTTTTACTGCATTTCATGTAATATTGTACATATAAAACTCCACTCATCCTGATCATTGTTTTCTACACTCTGGAGAATCTGTGTAAGACCAATGGGGTCTTAATAAAGGCTTTGTGTGTGTGTATTAAAGAAATCAGATTGTGCCTATCTGCTTTTCACATATGTAGACATGTGGTGAACTTACAGTAAAAGCAAGTCACCTACTTCTACCCACCATGATGGCCTGTACCATGTATACTAGGGATAAGCAAAAAAAATTGCATATGCACCTACTGTAGATAGCTACGAAGAAGACATTCTTTTTACCAACAAGAACTTATTCAAAAAAGACAAAATCCTCTGCGATACATATAAATAATATCTTAGCGAGAGGATAACTTTTAGAGATACAGTAGAACCTCCTTGTAAAGGACAACACCTAATTGCAGAGCCAAAGTCTCCTTTAGGGAGAGGTATCCTCTTACCGGAGAATTGCTAAATAGTAAAAATGATAATTTTGAAAATGAAAACTGTACTTTGTGGAGAGATGTCCGCTAAAGGGAGGTTCTATTGTACCTCCATGAGAGGACACCTCTCTATAAAGGACACTCTCATGGAGGTACAATAGAACCTCCCTTTAGTGGACATCTCTCCACAAAGGACAGTTTTCATTGCCATTTTTACCATTAAGCAACTTTCCAGTAAGAATACACTTCTCTCTAAAGGACAACTTGGTTCTTCAACTAGGTGTTCTTTACAGAGAGTTCTACTGTATATTTTGATTATTTTAAGTGATTGGCAAAAAAAATTATGAAATCAAGGTTGATATTGTTATCACTATATATTCTACTATCCAGATTTATAGATACAGTAGAACTACCTCCCTGTAAAGGACACCCAATTACAGAGTTAAAGTGTACTTTAGTGAGAGGTCTCCTCTTACCGGAAAGCTACTAAATAGTAAAAAATGGTAATTTTTCAAATGAAAACTGTCCTTTGTAGAGAGGTGTCCTCTCATGAAGGTTCTACTGTACCGAATCTCCCATGAGAGGCAATAGTATACAAAACATGTCTAAATCCAGCCTCTCATGGAGGTGGTTTCCTATGAGAGACTCTGTCATGTCAGGCCAAGTCATGAGGAGTCTTTCAACTGAAACTGATATTTTACACTATGGGCTTTCTTGGGAGACTCTAAACTGCTATATGTGTTTAGATAACTTTTCTAAAATCTGATAAAGAATTACTTTTTAAAAAGTATTATTATTCCTAGTACACATTTTTTGTTTTTTTTTGCTTATCCCTAGTACATGTGGTACACACCATGATAATCATGGTGGGTAGATGTAGGCGACTACTTTTACTGTAAGTGCACCACTTGTCTACTCATGTGAAAAGCAGATAAGCACCACCACCACCACACATGTGCAAAGCAGTTCAGCTTTGCAATTACAAATGTGCCAGAGCCCCGTTTGGTTACTTGCTCTCACTGGCGGGGTTGGACTTTTGCGAGAACCAAGGCCATTGGAGAATTTTATTTTATTTTTTTCAAATCTGAAAAAAAAAAAAAAAGTGCCCAATGTGGGAATCAAACCCAGGTCGTAGCAGTCAAAAACCAATAGTTTAGCCCATCCTACCACCGACCCCCGAGAGAGAGGTTTCTTCTTACCAGAGGAGCTGATCAATAGTAAAAATAGAGATAAAAACTGTCTTTTGTAGAGAAGTGTTCTCTAGCATGCATGTCCTCTCATGAAGGTTCTACTGTATTTAAAGACAAACTGTGTAAGCCTATTTCATTTTCTATTGTTTTGTTCAAGAGAACCCTGTTTAAGACCACCTAATAAAAGCTATGTTATACACCCTCCCTTTAGCGGACACCCCGCTAGCAGACATCTCTCTACAAAGGACAATTTTAATTTGTAAAATTACCATTTTTACTATTTAGCAACTCTCCGGTAATAGGACACCTCTCCCTAAAGGACACTTTGGCTCTGCAATTAGGTGTCCTTTACAGGGAGGTTCTACAGTCTATAAATTTCATTATCTTTCACTTTTTTAAATCACTCAGGAGAAGCTTATATAAGAGCAGTGTTAATAAAGCTCTTTCTGTGGGAGCTGGTGTGTTGTGATATGGAATGTCTGCACAGAGAAGAGATAAATGTTTGTGTATTACAAGAAAGTCTCTCAGCCAGCTGTTAGTTCTCTCCAGGTTTTGACAGTTCCCTGCTGTGTGTACAGCTGGGCCACTCGGAGGCCTTCACTTCCTTCTGGTGGGAGGAGGAGCTGGACCGGGCTGCTAAGGATATCTCCATTGTCAAGACCAAGGTAAACATAGTCTCTTCTTCTTTCTTATCTTCACTCAATCATATTAGGGTATCAAGCTTCATGACTGGGTGAAGTAGAATGCGTCTGCCTTTGTCATTAAGACTGGGAGCACTATTCAGTGGCAGGCCAACTTAGCTCCAAAATAAATGGCCACCTCTGACATGAGGAATAGAGGCTATGTGCAGTCGCTCCTAACATGGAGTACAAACGCTGCTCATCCTGTATCCCTGGATTAGGAGTCCTTACAGGGTATTATCAGCCGGGCCAGCTGAGCCCAGGTTTTTTAGTGAGCTGGTTACTGCTCCTCCTTTTTCATCTGGGCTTGGGACCAGCAAAGGCGGAGTTAAAAACACAGAGTCAAACACACAAACTTGGGTATAACACCATAACCTTTATCACTAACATGCATATACATGGGCTATGTCTATACCCATGTTAGAGTCAGCAGCAAAGGTTTCCATGTTAGGAACAGGCCTCTAATTACAGGCAAAGTCAGATTTTCACCAAACTGTGCAGGATCATAGTGCTCCAATCAACGAAAGCTACAACCCCATTCCATGAAATCAGTAAACTCATGGAATTTGGGTAATCATTGCACACAGGGATAAAAAACAACATGCATGGTCTTAATATGTTGATAAGGTACAATTTGGATTATAGATTAGAAATAAAAGATAATAAAGACCAAATCTAAATAAATAAATTGTGTGTGATATTTCAGTAACTGTGTTATTACCGAAACGTCGCACTCTATTTATTTATTTGAATTTTGTCTTATTACCTTGTAAGGTTAATATGCTGATAAGGCACAATTTGGATTATAGGTTATAAACACACGGTAATAAGACTAAATCCAAATAAATAAATAGTGTGTGATATTTCAGTAACTGTGTTATTACCAAAACATCGCACACTATTTATTTATTTGGATTTTGTCTTATTATCTTGTAAGGATAATATTTTCTTTAATTCTCTGCACAACCTACAGTAGAACCTCTTTAACTCAACTGGCTCTAATTCAACACAAAGTTAGAACGTACATCACAAGGGCAAAAGGTTAAACTTTAATAATTGATCACAAAATAATATTCAAATCTTCCTAGTTGGGAAAATCCTCACCTGACAGGAGAGAACATGTCTCAGAAGAGGAAGCAATAGGCAACCTACAAATCCAGTAGAGAAACCTCCATGAGAGGACACTCCTACTAGAGACAACTCTCTACAAAGGAAAATTTTCATTGCCATTTTTACTATTTAGCAACTCTCCGGTAAGAGGACACTTCTCCCTAAAGGACACTTTGATTCTGCAACTAAGTGTTGTCCTTTACAGGGAGGTTCTAATGTTTATTTCTTATTCAGGTAGGGAATGATGCAATTTTACAGATGTTATAAATGTGGTGAAACATAAGTTAACAAGATCAAATCCAAATAAGTTTTGAATATGATTTTGGAAAATTTCATCTATTTGTAATGATAAATGCATTAGGGCATCTTGATGCTTTTTACAGAAGTGATGTACCATGTTTTAAAAGTTGAATTAAAACAAGTACAGAGTAGAAACTCTCTGTAAAGGATAATACCTAATTGCAGAGCCAAAAGGTCCTTTAAAGAGAGGTGTCCTCTTACTATAGAGTTGCCATTTAGCAAAAATGGGAATTTTGTAATTGAAAACCAGTCCTTTGTAGAGAGGTGTCCTCTAGCGTGAGTGTCCTTTCATGGAGGTTGTTCTACTGTATTTAATATTGACTAAACAAGAAGTTTCACGAGAAGGATTTCCCTCAATGTTACAATCTTATCTGAACTAAGATTGTCACAGATAAGATTGCCACATCCTTTTTTCCTTAAACTTCCTTTTACCTATCAATATTCCAAGGGGATTCTAGTCTTCTCAAACCTCTATTTATTCATCCATTCTGAAGCCCAAGTATCACATTACTAAAGTTGTTGTTACATCTATGATTTTATATAAGCTAAAGCTCTAACCACACATTGTAGAATATGTTTTGATGAGGCATAATTTGGATTATAGATATACCTACCAGAAAATATGACCTAATCCAAATAAATTAATAGTGTGTCACGTTTCGGTGACAGTGTTGTTACCATCATCAGACAAATGAATTAAAAAATTTTTTTTTAAATTGTGATATATTAAAAATATTATGATATTTTCATTTTTTTATTCTTTTGTCTGATGATGGTAACAACACTTACCGAAATGTTACACACTATTAATTTATTTGGATTAGATCTTATTTTCTTGTAGCTAGAATATGTTTTCAAAATAAACAATTTCTACTGCCCTTACTGCAATGGAAAAAATTAATGGGAGGGCCTGGCTCATCAGTGGTGAACCCTCTCAACAATCTACCATACCGCTGTTATATTGCATTTTTCGATCTTCCTTTTATAGTGATACTGATGCTAGACTCTTGGAATGGGTATTTTAGATGAACTATGGACATAAGCTTTGAGGACAGTAGAATTACATACAATTATAAATATATAAAATCAGAATATGTTTTGCTAATGTAATTCATTCTGCCTGAGTGTAACTCCCCCCATGTTGGATGGCAGGATGGGATAAAGTTACTGGGAACTAAACCTAAAGAAGAAGACCCTCCACCTGTGAAAAAAACCAAATACTCCAATTTTGTGAAGGTAAGTTGTAAATAATTCCCCTAACTGTGAGATAATAAGACCATATCTCCAGGTGAGCATTTCTAAATTTTCTAAAAACAGTATAATAACATCTATAATTCAACACATTATTGACTCATCCATTGATGAGCTCTACTCATCCCCGGCAGACACCATCAAAAGTCTCAAACTTTACAAGCTTGATACCTTAAAATGATGAGAATAAGAAAGAAGAAGACCTCTATAATTCAAACTACTCCAAATCAAAATTCTAGTCTCTCAATGCGTTAAATTAAAGAAGTAGGACTGTATTCTATATGCACTCATGGACAAAACTTAAGGAAGTTGTACCTCTTACCATGTATATCAGGATTCAGACAATAACTCTGAAAGATATTACAGGGACCTTTATTGAAGACATACAAGATAACCAAGTCTGAACAAACTTGCCTCTGTCTCCTTCAAAAAATAGATAACTGGCAACATCAAAATATTAAACTTTCTGAAGCTTTGTCCATGAGTATAATTCTCATCTTTTTTCTTATCTAGACAACCATCATGACTGGGTGAATATGTCTGCCTTTGTCATTAAGACTGGGAGCACTACTCAGTGGCAGGCCGACTTAGCTCCAAAAGAAATGGCTGCCTCTGACATAAGGAACAGACACCATGTGCAGCCGCTCCTAACATGGAGTACAAACGCTGCTAGTCCTGTATCCCTGGACACCAATGGTTTAGACCCTTCTTCCACCGACCCCCTCTCTAGGAATAGTTTTAAAATTATAAAATGGTGATATGTAGATATCTTGTTACAAGGTAAATAAAATACTAAATTCAAATAAATATATTTATTTATTTGAATTTGGGCTTATTATCTTGTAGTTTTAATCTATAATCCAAATTGTACCTTATCATAGGTCTATTGTGTTATATATTCCAGAATGTAGGCCTCAGGTTAATTGTTGGTTTGTGTAGGCAGATGCCAAGGATGTTTCTGCAGATCCCACTCAAAGGTATGTTGACCCTATTTGGATTCTAGTTGACTGGAAGATAGCAAATAGGTGAACTATGTTTGGACAATTTTGACAATTGTCATCTTGTCAATACATGCAAAAGTGCACAGTCTCTACCATTTTAAAAAGATAATTATATATAGAGTAGAACCTCCATGAGAGGACTCTCACGCTAGAAAGGACAGTTTTCATTTGCAAAATTACCATTTTTACTATTTAGCAACTCTCTGGTAAAAGGACACCTCTCTCTAAAGGACACTTTGACTCTGCAATTAGGTGTTGTCCTTTACAGGGAGGTTCCACTATATATATGCATACCACTATGCACAATGAATATGGCGCCTCTGCCACCGCTGCAGAGTTGTTGTTTCTTTTCCCCTTGTGTAAAGATTACACAAATTCCATGAGTTCATGCTCCTCGAGCTGTTTTATGATAAGCAGCAGCCTCTCCCAAAGGTCCTGTTTAGTGCATCTAATGCAAACCAAAATGTGTTCTGGAGCTGCAGGTGCCAAGCTACATTTTAGGCAAGTGGGGTAGATTTTGTTATTATTTTCTCTCCTCAATGGCTCGAGATGGCCTGTTCTAAGAAATGCCTTCCTCTCATAATAAAAACCTATGTTATAGTTGAGTAGTAGCCAACTATCCCTGGTGAACCAGCTAACTGGTGTTGATGATGTTTCAGGTCCCGTCCTCTGAAGAAATCCAAAAAATCCTCCATAAAGCCTCATTCCATACAACTGTAAGTGACACAGCTGAGAGAGTCAATGACAATTAACATATTTTTATTGACATGTTGTCAATACAGGAAAGTGCACAGTCCACACTATTTATGAGAAATTAACAATAATGAAAATGATGATAAAAATGAAGAATTGATATAAAAAATATATACTATATACAATGACATTGTACATGCCGCCTCAGCCACCGCTGCAGAGTTTGGTGGAGAATCACCAGCGGGTCTCCAGCGACACCACACATTTCGCAATCTACGAAGATCATGTATATCACATGCTTCGCCGCTGAGGAGATGTTGATGGCATGGTCCTTGAGGCCCACCGCGAAGATCCAAGACTGAGAGAGAGATGTCTATATGATATTTGGTTCCCACAGTTGCTACCATTTAATGTTCGCAATAAATAAATATTCAAACAATCAGTTAAACACAAGGTAATAAGACCAAATCCAAATAAATAAATAGTGTGTGACATTTCAGTAACAGCGTTGTTACCATCTTCAGACAAAAGTACTGAATGAGAAATTTTACCACAGTATGTTTTTAAATAGTTCCTGTAATCAAGTGTGTAAACAAGATAACAGATAAGAAGAAGATAGTTTTCTGAGAAACACAGAATATTATTGTTAGAATAAATTTTTTTTTTTTTTTTCAAATATAATTAAAAGCATATCTATAAATATCATTTATATTTCCTCTTTCTTCCATTCTGTTAATTGTAGCACATTTCTTTTGAATGAAAAATGCTTCTTTAAATTGTCTCTTAAAATAATTTTTCTCATAATCTAGTATCTTTGTTTCTTTTAGGTTAAAATTATTATATCCTGTGATTTTTCTATGTTCTACAAGAATGAAACGTCACACACTATTTATTTTTTTGGATTTGGTCTTATTACCTTGTGTTTATAATCCTAATTGTGCCTTATCAAACAATCAGTTAAGAATAAATCAAAAGATGTTTATTCACTCAGGCCGCCATACAAACTGCTGTTCTTTCGCGTGCGCGCCACCTGATTGGTTGGCACGCCGCCAAGCTGTTAGAGGAGATGAGACTTCCACCGCCAGGTTACCTGCCAATCTCTGCAGCTGTTCTATCACAGTGTTTATTCTCTCATTTGAATCCAAGTGGGGTTAGTTGAAGAGTGGTAAAAACTGTCGACAGAACCACGCCCCGTGATTGAATTCTGCATTGGACACTTTTTTTTCCCTTAAAGAAAAACAAATTGCTTAAACAGCTAAACCCCCCACCATTGAGTGAGAGTAAAATCAAACAGGGCTCTGGCACAATTGGAAGTGTAAAAGCCAAGTAATATAAATAGTCTCTAACTACCCACCATGATTATCATGACCTGTACTTGTGTGTGGGATAATAATTTTTAAACATGGAACCAAATATTTGACCTGAATTAAATAATGAAACAGGATTCTGGAGATGTGTGTGTGTTTCTTTTCATTATGGAATTGTTTCAGATACTTTATTTTTATTATAATTTTTCAAAATTATCATTATATAATTATATTATATAAAAATATTATTCATAATTATATAATTGGGGGGGTCGGTGGAAGGCTGGGTAAACCGTTTGGTTTTCGACCACTAGGACCCGGGTTCGATTCCCGCATTGGGCACTTTTTTCTGTTTAAAAAAAAAAAAAATGCTCCAATGGCCCCCGATTCTTGCAAAAGTCCAACCCCACCAGCGAGTGCAAGTAACCAAAAGGGGCTCTGGCATTTGTAAGTGCAAAGTCGAACTGCTTTTCACATGTGTAGACATGTGGTGCGCTTACAGTAAAAGCAGTCGCTAACTACTCACCATGATTATCATGGCCTGTACCACGTGTACTAGGGATAAGCAAAAAAAAAAAATTATCCACGTAGTACAAGCAATGATATTATTCATGGTGAGTAGAAGTTGGTGACTGCTTTTACTGTAAGTGCACCACATGTCTACACATGTGAAAAGTAGTTAGACTTTTAAACTCACAAATATGCCAGAGTCCCGTTTGGTTACTTGCACTCGCTGGTGAAGTTGGACTTTTAGCAAAAATCAGGGGCCATTGGAGCATTTTCTTTTTATTAGAAAAAGTGCCCAATGCAGGATTCAATCCCAGGTCATAGCAGTTGTATACAGTCAGACCACCTTTCAGGCAAATTTCAAATTCCTTGTCTGAAAAATTCTATTCCTTTTGAGTCGAACCAGTCAACAAGCCATTTTCGGAGTATGTCTGAGTTAGAAAATTCCTGGTTTTTTAGGGCGTGTCCTAAAGATGTGAAAAGGTGGTAGTCCGACGGTGCTAAGTCTGGTGAGTACAGCGGGTGGGGTAAGAGTTCCCAGCCCAAGTCTTTTATGGTGTTTTTGACCACCGTAGTGTTGTGGGCTGGAGCGTTGTCATGCTGCAGTATCAGCTTGTTGTGCTTTTCACGCAATTCCGGTCTTTTTTCATTCAATGCCTCTCTCAAACGGTGCATTTGTTGTTTGTAGCAACTAGTATTGACCATTTTGCCAGGTTTCAGGAGCTCGAAATATACTAGGCCGGTCTGGTCCCACCATACGCAAAGCATATCCTTATTTCTGAAGCGATTGGGCCTAGGCATCTGTTTTGGAAATTGGCCGGGCAGGCCCCATGACTTTTGGCACGTAGGATTGCTGAAGTGGATCCATTTCTCATCAGAAGTTACGATTCGGTGCAAAAATGACTTCTTTTCATGCCTGGCGAGCAGCCCTTTGCAGGTTCCCAGACGCTGTTCTTGCTGCCTTTCGCTCAAATCAAAGCTGAAAGCTTTTGGGTCATTCCGAGGCTGTTTAAACGTAGGGAAACAGCACCTTGAGACACCTGGAGCTGTTTCGCGAGTTTCTCCTGCGTTTGGGTACTGTCCTCATCCAACAAAGCTTGCAGTTCAGCGTCCTCAAACTTTTGGGGCAGTTTTCCACGTGGTTCATTATCAAGTTCGAAATCACCACTTTGGAATTTTTTAAACCACCTGTAACACTGCGATTTGCTCAGAGCGTGGTCGCCGTAAACTTCCTCGAGCATTCGGTGGCACTTTTCTTCCAGTTGAAGGCGAACAACAAAACTTCCAGCAAATGGGCACTTTTTGGCTCGGAAATCACCATTTTCCACGATTTGAATTTTTCTAAAACTGCACGCATGCTGATGCCACGTGCGTCAAAAAGCAAAACGCCTTCAACAGCGCCACCATCGGCTCAAATAAAGTTGCACAGCACCCTCTGGCGGCCATTTTCGTGTTTCATACTAATAGACCTGGTAATAATATCACTCAGCATTAAGTTCATGATCACTAACAAGATGGAAAGAGGCCTATATCCAGAACCCTGTTGCTTTATTTAATTAATATCCCAGAGATTCTCATCTATTGTATTTGACCCATGTACTTGGAATTAATCTGTGTGTGTTGTTTCAGGAAGAGGAAATACGGGATGGGCATCTCTCTAAGGCTCCAGCAAGCTGACGATGAACTTAGGAGAAAGTTGAAAATGATCCCATAGTCTACCCTCTATTAATTTATTTATCAGAATTGTTATATAGCAGCTATCTCTTGAAGAGGTAAAAAGCTGCACACATTGGTCAAAGTCAGGCCAGTATTGTTTGATGATTGTCAACAAACCAGTAAATACAGATCTATTATTGGATAAACGTGATTCAATTTCTACCCATAGACTGTCGTCTTCAGTATAATTTGAGAGTTTGTAAATCCAAATATACAGTAAAACCCCTCTATAGTGAACCCCAATGGGACAGAGCTTTTGGTTCACTATAGCCACGGTTTGGCCATTTTTTTTACTTTTCAAAATTTTTAGACTGTATCATTAAAAAACAGCCATACAAACAGATAAAGGCAGAAAGTTACTAATGGTCACTTTATTTTAATTCCCTAAATTGACCTATTTCTTTACAGTAATTCTGAATATCAAAAGAAGTCATTTGTTAATAGGTTCTTCTTATCATTAGCATACATGTTTATATATAAACCTATGTATTATTTAAAAATTAAGCCAAATCCCCTAGGCAAAACATTATGAATTATATATTTAAAAGGTATAAGAGTATTTTAGAACATCTTTCTCAAATAATATACCATATTTATTTGAAAAAATGTCTCTAATACCTTGCTGTTTGAAAGTGAAATTTGAAAATCAGAATTGTCTTAAAATATCGTTATTTCCATCAAAGGAATAAAACTCAGTGTATTCTGAATCAATTGAAGATGAATCAAAAGTATCCAATTCAGAAAAATCGGACGCGAAACATGTTGATACGATAGCGCGATCGGTAAAATTGCGAATAAAAAACGCCAATTTGCAAACACAAAATCGGTGGTAAAACGGCCGGCCAGGGGGAATATCCGCGAACCCTGAATGAGTCATATACCTAACAAGAATTCCATTCTAAAAATAGAACTGTAGTGGTAGTTTTTGAGAATTTATAAGTCGATTTGTTTGTGGCTCATGAGACACAGGGAACTTGGGGGGAACTGTTTTTTTTTTTCTTCTTCTTTCAATTCCAGTTTCCACATATTCTTCTGAAGTGTATATTAAATTTTGTTTTTAACCTGTTATTCAAACCATTTCTGGCTTTAAAATCATTTGGAATTATGTTTTAGCCTAGGTTAAACTTGATATAGAACGCTTCTAAAAGGGCATGCTGCCAGTTTTTTTTTCTTTATTTTGGAAGCCATTTGTATTTTTCTTCTATTTCAAAATTGTCGAAGGCAAAGATATTCTATTAAATAAAAGTAAAATGTGTAAAAATTTATACAACATACAGAAAAAATAGAATGGAAATGAAAACAAACAATGCCGCTAATTTTTTGTTTTGAAATCGCGATCCGTGAGCTGAAACATGCTCAAAATTTTGTTGTTTAAAAACATTTTTTTAAATCACAATTTTAAGTTCGTTATAAGCCTAGTATTTTAAATAGATTTTACCATTTTGGGACCGAAAATAGGTTCGTTATAGGGGTAGTTTGTTATTTTAAAAATCGCAAAGTTCGTTATAACAATGGTATTTTCAATGGAATGGAATTGGGAATGGCTGTGGGTTCGTTATAAGGGAAGGTTCGCTATATCCAGGGTTCGTATTAGCGGGGTTTTACTGTATTTTAACTCCTTTGTTGTTGTTGTTTCTTATCCCCTTGTGTAAAGATTACCCGAATTCCTTGAGTGATATCTTGGAATGGGGTGTAGCTTTCGTTGATCATGGCACCATGATCCAGGCACACTTTGGTGAAAGTCTGACTTTTTAACTCCTTTAACAGCCACAGTAGAACAACCTTCCATTGGTCTCACCTGGAGGTTGGACATGTTAGTTTGGATTATACAAGGTTGTCCCAAAAGTTTGTAAACACTTGCTAAAAATGGAAATATAGTAAAACCTCCATGTAAAGGACATCTAGTTGCAGAGCCAAAGTGTTCTTTAGGGAGAGGTCTCCTCTTACCGGAGAATTGCTAAATAGTAAAAATGGTGATTTTGCAAATGAAAACTGTCCTTTGTTGAGAGGTGCCCTCTAGTCAGAGTGTCTTCTCATGGAGGTTTTACTGTAATAGCTTTTGAAAGTTTTTAAATAATATATTTTTTTTATAATACAGATTTATTTAAAATGCATCTTTTTTTTTGTCAATTAAAAAATAATTGTATCTCATAGAACCTCTTAGCTGTACCCGAGTTAAATAAAATCCAATTTACAGTTATGGTATGTATATTCTATACATTGTTTTCGACCGCTACGACCCGGGTTCGATTCCCACATTGGACACTTTTTTTCTGATAAAAAAAAAAAAATGCTCCAATAGGCCCCCGATTCTTGTAAAAATCCAACCCCACTAGCGAGTGCAAGTAACCAAATAGGCTCTGGCACATTTGTAAGTGCAAAGTCCAACTGCTTTTCTCATGTGAAGACATGTGGTGGGCTTATAGTAAAAGCAGTCGTCTTCTTCTACCCACCATGATTATCATGGCCTGTACCATGTGTACTAGGGATAAGCAAAAAAAAAAAAAAATTCTATACATTTCTACCCTCTCTATTTACCTACAATTTTATAAAACTTACCTATATATTTTGGTAACAATGAAATGTTTATAACATACGGTAGATTCAACCTTATAATGGGAATTTATCAATATGTTTTTTTTTTGTATGTATCAATATACAGTAGAACCTCCCTGTAAAGGACAACACCTAATTGCAGAGCCAAAGTGTCCTTTAGGGAGAGGTGTCATCATACTGGAGAGTTGCTAAATAGTTGTTGTTGTTTCTTATTCCCTTGTGTAAAGATTACACGAATTCCATGAGTTAATGCTCCTTGAGCTTGATCTCATGGAATGGGGTGCAGCTTTCCTTGATCATGGTACCATGATCCAGGCACATTTTGGTTGCTAAATAAAAAAATGGTAATTTTGAAAATGAAAACTGTCCTTT
>CP092883.1:52571516-52605228 GCA_030710605.1 Cordylochernes scorpioides | reverse complement strand
TTATACCCTAGTTTGTGTGTTTGACTCTGTGTTTACCTTGGTCTTGACAATGGAGATATCCTTGGCAGCCCGGTCCAGCTCCTCCTCCCACCAGAAGGAAGTGAAAGCCTCCGAGTGGCCCAGCTGTACACACAGCAGGGAACTGTCAAAACCTGGAGAGAACTAACAGCTGGCTGAGAGACTTCCTTGTAATACACAAACATTCATTGTAGAACGACATTTGAAAACTATCCTGCATGTGTTTCTTTTGAATGAAAAATCGAAATTTATTTCAAGGAGAAATAACTATTTCTAACCTTAGGGATGAAGAGTATGAAAAGATGAATTGTGAAGAGTAATGATAAACGGAAAAAATGAAGTGTCCAGGGATGAGAATTGAACCCACAGTGTTCTGCTTACCAGGCAGATGCCATGTCCACTAGGCTACCCTGGACATATTTTTCCGTTCGTAAATATTATATAAAGTAACTTATAATACAATATAATGCGGCTTATGATTGTAGAACGACATTTGAAAATTATCCCGCATGTGTTTCTTTTGAACGAAAAGCGGAAATTTATTTTAGGGAGAATAACGATTATTTCTAACCTTAGGGATGAAGTATGAATTGTGCAGACATTCCAGAACCACATATCACAACACACCAGCTCACACAGAAAGATCCTTTATTAACTCTGCTCTTATATAAGTTTCATTTGAATGATAAAAAAAAAAGTGATAGATAATGAAATTTATAGACAGTAGAACCTCCCTGTAAAGGACAACACCTAATTGCAGATTTAAAGTGTCCTTTAGGGAGAGGTGTTCTCTTACTGGAGTGTTGCTAAATAGTAAAAATGGTAATTTTACAATGAAAACTGTCCTTTGTAGAAAAGTGTCCGCTAAAGGGAGGTTCTACTGTATAAAAAAGCCTTTTATTAGGTAGCCTTATACAGGTTTTTCATGAAGAAAATAAGAGAAAAAGAAATAGGCTTACACAGTTTAAACAGTAAAAAGATACTCATTGTGAGAAAATATTCGTAATTTTACAACTTTTTTCACAATTTTATCATGAATAGAGATTTACACAGTTTGTCTTTAAATACAGTAGAACCTTCATGAGAGGACACGCGCGCTAGAGAACACCTCTCTACAAAAGACAGTTTTTATCTCCAAAATGACCATTTTTACTATTGATCAGCTCCTCTGGTAAGAAGACATCTCTCTCTTAAAGAATACTTTGGCAGGGGGTTGGTGGAAGGATGGTCTAAACCATTGGTTTTCGACCGCTACGACCAGAGTTCAATTCCCGCATAAAATAAGCTCCAATGGCCCCTGATTCTTGCAAAAGTCCAACCTCACCAACAAGTGCAAATAACCAAATGGGGTTCTGGCACATTTGTAAGTGCCAAAGTCGAACTGCTTTTCACATGTGTAGACATGTGGTGCACTTACAGTAAAAGTAGTCGCCTACATCTACCCACCATGATTATCATGGCCTGTACCACATGTACTAGGAATAAGCAAAAAAAAAAAAAACAATGTGTACTAGGAATAATAATACTTTTTAAAAAGTAATTCTTTATCAGATTTTAGAAAAGTTATCTAAACACGTATAGCAGTTTAGAGTCTCCCAAGAAAGACCCTAGTGTAAAATATCAGTTTCAGTAGAAAGACTCCTCATGACTTGGCCTGACATGACAGAGTCTCTCATAGGAAACCACCTCCATGAGAGGCTGGATTTAGAAATGTTTTGTAAACTATTGCCTCTCATGGGAGATTCAGTACAGTAGAACCTTCATGAAAGGACACCTCTCTACAAAGGACAGTTTTCATTTGTAAAATTACCATTTTTTACTATTTAGTAGCTTTCCGGTAAGAGGAGACCTCTCACTAAAGTACACTTTAACTCTGTAATTGGGTGTCCTTTACAGGGAGGTAGTTCTACTGTATCTATAAATCTGGATAGTAGAATATATAGTGATAACAATATCAACCGTGATTTCATAATTTTTTTTGCATGCCAATCACCTAAAATAATCAAAAATACAGTAGAACACCTAGTTGAAGAACCAAGTTGTCCTTTAGAGAGAAGTGTATTCTTACTGGAAAGTTGCTTAATGGTAAAAATGGCAATGAAAACTGTCCCTTGAGAACCTCCCTTTAGCAGACACCTCTCCACAAAGGACAGTTTTCATTTGCAAAATTACCATTTTTACTACTTAGCAACTCTCCGGTAAGAAGACACTTCTCCCTAAAGAACACTTTGGCTCTGCAATTAGGTGTTGTCCTTTACAGGGTGGTAGTTCTACTGTATCTCTAAAAGTTGCCCTCTTGATAAGGATTTTGTCTTTTTTTTAATAAGATCTTGTTGGTAAAAAGAATGTCTTCTTCATAGCTATCTACAGTAGGTGCATATGCAATCCTTATTTTTTTGTTTGCTTATCTTTAGTAGATGACCATGATAATCATGGTGGGTAGAATACAAATAAATAAGACTTAATCTAAATAATTTAACGTTTGGGCAACAGCATTGTCACCATCATCAGACAAAAAAATAAATATTAAATTATTTGGATTAGGTCTTATTTTCTTGTATTATAATCTATAATCCAAATTGTGCTTTATTACGGTGGGTAGAAGTAGGCAACTTGCTTTTACTGTAAGTGCATCACATGTCTACACATGTGAGAAGCAGATATGCACACAATCTGACTTCTTTAATTCAACACCCGAGGGATTCGAATATTTGGTTGAATTAAGGTAAGTGTTGAATTATAGTCAGTTACACACTGTGTTTGAATTAGGAGTAAATTCCTTCTTGGTATTTCTCAAGTGTGTTTGGAAGTGATGATTTTTTCTGAGAGAAGTTATCCATATGTCATTTATATAATCTTCAACTTTTTCCGAGATAATCCGTCTGAATATATTTTCCCATTCCTATATTGAGAAACACAAGGTAACGACACCAAATCCTGATAAATAAATAGTTTGTGACGTTTCAGTAACAGCATTGTTATACCATCATCAGACAACAGACTGAAAAGTTTCAGTACTTTTAGGTTTTTTTTTGCTTATCTCAAGTACACGTGGTACAGGCCATGATAATCATGGTGGGTAGAAGTAGGCGACTGCTTTTACTGTAAGTTCACCACATGGCTACACATGTGAAAAGCAGCTCGACTTTTGCACTTACAAATGTGCCAGAGCCCTCTTTGGATACTTGTACTCGCTGGTGGGGTTGGAATCTTGCAAGAATCGGGGGCCATTGGAGAATTTTTTTTAGTACTTTTAGATGATGATGGTAACAATGCTGTTACCGAAACATCACTCACTATTTATTTATTTGGATTTGGTCTTATTACCTTGTGTTTAAAAAAGAAATTTATTCAGTATTTTGTCTGAAGATGGTAACAATGCTTTTACTGAAAATGTTACACACTATTTGGATTTGGTCTTGTTACCATGTAATTCTAATCTATAATCCAAATTGTGTCTTATCACTTTATTGAGAAGTGATGAAATTTCTATTCCCAGAATATATCTCTGATATGTTTAGTTCCATTTTGTATCAACTTCCGTGTTGAATAGAAGCCTCAGACATTCCATGTTCCAAATTTCCATCATTCACTACCACATAAGGTGTTGATGCTGTAGAGGCATATACAGTATAACCTCCCTGTAAAGGACAACACCTAATTGCAGATCCAAAGTGTCCTTTTACTGGAGAGTTGCTAAATTGTAAAAATAGTAATTTTGCAAATAAAAACTATCCTTTTGCAGAGAGGTGTCCTCTAGCGTGAGTGTCCTCTCATGAAGGTTTAACTGAACAATACATCCAGGCTGTTAGCAAACTGGAACATGCTGGGGCTAGCCAGATTACATGGTGGCTGAATCCAAATAAGACAGCTTTCTAATAGACTGAGAAACAGATACAGTATAAGAACTCCTATAATCAAATGCAGGCTTCTCATCAGCTATGTTTTCTAGATAAGTTCCCAACCAAAGCTATAACAAGCCCCATCTGTCCTTGGTTCTGAGTAGAAGGCCTTACTTTGGGTGGTCAAATCTCATCTTCTCAGCATATTTATTGTCTTAAGTGGCATTAGGTTAATGGTACCATACTATGCTGATACTACCGCTATTGATCCATAACTGATTTTATCAATCGACCAGTAAGAACAAATAGAAAAAAAGGGCTCTGAAATCATTTAAGTACAAAATAGATTGCTTCTAGTATGTAGTAGTTTGTTTTTCCACTAGTGGAAGTTCATTTGTAACTTGGCCGATGAATTAAGTTAGATGGAATTTGGTGGAATTCCTCCCTCCGTGGTAGTGATCCAATTTGACTGATGCCATCTTATGGATATTCTGATGTCAGTTGAACTTTCTGCCGTTGTCATTTATTCTGCCTGAAGACATCTCTAACTGGTCAAGCGACCCCCTGACGTGCAGAGCTGGGTCTTCAGGCGAGGCCTGGATGACAACACCATCCTGGAGTCTGCCAAGACATGTCTCTATAAGTCTCAACATTGAACTGAGAGTCCTTGTCTGGAGGAGGACTCTCTCAAGATGGAGGAACCTCCCTTTCTGAGAACAACTGTATACATTTTATCATCAAATTGTAAATAATTTCATTTATCATTGTTTAATATCTCATTAATTTTTGTAACAATTGACTAAGTATCAATAAAATATTTTGAATTGTATCAATTGTCGAACTGCTGCAATCCCAGCCTTCACCAATGGCCCTATAGTCAGCCATGTACAGGTATTCATGACTACTGTCCATGAGTCTCCATGATGGGGAGCTGCTGTCGTTGGTTGGCTATTCAGGGGGCACCACATGGAGGTGGCAGTTAGACTTTGCCCCTCCTCCCCTAACCAACTGCACCATCTACAGGACCAAAGAGGCCTCACCAGACCATCTCTTGGAATGTATGGGAATCTCAAAACTGGACCTATATTCCAACCCTACCAAGATTGTGAATTTGATCTATGAATTTAGTCTCTATGAACTTGTATAAATTATACAATGGGATAATAATAATAAAAAAAAAGACTACTGTAAGTGTACCAGGTTTCTCACCTGTATTTCATCACATACTTATCACAGAGAGAAAAGGGGGAAATTTTATAGGAGATGGGGAACTGATTCTGCCCCTAATCTATCACCACCATTGTACCAGGTATACTTGGGATTTAAGAAAAAAGAGAGATAGATAGGTGACTTACTCCATGTTTGTTATTCTTCAGGCCAACTTTGATGGCATCCTTGATCCCTTCCTTGTTCTTGCCCAGACCTTCCCCTGGATAGCACAAACATCAATGTCTGATTAACATGAATAGATTAATTAATACAAAGCAATAACACGCCATCTATATATAATGAATGAAGACATTGAAACGCAAATATTTTTTTTCACAAATAAATCAAACTTCTTACTGCGATGAAATAGTAGATTAAATTGGTGAAACCGCTGGAAGGGTTCACCACTGATAAGCCAAGCATTTCCATTATTTTTTCATCGCAGTAAGGACAGTAGAAATTTGATTTATTTGTGGAAAGAAACAATCGAATTTCAATGTCTTTATTCATTATATGAATAGATTATGATGATGATGAACAATTTATGGAAATCTATTTTTATGTAAACCTTGATTTGTCCATATAGAGTAAACATATATCTTTATGACATATCTTTAACATCTTGGCAAATGCTTTATTTCTCCTGACAAAGACAAAAGATTTTTGTTGAAACAATGAGAAAAATTTAATTGGCCGAAGAAATATGAATGCCGGCCAGGCAACCTCTATCTTCAAAACAATAACTTGATTGCAAAATCCTAATTGTAAACTCCCGATTGGGGTGACTCTGAGACATTTGGCCCAATCTGAGACTAAGCCTCTCATTGGCTGTGATGTCACAGTGACACCGGATGTAAACAAAGGCTAGGATTGGTTCATTCTATGCATCATTACCTTGACCTCAGGGATTTCTCTGATTGGTTGGTTGGTTCTAACTCATCGATATAGTTTTAACCATGGTTACTACATCATTATACCATGGTACCAAGTGATGATGTTTGACTGGATATGCATATAAGGTACCTTATGTAGAAAATGAATTCTTTTGACACTTGACATGTATGAAGAATCCTCCAACCCCACCAGCGAGTACAAGTAACCAAACGGGGCTCTGGCACATTTGTATGTGCAAAGTCGAACTGCTTTTCACATGTGTAGACATGTGGTGCGCTTACAGTAAAAGCAGTCGCTAACTACCCACCATGATTATCATGGCTTTGAAATAAGAAAGATGAAGAATCCTCAAGATGAAATAGACAGATAAAATGACAAACAAACAAAACTGCAAATTTGTAGTGAGCTAAACAATGAGGGTGGCTCTTAAAATATGGTCTACCATAATTATGTGTTTGGAAGTGACACTATTAAAATCATTAGTCGTATGGTGGATGAAGCAAGCAAAATGTCATTCACAGTTAGCTCATCTGTATCTGTTGTCTCATATTCTTTCATTTCCAATTATAAACTAAATTTGGAGATACAAATCTCTATATTCTTGTCACTTTAAACACAGGTGAAATGAGGTCTCTGGACAATCAGGTTTACTGTAAACTAAACTGAATCTAAATTAACTTAAAATAATGACTTTTAAACACCTTACACTAAATTAAGCACCAATAGATTTGTTCTAGTGACCTCAAGGTGGAATGCAAGGTAGTACTGTTAAGAAAATTCTTCCCAATCGCTATTATTATGGTCAAAAATTTATCAGTTGTTAAATGTGTTAAATATATGTGATAAAAGGATACTTTAATCACCACATTTCTATCAACTTTCGATTTGGATACAAAAAAATGCTGATAGGACACGTGACAATTTAAAAACACACAAACCTTCGCTCCAACCAAATTTTTTAAGTTGTTCAATAGCAAATTTATTATTCATTTTTCAAAAATATTTTATAATTCAATATCTTAATATACAAAATTATATTTTATAATTTAAAATCTAAAACATTAAGAGATTTAAAATAAATAAATACAAACGAGACCGTTTGTAAACAAAAAAGGGATGATGATTTAAAAAATAATATATTCATTGAATGAGATATTTAACGTGTTTAAAAATCATATTAAAACCTTTTCCTAAATTTTTGAAATTTTGATTATTTAATTTCTGTGCCTATAATTTATTTTTTAAATCTTAAACATAATCTCTTTCCACAAAAATCTTTTCCTGGCCCTGAAAATAACTATTGCAAATTTGTTTTGGAATATTTGATAAATGTATATCTTTAGAATTATTTAAGTAATATTAAGTTAGAATATTTCTTGCCAATGCCATCAAATTTTAAATTATGATTTAGAATATAATTTTAAATATAGTATTTTTGTTTGTTTTTGTTTTGTTTTAATAAAGTTTCTAAAAAATGGAAGAAGTGGATAAACAGGTACTAATTAATGGGTAGCTTTGTGTTCAGCGCTTATTTCCTGGCGTCTGCAGCCGTGTCGATTCCAGTGCCTGGCGCGCGTTCTGGCTAGTGAAGCGGGTAATGGGCGTTCTAGAGACCCGCAGAACGAAGGCGATGGTCTCCGCCTGTACTCCGCATAATAGCTGGAGCTGGCGTTTTATTGCAGGAGGCGCTGGTATAAGGCCTCCAGGTGCACGTCCATAAGTGCAGCCCAAGTTGAGCGCACTAAGGTAGAAGCACCATTAGAGATATCTCCGACAGGCGCCCTTAGCTTTCGCTCGGTAGCTAGTAGGTCTTGCGGCCGCAGGAACCTGTTGTCGCTTCGAAGGCACATGGACCTCAGGCTAACGGGGTGCAGAACCCGTGGTCCAACTCAAGAACGTGAAAACGGCCTCCAAGAGGCTCAGTAGTCTCATCCTCTTCGGTAATAGCCAAACGTCTGGAGCTGGTCAGCCACGCCCGCGGACCGTTGGTGCGCCGCTCAGAGAGGCCTGGACCCTCTTCAGGCAGGCGAACTAAAGCTGACCCGCGATGTCAAGCAGGCCGACGCCACTTTCAGGCATAGTTCTAGCCAGGAAGCCCCGTGAAGCCACAAGACTCGGCTCGTTCCCCACACGAAACGCTCCAGCCGCGGGCACGAACCACCATCTACAGGCGACGGGGTGACCACCGCGCGATGGCTCGTTCCAGCAGCCCCATCAGGTGAATGGTTTGTTAGGCAACGGTTGTTGCTGGCATAGATCATGCAGCCCAGGATGGTTAGTGATTCTGACGTCCAGGATATTCCCAGAGGAGAATCCGTCCAGTGCTTCCATGGAACCGCACCAGAACCCGCAGCTCTCTTCGATGCTATTCCAGAGTCCACGCGGAACTCTTCGAAGATCAGGGGAACGAGCTCAAACTGAGTGTCGTCCCTGATGAAGAGTATGATGTCATTCGCATAGGCGACCGCAACCGTGGCCCAAGATTCTCTCGAGGCGGCAAGCAGAGGCCTATGCTGAAGAGTATGGCGCTGAGGCGGCAACTCTGCCTCATCCCGTTGAGAAGCGGGAAGGCCTTGGTGTAAATGTTGCGTTCCCGGTTTTGGATAAATGAAAAGGGAGGATACACGATGTGACCCATTAAAGTTTCCTTACTTAAGTATATATATATAGCAATTTAGGACAACAACCCCATGTATATAACCCGCAGCAAGACCTTAATGTTGTATAATAGAAGCACAGCTGTCAATGATGCACTATCGACATATGTCTTTACATCATCACATGTAATGCAATTTGTGCAAACAGGATGAATAAAAAAAAAACGGGGGAAACTCTGTAATTGATTAAGAGTTTGAGTTTTAAGCAGGGATCGAGCATATAATATTGTCAGGACAAAGGTCTAAAGATGGAATAACGCACTGAAACACATAAAAGTACAAACATCACTAAAACCTGACAGATAATTAGCCTCAAAGTAGCCCTAATAAAGTCGTAATTTTGCAACTGTTGCTGTGTCAATATATCACAGCAAAGATATAGTACACAACTCTATTTCAACAGAGTCGGTTGTTCTATGATTTGTACACTTTGTGAAATTAAGGTTGTGGGGTGTAGTACCATAAAGCAAAAGGAATGAAATATGTATGAGAGGAAACAGGAAATTTTCTCTGATATTTATTTAAATAAATTAAAATTTGGGAACATGTCTATACTGACGAGATATGCTATTTACATAGTAAAATTTAGATAGAGGTGACCTGAAGTTACTTTATAGCCCTTTAGGGCCCATGCGAAATCTAGGTTGGTTACTACACAAAAAGGGGGGGGGGGGGGCGCTAAGTCATAATGACAAATGGCTTACCTTTTTCTCGAAAGTGCCGGCAAAGGTCTGATCTCCCGTCTGAAGACTGTCCTCTCACTGAGCGACTCCGATCGAATCTGCCTTTTGGCCAAGAAACCCTCTTTTATTCATGCCTCTCCCCGTTTCCATTCGCTGCCGAGCCAAAGTTTCTATTGGCTGGCATTTTCATTCGCCGAAAGAAACACCAATCAAAATGGCCAACGGCTCCAGTATACAGTTTCATAGACGCCCCAGGCCTCTCCATCAAAATAGAACATATAGTATTACCAAAACAAAAAAATCTAAAGAGAGAAACAGCTACGGCGATAGTGTCAAATTTCAGACGCCAGGCCCCCCCCCCCCCTCCACATGGATTGAAATACAATCCTCCTTTTTCTCGGGACGGTATATATATATCGCCCCCCCCTCCGTCTTAGCTAAAATCGACACAGGCCCCCTTTTCACTTGAACTGTAATATAACGCTTTCCTTTCTCGGGAAGGATATTTTATAAGGTTCAGTCTTTTAGAGATCTTCCTTCTCCATTTTTTTTTTTCTGGTCACCTTTACCTAAATTTTTGGTGAGGGGAATATATGTACATATGAAACAACAGCTTCCAGCGCGGATGTCTCTGGGTGTCACTGGTGTCTTCTTCACCAGGCATCAGCTTTCGGCATGGAAGTCTGGTGTCATCAATTGTCTAGGTTTCTGGGCAAAAAGTGGTCTGTAAGTCTATGTGGGAGGGAAGCCATGTATCCATTTGATTTGATTATACATACGCCTTCTGTTGGGGTATGGTTACAAAAACGTGCCCCAACAATCCCTCCCCCTGCCAAGTAATGGACAAATGCGTTTGTGCTACTCATTATTCATCTGTCTTTCATCAGTTACTATGAAAGCAGGCCCATTTCTAGCAAAATGCATTTCCATTACTAGGTGAAGCCAGATGTACCGAAACCTGTAGGGAAGATAAGGCTAGTCAAAATGATGGTATGCCATTCTAGATGTTTATTATTCCGAACATTAGTGGGCATTGCGCATCCTGGCAAAGGGGTTTTTATGTGTTATTATTCCGTCAGCACACTGTTATCAACATAGGTTATGGGGGGACAGTCATATCATATGTATGGAAGTAAGCAAGGTCATCTGTCTTACCATTCATGGGTATATATACCACCCTTCCACTTTCTTCTTTGGCCTTGAGGAGTAGGCCTTCCTTGTGGTAAGTCCTCTCAACCCATCCTTGCCTCTTGTGGTGCTGGATTCATTGCTACCTTCTTTTTGCTAACAATACAGTTAGAACATTTCCCTATTACATATTATATATAAAAAATTGGGCGCCAAGAAGTCGTTTAGAAATAACTGACTAGTCCAACTCCTAAAACATGCCAGCATCTTTATTTAAGTACCAATCAAGACATTCGTGTGGTATAGTTATACATATACAATCAAAGGAAAGGATAATTATAGTTAGCTGAAAGAAATATCTTGATACATAATAATTAGCCTATGACATGATGACTTTTGCTAAATTAAAAAAATTACAGAAACAAATTGTGAAAGTAATTATTAAATAAGGCACGAAATATGTAATGATAAAATGAATCCTTCCATGTTATATGATGGGTATAATATATATATTGAAGAAAACACGTATCATGCAGATAGTGATTAAATATGATAAAAAATCATCCCATGATAGATGATAAAGAAAACCACTACAAAATTATATATGATGACAAAATATATATACATATATTAGTAAGGCGGATAAAAGACAATAAGGATAAAATAGATCATGCCTTGAGGGAAGAATAAGCCACGACAACATGTTAAAAAAAAAATGCAACATGGCAGGTAAATATTACTAATATCATGAATATCAAAGGAAATAAATTTGTTGAAATGAATAGTATATATAATTATAATATAATATAAATGATATAAGATAATAACCTATTCAATAAGAAAATGAAAACACATTATATATATTTGTGCGCTGAAGGATCAAGGTTTAGCATCTCAATTAAGTTTTCAATCTTATTCAGTCTGGAATCACGAGTTGGTCACTGGGTAATATTCGTCTATCCCGATCCTACTGGAGGGTGTGTTTTCTCTTATGTGTTAGATTCCTCAAATTGCAATACTCTCTCAACCCAGATAGGTACGTCATTTAGAATCTTGGTCAAATGGAACATAGCCCAGACCTCTATTAAACTACTCAGTCCATTTAAATCTAGGGTGACAACCGTATGAAGAAAGCTCTCTGTTTGACAGAGAAACTAATCAACTTCTCCCATTTTGTTTGTGAACTCCGTTTACCTTGTCTCTGGGGTGTGTACAGTTCAGCTACCTCCCCCTTCCAAGAAATTCATATTACTTTCATCTACCAATATACTCCCTATTCATTGACCTGAACCCTATAAATCTACATCTTATAAATTTGAATTTTATCAATCTGAAATTTTGGTTCTTTTACAAATTCCTTCAGAATTCTACTCCCTGTATAACTGCTCTTAATTCTACTGTCCTCAATACAACACTTCTAAAACTTTGACCTCACTGGCCTTGTTCTGGCGTCTCGTTCGCGGTCATTATAGTTAACTAATACTTTAAAATCTTATCCTAACATGGAACGAGTCTAAACTCGTTGAAGGTCCTAATAATTACTTATTCTGTCTCTCGAATCGGTCTTATGCTCGAATTCATTCCAACAAAACGTATGGCAGGGCGAATCCTTTATTAGAAGAAACTTCCGCTAGCTATGGGGGATCAAACTGGTACCAAAAAAAAAAAATTCAATAGACGAAACACTTCGTCTAGAATAACTGGGCAATCTCTGCCTACTTGCCAATCTTACAGGACCTCCCGTCTGCAACACCCTCGCTCCAGCCACGCTAAAAGCGTCGAAACTACGGTGTCAGATCGGTTACCCAAGGTCGCGCCGTTATACCCCAGGCTATACGGCATGGCTAAAACAAATCCCCCATCCTGCATAAAATTCAATCTATACCTCTTCGCTTCCTCTTGCGAGGAGGAGGTGAGTGGGCTGTCGGCTTGATCCCTGCCTCCACTATCTCCAAGTCTGAGGGTCGGGATAGGGATCATTTATCCACAATCCTTAGAATTCAAGCTAAACTAAGATTAAAGAAAATCAAAGGGAAATTATACCCCCTAACGAGGGACCTAACAAAAGGGAGCGAATATTTTCTAACTAGATAGAGTTGTAGTTGTCCTATGAGGCTATCGTTCCTAACAAATAAAGAAATCAAAATTGAAAATTGAACCTATTAAATTCCCTAACACTACTCTAAAGCAATTTTGGTCTAACAGTATACTAGTTTTTAACCCTTCTCATCATTTATTCCACTTCACATTCATACAACAACAAAAAATTCAGTCACTGTGGGCATTCATTCTAAAGTTAAAAACTGCTATAGACGCCAAAACACTCAATAATCTCTATCAAATAAACCCTAACAATTTATAAATTCCAGGACTAATGTGAATCAAATAAAGTTTTCTAATTAGAACAAAGTGGGGACTAAAGCCCTATTGACTTAAATAAATGCCTCATACAAACTCTATATATACTAATACTTTATACTCGATAAATGATTGTTAATAAAATGGTTAACAATTCTAAATAATCTGAAAGCTAACCTACCTAAAAAAAATGTAATTTCAAAAACTGCCCTTGCTTTGACACTAAGTGACTATTCACGACAATTCTATAAAGACACTCACAAATTATAATGGCGAATAAAGGACCATTAAACGTGACAACCTTATAAAAGCGGAATTGAGTCACTCCCTAGCCACCGTGGGTGAAGTCACTTTCTTCCTACTTCATCTTGCGTCTGTCCCCTTTGCAGTAGTCCGACCTCAACACTCTATGAAAGATGGATTTATAGGGTTTACGATTCACTACCCAACACTAACATTCTCAAGTGCTTTCCGAGGATCGACTACGGTCTGGGCCTACTTAACTTCTACCCCTGGCTTAGGGTCCCTATACTTCACAACTTCACTCTGAGAGATTGACCTTTCATGTTCTCATTAGAAACCTATTTCAAAGCTACTACCTGAAGGCCAGGGGATTATAGGGTTTCTGAATTACCCAACACAAGCCATAGGATGCCTATTAGGTTTATTGTTTTAGACATAGCCCCCCTCTAAGTTGTGATTTCCTACACCTTCCTTCACCTATTACTCCTGATAATAACTAAAATTTCAGATTTACACTAATTAGTTAATTCACAATGGTATACATTATTCTCACTGGTCTTTGAAACTCGGGTTTTAACAAGAAATAGTTTGTATAGAAAAAAAAAAAGGAATCCTAATGAAGTTCTACTTTAAAAAAAAAAAGGTTTTTAAATGAAAAAAAAAAAAAGGTTGAAATCTCTAAACTTCTCATTCTATCGAGCTGATTCTCCGTACACACTCCAAAATCCTAGTTAGTGGCGACAGTCTAAGCAGAATTTACACTGTGTGGGCCTTTTCACCCTTGTAGACCTGCGTAAAGTTAAACTGTTCACACTAACTCTGTCAACTTCCTCTCGTCTCATTACTTCTGAGTTCGCTCTGGTTGTCACCCCTTGTGGAACCACTACATTAACGGACCTATTAGGGAGATAAGCTGGACCTGTAAGATGAATCCAATGATCTTCATCACTGGAACCTTGACTTGAATTACCATCACTAGTTTCCTCCTCCTCTGTGGGGAAAATCCTAATTGGTATATGGTATTGTTTTAACCTATCTATATGGTATTTATCCAAATTCCCAGTTTCTAGATTCTTCAAGAGATATACAGTATCACCAGCTCTTCTTAGTACCTCATATGGACCCCCATACCTTGGCTCAAATTTGTGATGCCCCTTCGTCTCATGCATTCTCTCCACTAGGACTAAGTCCCCGTTATTGAAAGTTCTCAGCCTTTTCTCTCAGTTCTCTCTCAGTCTGCTGTCTGAAATATTCCAGATTAGTAGTGGGGATTGGAGAAGAGAATCTCATGTATTAATGGGGGCAGGGAACCGAGGGGTGAAAGATGGGCTCATGGCCCAAAAGGGAAAGGAAATGGGAGAGGTACATGTTCATCCATGTGGGTGGATAGTAATCTTAGATCAATGCTCTTTCTGGGTGTATTGAAACTAACTAGCCATGATGGTAGAGGCGCTGTCCTCACTGCCTCTACTGTACATCAGAATGAACTATAATTATTACTAGTGTATATTATTCCAACAGCCTATGACCTTTAAACCTTTATACCTTCATATACACTCGACGGGGTAGTCACCTTGTTAAAAAAAAAAATCTATAATGTCATAGATCAGCTAGAGGGAGAACATAACAAAATTGTGCGAATAGTCTGTTTCAACTACTGATTGTAAGCCTATTAAACTCGTTCTCTTTAGGTTGGCTCGCTCATTAATCTACAATCTACGTTCAATAGTCATATTGAGTTCACATGGATGCTAGATGTAAACTGTATCAAAATAGTGTAGTTTTCTAGTTTCCGAATTATATGACAGTTAGAAAAAGAAACAAACATTCTGGAAATATCTCGCACTGGCTACTATAAAAAAAAAATTGAATGGGGTACAGCTCTGATCTTACAGGATACCTCATGGCTCATAGAATTGAATCGCTCATTTCTCACTAAAATATTCACACAGGGTATGGAGGTCTCCAGCGGTTCTATAGCTATTGGTCAACTAAATTAATTAATGGCAGGAATTGAAGTTAGTTTAAATGCTCATGTGCTGTTTTGTCATGCGTCTTTATGTCATCTGCAAAGGAAAGTGTCGCCTCAAAGGACCTAATTCTAGGACTAACATCCGCTGCACATTTCAGGAAGGAGTGGTCGTCCATACAATAGCAAGATATCATTTTGCTGCCAATGTACAATGTTGAGCATTTTCCATGTCGTCATTTTTGTCGATCCCCAATCTTCTAGGGTGTTTCTTTAAGCATTTCTTGATGTCATTTAATGCTTCATGCGATCCCGCCCGGCATTCAATAAGTAGTATTTGATCGTACCACCTCCAGGAGACCATCCCATTGCGGCCGAATCATTTCCACCCAACTTATAACGCCGTCCATATCGCGTAATTGAAATTAGTGTAAAACTCAAAGAATAAGACCTTAATCTCTTAATTCTTTACTAATTTCAGTTGGCTCAACATAAATCTTCTCAATTATTAATTTAGTACAGTGGTGTGACATGTCACACTTCTTCTAGTTCTTTCGCAAGCTCGATTAATCCCAGTGAAAGCCAGTTCAAGCGTCAATCCCGTGCTAACCCGTCATGCATGACTTCAAATTTGGAAATTATTAGACCTGAATATTTGCAGTGGCATCTGCTTCCACTGAAGGTATTTAAGACACAAGGCTGCCTCTTATCTTGTTTAAATCACTGTCTTTACACCCATATGCCTGTGTAAACTTTAACCATGACCTTATCAATTCTCAAAATTCTGCCTATCGAATATCCTGAGAATCAATGTTCTTCTTGTCTACGGCGGATTAACACAATAATTGTTCCCTAGAGTTATCTGCGTCGAGTGGTCAGTCTGTACTACTAATTCTCCACTCTAACTCCAGGATTCCTTTATCTACTCAGGCTGTTCAAAAATTTTCAAGACAGTTGTTCAAATCCCCAATGATAATCTGCTAAATTTCGATAATTATTGAATTCTCATTAAACAGACTAACTACACCTTCCTGACACAGAAGTGTCCAGCATCAAGATATGGCGTACTGCCCATTTCTTCATTTGATGACTGTGTCAAATTACAGCTGAAGAAACATACTAAGCATATAACTGGTTTAAATTTTATGTAATCTCATCATGCCTTCTGCTGGCAAATATTTACTGTAAAATTCAATACTATCAAGATGGTTTTATTTGTCTTCATCCAAAAAAAAATGTTTCAGAAATAGAATCTTGGAAATCTCTACTAAAGACAAAAATTATACATTTGTCAATTCAGGATAACCTTCCCTTGTCAGAGTGTATACAGGATATTTAAGATCATATGCAGTTGGAGGCATCATGAGAAAAAAAAAAAAGTCGGTTGCCTGACGCGTCTTTTTATGGTGATCAAACTTCTCTCTTCACGGGTACGCTAACTGGATCTTCAATTCTATTTTCACCTTAAGGCTCATATATCTGGATGCACAGGCTAGTATGATTTGATAGAAAGCGCTATTAAAATGAAGTTAAGATATTTGTATCCAGCAATAATTATCAGAACTCACCTCTGCTGTGAGAAATTATATCAGAGCTATGATGAAAAAAAATGCTAAGTCATTTCAGTAGACTACTGTAAAACACTGATCACCGTTCTAAATTTGAACCATGGGAATCCAACCTCATTTCTCATACTGTATATAATAATTTGAGAAAGTAAAATAAAGAAATTGTAATCAATGGTGCTCGCAACAGAATTCAAAATGATTGAGACACAGAACATTATAAATAATGTCCAGCAAGCAGGATACCAAACCACCTTTATATTACAACATTTCCACAAAAGTATAACTATCAATAACCCAATAAACAAAACCACAAAATATCTATAGGGCGATATGTTACATTCCATACTCACAAACATCTATAACAATAGCCAACTACTTAAGAAACTCTGGCATCCAAACATATTACTGTAATTCCCCTAACATAGGCTCCACCATAAAAGTCCACTATCTAAAAATAATCCTACTATCATAAAACCCACTAACCAAAACAGAGAATAAAAGGCAATATATTCCGTAGAGTGTAACAGCTGCCAAGCCAAATACGCAGGGGAGACAGGAAGGAGAGTCAGCAATAGAATATATGGACATAGACGCAACGTTATTAATCAAGACAATAGGTCTCTAATTTTCCAATACTGCAAAGGAACAGGTCTCACTTTCGCATTAGGAGAACCTAGAATACATTACAATAACATAAACAGCAAATATCAAAGGCTTATAATTGATTCTCTATTATTCAGAAACACAATAGCATTAATAGAAAATAGATTTGCCCGAAACATATAACACAATATATCCTAGTACCAACTAATAATATCAACAATAATATAAGTAACTTATATGTAATAGCCAATAACTATTATAAAACTACTTAAATAATAGAATTTCTAACCTATAAGATAATTCATAGAATATAGCAAACAATAGTAGAATATGTATAAATACCTTAATAAAAAAAAAAAGTGTCTTAAGAAAACAAATAATATGCAAAACTTCCTAATGTATATATATATGTATGTAGATAGAATCATAATAGTTTTAGCATCAGGCGACGTTATATTTTCTTGATATATTGTATATGTTTCTACTGTAGAAGGGCGGACAAGCTCGAAAGCTTGAGAAGACCAGAATAAAAGATACTCATCCCCATAAACGTTTTACTTTGATATCAGAAATCAATGATAATATTAAGGTTTTGCCACAAACAATGTGAATCGTAAAAGACAGCGGCGAGAGATGCGGTATACACCGCCTCAACATAATTTTCATTGCCTGATAAAATGCCCGTGAAACGGAAAGCATAAATTAAAATTCACGATTTATAATAGACTGTTAATCTCAGGATGCGTGGACTACTTCACCAATACTTAAAAATAGTATGGCTTTTCATTAGGTATATATTTCTAAAGTATAGGGGATGAAACATATACTAAATTCGAGCCCCGCGGCGGGCGACATTGTTGCGTTCCCGGTTTTGGATAAAGAAAAGGGAGGATACACGATGTGACCCATTAAAGTTTCCTTACTTAAGTATATATATATATATAGCAATTTAGGACAACAACCCCATGTATATAACCCGCAGCAAGACCTTAATGTTGTATAATAGAAGCACAGCTGTCAATGATGCACTATCGACATATGTCTTTACATCATCACATGTAATGCAATTTGTGCAAACAGGATGAATAAAAAAAAAAACGGGGGAAACTCTGTAATTGATTAAGAGTTTGAGTTAAAGCAGGGATCGAGCATATAATATTGTCAGGACAAAGGTCTAAAGATGGAATAACGCACTGAAACACATAAAAGTACAAACATCACTAAAACCTGACAGATAATTAGCCTCAAAGTAGCCCTAATAAAGTCGTAATTTTGCAACTGTTGCTGTGTCAATATATCACAGCAAAGATATAGTACACAACTCTATTTCAACAGAGTCGGTTGTTCTATGATTTGTACACTTTGTGAAATTAAGGTGTGGGGTGTAGTACCATAAAGCAAAAGGAATGAAATATGTATGAGAGGAAACAGGAAATTTTCTCTAGATATTTATTTAAATAAATTAAAATTTGGGAACATGTCTATACTGACGAGATATGCTATTTACATAGTAAAATTTAGATAGAGGTGACCTGAAGTTACTTTATAGCCCTTTAGGGCCCATGCGAAATCTAGGTTGGTTACTACTCAAAAAGGGGGGGGGGCGCTAAGTCATAATGACAAATGGCTTACCTTTTTCTCGAAAGTGCCGGCAAAGGTCTGATCTCCCGTCTGAAGACTGTCCTCTCACTGAGCGACTCCGATCGAATCTGCCTTTTGGCCAAGAAACCCTCTTTTATTCATGTCTCTCCCCGTTTCCATTCGCTGCCGAGCCAAAGTTTCTATTGGCTGGCATTTTCATTCGCCGAAAGAAACACCAATCAAAATGGCCAACGGCTCCAGTATACAGTTTCATAGACGCCCCAGGCCTCTCCCATCAAAATAGAACATATAGTATTACCAAAACAAAAAAATCTAAAGAGAGAAACAGCTACGGCGATAGTGTCAAATTTCAGACGCCAGGCCCCCCCCCCCCCCCCCCTCCACATGGATTGAAATACAATCCTCCCTTTTTCTCGGGACGGTATTATATATCGCCCCCCCTCCGTCTTAGCTAAAAATCGACACAGGCCCCTTTTCACTTGAACTGTAATATAACGCTTTCCTTTCTCGGGAAGGATATTTTATAAGGTTCAGTCTTTTAGAGATCTTCCTTCTCCATTTTTTTTTTCTGGTCACCTTTACCTAAATTTTTGGTGAGGGGAATATATGTACATATGAAACAACAGCTTCCAGCGCGGATGTCCTCTGGGTGTCACTGGTGTCTTCTTCACCAGGCATCAGCTTTCGGCATGGAAGTCTGGTGTCATCAATTGTCTAGGTTTCTGGGCAAAAAGTGGTCTGTAAGTCTATGTGGGAGGGAAGCCATGTATCCATTTGATTTGATTATACATACGCCTTCTGTTGGGGTATGGTTACAAAAACGTGCCCCAACATAAATATCTCCGACGGAAGCGTCTACTTCCCCATAGAGGACAGCAAACCACCTGAGGAAGTCAGATGGTAGGCCCAGTTTTCCAACTTCAGGTCCAGAGAGATGACATCAAGCGGTGTATAATATATTTTTTCCCAGGTGGGACGCCGAGGAGGATGACCGTCCTTGAAAGGCGTAGGTCTGACACTCGGGCACGAGGTCTGGTAGATGATGGTGTAGACAGCCAATGAGCACGCCGCCCAGGATTCAATAGTCGGTCGTTGGTAAACTTATTGGTTGAAAAGCTGTAAACCCGGACCACCACTATACGATTTTGGCAGTAGGATGACCTTGCTGAGCCTTGAAGATGGAGGCAAGGCCCTAGGGTTCGAGAAACCTCGAAAACTTTAAAAAAACTGTCGGCGAATAAATATTCAAAAGCTTTGACAAACTCGCAGGGTAATCCATCCCATCCCGAGGCACGGCCGTTTGGCAGGAGGTGGATGGCTGCCACTATCTGGTCGTTGGGGATGTCGGCGAGAAAGAGCTGGTCCCACTCGTCGAACTCCAGGGGAGTCACTTCAGCTAGGAAGTCGGCGATGGCTTCTTCCGAGCTTGGATCCTGAGCGAAGCGACTGCTTAAGCGCTCCAGAAGGAAACGCCTAAGCTGGCCCCCGGAGACTACGTTGCCGTCGTCGTCGGTGAATATGGATAGAAAGCGACATCTGGCTCGGAGGGAACGCCCGAAGTCTGACAGGAAAGGATAGTCGGAGCGGGCGGTGTCGACCTCCAGGCTCCGCCTAGAATATGTCATACTCTCTGGACGTATCCACCTCTGGACTCGGCGACGGCAGGCCCGAGTGACCATATGTCCACGATCAGATTTGTCTTGATCCCAGTCCAATGGTTCCACTGCATTGGGGGTGGAAAATTTCTCTAGGCCTTCCAAGAGGTTTCTTAATAAACGTTTCTATTCGTGAAGATAGAGGTTGCCTGGCCGGCATGGAAGGCCTAGCAAAAATTTCCACCCCAATGCAGTGGAACCATTGGACTGGGATCAAGACAAATCTGATCGCGGACATATGGTCACCCGGGCCTGCCGTCGCCGAGTCCAGAGGTGGATACGTCCAGAGGAGTATGCCATATTCTAGGCGGAGCCTGGAGGTCGACACCGCCCGCTCCGACTATCCTTTCCTATTCGGTCGACGAAAACCGTAGCAGCTTGCCTATGCAGGGAATTATTGTATGAGTTGGCTCTCCAACTTGGATCAGGACGGCATGGTGGTCTGAATAGGCAGGATTATAGATTTAGTATTGGGTAACGCAGCCGCAGAAGCCTGATGGAAGTAGGATTCTGCCCAGACGACGCACCGCGACCCGGCTTCCGATAGTCGCGACCCTATTGTGCTCCTGCGCAGCATCAAAGAAGGTGGAATGTCGACTAGGTCGGCTTGGTCCAGTAGCTCCGCGAGGGCTTTACCGAACCCGATGCTAGGTTCTTAGGCGACTCCTAGAAGATGTTCAGGTAACCGAGGATCATGCATCTTCACGCGCCAAAGCTGCGATGGTCTGGAACTAGCGGCATGGTTCTTCAGGATCATGAAGAGACGTGAACGTTGACACACGTCATGGAGACTCCCCAGACGGTGAGGTCGATGATAGCAACCTTGCCAGACCATAGGATCTGCTGCAGGTGAACAACGACTCCAGGCGCAAAAACGCTGGCATGGACTGATCCCACGATGGTCATTGCGGGTGCAACGACAGCGCAGTACCCGTGGCAGAGGTCTCGTAGATTGTCCTGGGCATGACCTTGGGAATGAGGGAGTGTAGAGGCGACTTCGCGTGGCGGTCCTTCGCGCCAGTGGTTTCACTGACCGTGGGTTCGCCATGAGTCTTGAAACTCTTGGGTCTTCGCTCTGTGTGTGCGATTGGGAGTGCCCTTTCCGAGCGCGTCATGGAAAACTAAAGAGTGCACCCAGTAGTAACACCCCCCGCCTTCACGCGGTCCCCCGTGTCAACCTCGTACCTCAGAGATCCTGATTCGTCGGCAGATTCAGGGAGTACTGGGAACTAAGGGTACGAGGGCCAAAGGGGGGGGGGTCCTATTGGAGCGTAGGGCGGGTTTAACCAAGTCCAATCGAGAGGGCTCGGACAGCAACCTGGCCATGAAACTCTCGTAGACGCCTGTGGGCTGATTGGTCGACCCCATGGAGCTAGACCATAAAGGCGGGCGCGAGGGGCTAAACCAAATGGCCGCTCGGTGCATGAAGAATGCATCATTTCCTTGGCTAGGTGACTGAAAAAGGACCGGCTTATGGACCGAGAGGTCTGGGTGGCCATATTGCTCCTAGGATGTTGGTGAGGCTTGGGGAGAAGAGGCAAGCGCGGCTTGCTCCAGGCATTTGAGCGCGCAAAAGGTGGCCGCTAAGGGAAAAGCAGCTTGTTTCCTATCATACTAGTCTTCTGAGGACATTTGACCCATTTGTTTCCTTGCCTATGGCAGAGGGAACAGAGGATCGCGTATTTCGAATAGACTGGCGTGATGATTTTCTTCGCTTTGATATCCAGCTGGGAAAGAATCTGGTGAGCCTTACTCCGTCGTTCAGAGTAATAAAGGCTTTCCGACCAGCGTCAGCCCAGCAGGAATTGTCTAGCTCCGTCATTTGCTGGACGATGGTAGTAACTCGGCCGTAGGTTTGAGCGCCGCGATCAGGTCAGGGTCTGTTACAAAGAACAGCACGTTGCCCAAGGCGATACTTTTTGCCTCCCTCAGGAGAAAGATTCGCAGAGGGCGTCTCCAATGTCCTGACCATCATCGATGAGCCTCTCGGCGAGCTGCACGCTAGAAAGGTCGACTAGGAAATGCTTCCATCTTGCTCAGTTGGTAGACGCAGCCCTTTTCCAACTCACTTCAAGCGCCATGAAGTACTGCGTCTGGAGTGAATTCTGGGGAGAATACCAGGTAGACACATTGGTCTACTTGACCGGTCGCCAACTTGGCTCTGAAGTCTGCCTGTTTGTGCAGTCTTGCTGCACGTCTGCACTCGGGGTTTGTTAGCAGAGGTAGAAATAATAGGCTTGGTGGCTGCAGGCTGGATGCGGCCCCTTTTTCTCTGCCGATATGCCACCTCTTTGGAGAGCCTCTTTCGCTCATGGCTAACGAAAATGAAGCCATTGTTTTCTTCCTCCATTTTTAGGGTAAAAAAATGAACGTTAAAAAAGAGGGGTTAAAGAGAGAGAGAGAGATTGAAACTGATTTATTTCAAAGTCCATTTAAGATTATATAAGATTAAATACAGAATAAATATAAATATGAATAAATAAGATTATATAATGATAAATATATGAATAAATATATATATAAAACAATTGATAAATATACATATATATAAAAATATATATACAAGTCGTCATTGGTGGCGCCCACCGCGGGAAAGATTCCGCCACTGGTGGACTGCGAGAGTTCTTTTCCACAGAGTGGGCAGGTTGATAAGATGGCTGGCGTTACCCACCTCAAGACCAAGATGGTACTTGTAGATGGTAGTCTTCGCCACGCTTGTTTGGCTATTCTCTGAGTAGCAACAAGCGAACGGCAGCTTTGGACTTCGCGGCTAGTGATTGTATGGCGCTTATTGTACCGCGCCAAACATGATGATATTCTGCAACAATTCTCTCAAATATATTGTTGCACTGGGCTGCGGTTTGGCAGATTCTTCAGTCTTGAGTCTCTCCTCAGACGTGTCTTGCATCTTTCCAGAACGTGTCTCAACCATCCTACAAGGTTAAACCAGTCAATAATAAGACAACTATATATTTAGGTAACACCTAGAATATCTCTTTATTTATCACATCAAAGTTTAAAGCAGGTGGGGTATTTTAGTGTATCAAAATACAAATGTTTTATAGTACATAATATTTTATAGTAATAATCTGTTTTATAAAAATAAATAAATGTATAATTTGAATATATTAAAAATAATATTATAAATAAATTTAAAAATATGCGCATTAATCATGATGTAACACTTCCCCCTCTCCAGAGGTCGTCACGTCCTCATGAGTGACCTCATCAATTCTTTCAAAATAGGGTTTGAGTCTTGAGACATGGACAATCAATGGGTCTTGGCCAGGATTATCTTTCGGCTCAATTAAGTAATTTACGTTGGAGAGCTTCTTTAATATTCGATATGGGCCAAAATATTTTCTCAATAGTTTTTCACATTTTCCTGACTGGTGTCCAAACTGCCACTAAATGTCCTGGTTCATAGATTCTCTCGTTGTGTTTTTGTCATAGTTTATTTTCATTCTTTCTGAGTCTTCTCTGTGTTGTTAATGACTACCTGTCTCGTCCTTGCTATTTTATCTAAGTAATTTTCTATATATTCGTCGTAATCGTCCATGTTACTGTCCATTGGGATATTCTCGTCGTCTAAGAGGGACATGGGTTCCCTCCCAAACAACAGGGAAAATGGAGAGTAGCCTGTGGTTTCTTGAATCGTGGTATTATAGGCGTGGGTGATGAAAGGTAGGATTTCGTCCCAGTTCTTCTGATCCGTATTCACATACATGCTGATCATATTGATTAAAGTTCTATTTAGCCGTTCCATTTGTCTGGGGGTGGTAGCTCGTTGTGAAGCAATGTTTAACTTTGCACATTTTCATAACCTCCTTCATCAAATTGCTAGTGAATTGTGAACCTCTGTCGCTGATAAGAAATCTTGGAGCCCCGTGACGTAAAAATATATGTTCGATTAAAAATGTAGAGACTTCTTTCACTGTCGCTTCTGGTACTGCCTTTGTTTCAGCATACTTGGTATAATAATCCGTCAACACAATTATCCATTTCCTTCTTCTTTTCGATGATGGCAAGGGGCCAACAAAGTCAATTCCGATTCTTTCAAAAGGGTAGGTAGCTGGGGGAATAGGTTGTAAAAGTCCAGATGGCAACTGATTTGAACCTTACCGACTTTGGCAAAGATGGCACGTCTTTACAAATTCGGAAGCATCTTTTAGCATGGAAGGCCAATAGTATTTATTCTTCAATCGGTATGTGGTTCTGGCGACGCCCAGATGGCCATTCAGCATATGGTTGTGGTATTCACTCATGATATCCTTCCTTCTCTTCTTTAGCACTACCAGCAACCATTCTCTACCTTCAGGATTTGGATTTTTCTTGTAGAGACACCCATTTTCTTCTTTAAAGTTCTGTGTAATTGAACGCTTGTTTCCACTAAGGTTCTCCTTAATATTCTCAATAAAATCATCCTTTTCGTCTATTATTTGATTCAGAAATAGTCTTTCATAATCTCGTCCCATTCGTTTTCAGGTAAGGGTCCTCTAGATAGACCATCAGCGTCCAGATGTTTTTTTTCCCGATTTGTGTATGATTTCGAAATTATATTCCTGAATCTTCAGTGCTCATCGTGCTAATCGACCGGTCGGATCTTTCAAATTCTTAAGCCAGCATAGTGCGTGATGATCAGTGACGATTTTAAAGTGCCTTCCATATAAATAGGGCCGTAATTTTGATATCGACCACACCACAGCTAATCATTCCTTTTCGGTGGTTGAATAATTTTGCTCAGGTTTACTTAGGGTTCGGCTCAAATATGATATTACCTTCTCTTCGCCACCGATATTTTGAATTAGTGTTGCGCCTAAGCCGATGTTAGAGGCATTTGTGTGAATGCAGGTGGCTGCATTTGGATCAAAGTGACCTAAAATTGGCGGATTTATAAGAGCTTTTTTAAGGTTTTGGAACGCTTCTTCCTGTTTTCCTGTCCAGATAAATTGCACATTTTTTCTGATGAGACTGGTCAATGGGTCAGCGATTAATAAGAAATCTTTAATGAATTTTCTATAATATGAGCACATTCCTAGGAATAATTGCACTTCTTTTGCCTTCTTGGGCTGAGGAAAATCTCTAACGGCTTTGATATTATATTCGGCAGGTTTTATACCCTCTTTGTTGGTTATATGACCAAGGATCTCAAGTTCCTCGAAAGCAAATCTGCATTTCTTGGCGTTCAGTTTTAAATTAGATTCGCTGAAGCATCTGAGGACAGCTTCAAGTCTTTTAATGTGGGTTGGAAAGTCCGAGCTGTATATAATCACATCGTCCAGGTAGCAAAGGCAAATCTGCCATTTCAGATTTCCGAGGACATTGTCTATGTTCCTCTCAAAAGTAGCAGGGGCGTTGCATAGACCGTAGGGCATTACGTTGAATTCATATAACCCATGTGCAGTAGTGAAAGCCGTCTTCTCTTTGTCTCTCTCTTCAATTTCGACTTGCCAATATCCCGATTTTAGATCTATTGCTGAGAAGTACTTGATCCTTGGAGAGTATCCATTACATCATCAATTCTTGGGATTGGATAAACATTCTTCACTGTTACGTCATTTAATTTCCTGTAATCCGCACAAAATCTGTATTTGCCATCTCGTTTTTTGACCAATATAACGGGAAAGGACCAGGGACTTGAAGATGGTCTAATTATTCCTTCTTCAAGCATCTCGTCTATTTGATCCTTTATGATGGTTCGTTCCTTAGCACTTACCCTGTAAGGCTTGTGCTTTATCGATTTTGCGTCTACTGTATGAATCTGATGTTTTGCCAAATTGGTCCTGCCTAACCTCGATGAGAACAAATCAGTATACTTGGCCAAAATTTGTTTTAACCTCTCTAGTTCTTTAAATGATAAATTTTTGTTTATTTGAAATTGTATTTCGTCATTTTCATTCTGCTTCTCTATATTCTCTATAAAATTTACCTCTGCAGGAAGACTTCCATAAGCCAATGTTTGTGGTCTTTCATGATTTTTAAAGGTCGAGGATAAGGGTTCGTTATCCAGATATGGGTTTTCTTATCCGTGACAGTAAGCAAACTTCTTGCCAATCGAAGACCATTTGTTTGAGTCATTCTGTTGTTCTCTTCGATGACATATTCGCCATCCTCTGCTTCTATTGAGGTCCTAATCAATTTAATAGATAGTTTAGGTATAACGGTATCTGTAGTGCTCTTTATTTTTTTTTTAGATCATAATTGCTTACGTCATGATTACTCATCAAATTATATTTTATTGTTTCTCGTTTACAATCAATTTTAACATTCATTTTTTAAAGGAAATCTCGTCCAAGAATAAGAGTTCGTAGATGCGCGTCCATTACTACAAATTCGTGGGATAATTCAGTGTCATCAATTTTTAAATTTAAAATAATGCTACCTACCATATCTTATTTTTCCCATCGGGTCCTGAACACGTTTTAGTGAGACTATTTATTTCACGGCCAGCAAAAAGTGCTGTTCTTAGGTCGACCACTGAAAGATCGGCGCCTGTATCAATCAAAGCTTCGCATAACCCTATCTTGTCCACATTAATATTAATTTTGTACCTAGGGTCCAACTTTCTAATTCCATTTATGGTCGACTTGCTTTGATTGAAGGAATCAGGCGCGACACTTAGTTTAAATCTTCTAACACGGAATATCTATCTATTCCGTGTAGGAATATTCGTTTGTGTGTCATTACAAACATCCGCAGAGAGGCGAGGCCGTGTATAATCTTTTCTTTCGTCCATTTGAAGATTTTCTTGACTCTTGTCTTGGAAACTGAGGGATCCTTTTCTACGATCCTCACAAACTTGACTCTGCAATACCGCGCTACGTGTCCTGGCTTGTTACACTTGAAACATATTGGTCTCCCGTCATCTGTCCTATTCCTGTTTGAATCTGGGCTCTTATTGTATGTTTTCCTTGGGTAGACCGGTTTTGGCTCAGGATTGGGAGTGTAAAATCGTCTAGGGGCAGATACCTGGGACAGGGGCTTGTTCTGGTAGTACCTCGGAGCGGGGGCCTGGGGGTGTTCTGGTAGTACCTCGGAGCGGGGGCCTGGGGGTGTTCTGGTAGTACCTCGGAGCGGGGGCTTGGAGGTGTTCTGGTCTGGTCTTCTGAACGATGGAGCGTTCTTCCATTGCTCTTGATGATTGGAACGAGGAGAGCGTGGTCCATTATATAGAGCCTTCGACTTTTCTAAACGTTCTTGATAATTATTTTCAAACAAATCCATCTTTTTACACAATCTTAAAGTTCGTTGGTATTCTTAGGAGGGTTTAAGTAGAGGGCAAAAGAGTATTCTTTCTTTAACCCTCCAATAACCCAATTTATTTTATTCTCTTCTTCCATTTGGGGGTAGACCTTGTTGCACAGAACCAGGATATCCTCTGCAAACCTGATTGTAGGTTCATTCCACTGCTGCATTCTGTTTAGCCTCATCTTCATTTCTTCTTTGTTGGCGTCTGAGGCAAAATCCTGGATTAGGCGGCTCTTGAAATGTTCCCAGCTGGTAAAACTTATCTTGTGTAGGTCCAGCCAGGTTTTGGCGCTACCAATCATATTCATGGCTGCATAGCGAGAAATAATATATTCTGCCCAGTGGTACAGGAAGCCAATTTCTTCAAGGGACTCAATCCATGGGCGAGGGTCTTCTGTTCCATCATATTTGGGGATGTCTATGTTGGGGTTCAAGACAACTGGGTCGGCACCTGCATCTCTTCCAATTGTTGCACTGGGCCGCGGTTTGGCAGATTTTTCAGTCTTGAGTCTCTCCTCAGACGTGTCTTGCATCTTTCCAGGACGTGTCTCAACCATCCTACAAGGTTAAACCAGTCAATAATAAGACAACTATATATTTAGGCACCACCTAGAATATCTCTTTATTTATCACATCAAAGTTTAAAGCAGGTGGGGTATTTTAGTGTATCAAAATACAAATATTTTATAGTAATAATCTGTTTTATAAAAATAAATAAATTTATAATTTAAATTTTAAATATATTAAAAATAATATTATAAATAATTTAATAAATATGCGCATTAATCATTTTCTTCTTTCTTACCTCCACTCAATCACACTAAGGTATCAAGCTTGTAAAGCTTGAGATTTTTTATGGTGTCTGCCGGGGAAGAGTAGAGCTCATCAATGGATGAGTCAATACAGTCAATAATATGTCTTGGGGTTGCAGGCTGAGAATTGCACTTAGTACATAGTGGGAAAACCCTGCAACCATTCTGGAAAGTCATTGTCCGTAGATGACCAGACTTAAGTCTGGAAATCAAAGACTGTTGTTCTCTTGGGAGGACAGAACCGGTGCTTGTCCCTCCTGCTCTGTACCATTCATGTGCAGCATCAGATTTCCATTCCTGCAGGCATTGGGTTTTGATGGTACGGAGGAGGTCTCTTTCGTCTAGTTGGGTGGTAGATTCTCTTGCTTCAGGTAGACCAAGAGCTCCAGCCTTTGCCAGAGAGTCTGCCAGCTCATTAGCAGGAATTCCAACGTGAGCTGGAAGCCATTGCACTGTGACTGAGCTGTTGGCTGGTTGTCGGTTTACAGACTTAGCAATGCTCTTGAGGAGAGGTTCTTGATTGGAGAAGCAGCTTTGAAGGGTATAAATGGCTGCTCTTGAGTCTGAGTAGATTATTATTTTGCTTGGCGAGTTGATGTCTTTTAGAGCCGTATCTATAGCAGAGAGTTCTGATTTATAAACTGAAATATGTCTAGGGTGGGAGAGGGAGATTTTTTCCAGGATCTTATCTTTGTAGATAGCAATTCCACTGCCAGACAGTCCAGTTTCAAGTTGGCTACCGTCAGTGTAAATTGTGATGTCGAAGAGGGAGCTATTTTCCTCAATGATTTGGAGGCCAAGAGCTTTAAGTAATTCTGGCTGAGTTTCATGTTTTTGGGGATTGTTTGGTAGATGAGGGAAACAGATGAGTTTGTTGCGAGTTTTGTGTGGGGATAGAAAGTTCTGTGTTTGGGATTAATTGGGATGTCTAAAAGATTAGAGTTGTGAGCCATGTTGAGAGGTGTGGGGCGTTTTAGTCTTTGGTTTGGGACCCAATCTATATATATAAAATTGAATGTCTGTGTGTGTGTGTGTGACAATTGACAATTAAAATAATTTTATTGACTGTCAGTCAATTTAACAACTCAACCAGGAGGGTGAAAAAGAAATATTTACATTTGACAGTTGTCAGGAATCAAGGCATCGCCGCCTAAGACTGGCCAAATCGGAGCTAACATCGGGATGGTTGCCCCGAGCCGGTTCTATGGCCGCGCTGAGGAACTCAGCGAGGACTCCCCTCATCGCAGGTGTCAGTCTCGCCATGAGGGACTCTCTTTCATCGATGAAGAGAATGGCATCCTTGAGGTCATTCGGTTGGATCCCTGATTGATATAAGGGCCTTAGGCAGGTTAAGTGCTTCAGTTTCTTGAAGATTTCAATAACCATACACTCCCTCCCTCATGATCGGCGTCATCTCCTCCTCGTCGGGAGCAGGTGGTATCGGCCCGGCAGGCTGAGGCGCGGGCAGTGGGGGTGTTGGAGGCACTGCCGCCGGTTCGGGGGGAGACAGTGGAGGTGGAGGACTCCTCGACGTTGGACATCTCAATGTCCGGTGTAGGGGCTGCAGGCTCGCGACTCCCAGGTGTTCGCAAGGACGGAGCAGGGGTCACTGGTGGAGGGGCAGGAGGCGCAGCCTCCGCAGGTGAGGCCAAAGGCGCTGGTGGTGATGGCCGGAGTGCAGCAGGTGGAAGGAGCGCTGCTCGGCTCGCGGGAGGCACGTCGGAGACCTCCATGGCTGGGCAGATGGCTGCTGAGGCAGCTTGGGGCGCAGTCGCTGGTGGGACGCTAGTGGTAGAGCTGGGTGTGGCCGGTCCAGGTTGCGTGGTTCGCCCTGCGAGCAGGGGGCAGTTGGCCCTGCGATGTCCTTGGCCACGGCACCTGGAGCACCTAATCCCGGTGGACAGGTATGCGGGCCAGGCCTCGCCTTTGATGGTGATGTCGAGGCGGGTGGGCAGCCTCTCGATGGTCATTCCTTCGCGGAAGATGATGAATGCCTCTCGGCGGCCGTCGTTGTAGACATAAGGGCCTGCCTTCATCAGCTTGGGGGCGATGGATGTTACTCGCCCGAAGGATGAAAGGGCGCTGATGACGGCTGCATCCCCCACGAAGAAGGGGAGGTTTGCCCACCGTGATTCTCTCCGCCCTCTTGCGGAACGGGAAGGCCCTGTGGAGAGTTCCCTCCACCTCGAGGCCCTCGTTGACGAGGCGCTCGGCCATGCTTTTGTTTGCCAGTCCCACCAGGAAGTGGCCGTTCATCTTGGTCACTTGGAAGACCTCCCTGGTGCTCCCAAACATTCGGTCTATGGCCCTGATGTAATGGTAGGGCTCCAGTTCAGGGCTGCGTTCTACATAGACGCAGTGGTCCTCTGTTGAAGACGCCTGCCGCGCCCTGGCCTCCGCGATATGCGCCTGAGTGGTCCTGACCTCCTCCGCCCGCGGTGCCCATCCCGTAGATGATCGTGGCCGGCGAGTGGCTCCTGCGCCTCTGGTGCCAGAGGAAGGTGCAGCCGCCGCAGGTGATTCCGCCGAGCCACGGCGTCTTTTCTTTCTTTGGACAGTGATGAAAGGGTCCTCAGATTCGTGCTTGTTGTCCTCCGTTAAGTCTGCCCAGCTTCTATTGGCTTGGGCAGCGGCCTCGGAAAACGAGGCAGTAACGAAGTCGGTCGGCGTGGCCGGATTTGCATGATGTCCGCCGGCGGGCGGATTTGCATAGTTTTGATTTTTGTTGTAGAGATTTGAAGTTTTCTTCTGAAAAACATCTTTCTCAGATAGTTCAGCACATGGTTGTGCTTTTGCGCCGTGCCTTACAGGCTTTTGCTTGGCGTTTGAAGGGCTTTCAGCCCGTATAAGGTTTGTCGCCATCCGCGACACTTTTCGCCCGCCAGAGGCGAAAAACTCAGGAGCTCGCGCGACGCGTGGCCGCACGCTCGAGTGTGTGTGTGTGTGTCTGTCTGTCCTCTATGGATTCGAAAACCATACATCCTATCGCCGTGAAAATTTGGGATATTATTAGGTGTATCCCCGGAAAGGTTTACGAAAAATAATTTCTTGAATATCTTTAATATCCTTAGAGTTATTTGCAGATTTTGTAGCTTTAACTCGCAAGCAACGCCACCTTAGGCTTAGGTCTGCCCCCCCCCCCCCCCGTCCGGCCGCCGGCCATTGGACAGTCCAAGTTCCCACCGACCAATCAGAGGGATCAAGAGCACATTTTCATAACACCACTTTACATTTTGGAATTAAATTTAAAAAAAAAAAAAATCTTCCTTATCTCCACACTGGGTGAAGTAGGATGCGTCTGCCTTTGTCATTAAGACTGGGAGCACTACTCAGTGGCAGGCCAACTTAGCTACAAAAGAAATGGCCGCCTCTGACATGAGCAGCCGCTCCTAACAAGGAGTACAGACATCCTGGATTAGGAGCCCTTACAGGGTACTATCAGCCAGGCCAGGCCAGGTTTTTTAGTGAGCTTGTTACTGCTCCCCTTCCTCCTTTTTCATCCGGGCTTGGGACCGGCAAAGACGTAGTTAAAAAAAAAAAAAAGTTTAATAATATCAAATTTTATTACATACATGTTTTAAAATTACAAATATTTTCTCACAATGATCTTCTCTATATCATATAAATATCTATTCATGATAAACTTTTTTTCACAATTTTATCATCAATACATAAAAGGTTTTTTAAATTTTATTGCCATCTATCGTTAAAATTTTACACAAATAAATTTACTGGCAATGCCAAGCCCTCTCATTCAATAACTCATATCATTGCAGTAAGGTCTGTAGAGATAATATTTGATTATATTTAAAAGAAACGCATTGCCAGTAAATTTATTTGTGTAAAATTTTAACGATAGATGGCAATAAAATTTAATTTACTAATATATATTGGTTATGAAAACATATTTTGTGGAAGAGCTTTGCTCGATGCAATACCTTGAAATTATATGTATGCACCTCTACAGTCCTATAAGCTTATGTCCATAGTTCACTAAACACCCCTAAGCTGCCTTCCATAGAAAATGCAGGGTATATAACAAAACCAGTCCAATACAATAGTAGAGAGGTCTAGAGATTAATTTGGCGAAACCGCTGAGAGGGTTCACTACTGATGAGCCAAGCCCTCTCATTCAATAACTCATATCATTGCAGTAAGGTCTGTAGAGATAATATTTGATTATATTTAAAAGAAACGCATTGCCAGTAAATTTATTTGTGTAAAATTTTAATAAAATGTAATTATTTTTTTTATTTATGAATTATAAACACAAGGTAATAAGACCAAATCCAAATGAATAAATAGTGTGTGACGTTTTGGTAACAGCATTGTTACCATCTTCAAACCAATATTAACATTCAGTATTTTTGTCTGAAGATGGTAACAACGCTGAAACATCACACACTATTTATTTGGTCTTATTACCTTGTGTTTATAATCTATAATCCGATTTGTGCCTTATAATATTTATGAATTTATTTTTGTGCTGACAGCATTTTCTTTTAAATAAATTTTGAAAAATCTAATTCAACGTGTGTGTTGAGTAGATTAGTTTCAGTGGGTTAAATAGGTTAGTTTAGGTTGTTTTGTATTTTCATTTTTATTAAAAATTACATCAATTATTTCTTAAAATTATGTATAGTGCAATGTTTAGTTGTAAATGAGAAATTTGTAAATAAAAAAATTTTAAATGTTTAAATTATTAATGTAATAAAATTTGGAATTATATCATTTTTTATATTTAATTACAAAATGTTTTTGTTCATTTATTCTTTTCTCTGATGATGCTAACAATGCTGTTGCCGAAACGTCACACACTATTAAATTATTTGGATTAGGTCTTTTTTTCTTGTATCTAAAATGATTGTTTGAAAAGTGGTGTTTTTTAACGATGACACGCTTTATTTACACCTTGCCAAAAATCAACCAATGATGTTTAATGTTTACATCATGTGTCATGGTGATATCACGGCCAATGAGAATCCTTGTTTAAGATTCGAACAAGAATTTCCTAATCTCCTTAACCCTTAACTGGACGGGTGGATTTTTCTTACGTAACTGGACAGGTTGGGAAGATTCAACCCACCTATGTAACTTCATGAAATAGCGCTAAATAATGATTGAAATCAATATTAAAAAAATATTTAATTAATATATAGTTAATATACAGTTTTGACTTTTAAAAATTCTGAATATAATCTATTTACAGTTTTCAAAAATCAT
>CP092883.1:52522594-52571416 GCA_030710605.1 Cordylochernes scorpioides | reverse complement strand
CACCATAGCCTTCATCACTAGCATGCATATACATGGGATGTCTATACCCATGTTAGAGTCAGCAGCAAAGACTTCCATGTTAGGAAACAGCCTCTAATTACAGGCAAAGTCAGACTTTCACCAAACTGCCTGGATCATGGTGCCACAATCAACGAAAGCTACAATCCCATTCCATGAGATCAGTAAACTCATTGAATGGAATATTGGTAATCATTGCACACAGGGATAAAAAACAACATGCATTGGTCCTAATATGTTGATAAGGTACAATTTGGATTATAGATTAGAAATACAAGGTAATAAAAACCAAATATAAATAAATAAATAGTGTGTGACATTTCAGTACCCGTGTTATTACCGAAACATCACACATTATTTATTTATTTGGATTTTGTCTTATTACCTTGTAAGGTTAATATGTTCTTTAATTCTCTGCACAACCTACATTAGAACCTCTTTAACTCAACTGTGTTGAATTAGAGCCAGTTTATATATATTAAAGTTTAACCTTTTATAATTGATCACAAAACAATACTCAAATCTTCCTAGTTGGGAAAATCCTCACCCGACAGGAGAGAACATGTATCAGAAGAGGAAGCAATAGGCAACCTACAAATCCAGTAGAGAAACCTCCATGAGAGGACACTCCTACTAGAGGACAACTCTCTACAAAGGAAAATTTTCATTGCCATTTTTACTATTTAGCAACTCTCTGGTAAGAGGACACTTTGATTCTGCAACTAAGTGTCCTTTACAGGGAGGTTCTACTGTTTATTTCTTATTCAGGTAGTGAATGATGCAATCTTACAGATGTTATAAATGTGGTGAAACATAAGTTAACAAGACCAAATCCAAATAAAATAAATTTTAAATCTGATTTTGGAAAATTTCATCTATTTGTAATGATGAATGCATTAGGGCATCTTGATGTTTTTTACAGAAGTGATGTACTATGTTTAAAAGTTGAATTAAAACAAGTACAGAGTAGAAACTCTCTTTAAAGGACAACACCTAATTGCAGAGCCAAAAGGTCCTTTAAAGAGAGGTGTCCTCTTACTATAGAGTTGCCATTTAGCAAAAATGGGAATTTTGTAATTGAAAACCAGTCCTTTGTAGAGAGGTGTCCTCTAGCGTGAGTGTCCTTTCATGGAGGTTGTTCTACTGTATTTAATATAGCTAAACAAGAAGTTTCACGAGAAGGATTTCCCTCAATGTTACAATCTTATCTGAACTAAGATTGTCACAGATAAGATTGCCACATCCTTTTTTCCTTAAAATACCTTTCACCTATCAATATTCCAAGGGGATTCTAGTCTTCTCAAACCTCTATTTATTCATCCATTCTGAAGCCCAAATATCACATTACTAAAGTTGTTGTTACATCTATGATTTTATATAAGCTAAAGCTCTAAACACACATTGTAGAATAGGTTTTGATGAAGCACAATTTGGATTATAGATTATACCTACAAGAAAATATGACCTAATCCAAATAAATTAATAGTGTGTCACGTTTCGGTAACAACGTTGTTACCATCATCAGACAAAATAATTAAATTTTTTTTTTTTAAATTGTGATATATTTAAAATATTATGATATTTTCATTTTTTATTCTTTTGTCTGATGATGGTAACAACACTGTTACCGAAATGTCACACACTATTAATTTATTTGGATTAGGTCTTATTTTCTTGTAGCTAGAATATGTTATCAAAATTTGAAACTATTATAGACGCGTAAGATTCTTTTAAAAAATAAACAATTTCTACTGTCCTTACTGCAATGGAAAAATTTATGAGAGGGCCTGGCTCATCAATGGTGAACCTTCCCAGTATCTACCATACCGCTGTTATATTGAATTTTTTGATCTTCCTTTTATAGTGATACTGTTGCTAGACTCTTGGAATGGGTATTTTAGATGGACTATGGACATAAGCTTTGAGGACAGCAGAATTACATACAATTATAAATATATAAAATCAGAATATGTTTTGCTAATGTAATTCATTCTGCCTGAGTTTAACTCCCCCCATGTTGGATGGCAGGATGGGATAAAGTTACTGGGAACTAAACCTAAGGAAGAAGACCCTCCACCTGTGAAAAAAACCAAATACTCCAATTTTGTGAAGGTAAGTTGTAAATAATTCCCCTAACTGTGAGATAATAAGACCATTTCCAGCTAAGCAATTCTAAATTTTCTAAATACAGTATAATAACATCTATAATTCAACACATTATTGACTCATCCATTGATGAGCTCTACTCATCCCCGGCAGACACCATCAAAAGTCTCAAGCTTGATACCTTAATATGATGAGAATAAGAAAGAAGACCTCTTTAATATTCAAACTAATCAAATTAATATCAAAATTTTAATCTCTCAGGGTGTTAAAATAAAGAGTGTTTTCTATATACACTCATGGACGGAAGTTGTACCTTTCAGCATGTATATCGGGATTCAGATAATAACTCTGAAAGATATCACAGTGACCTTTATTGAAGACACACGAGATAACCAAGTGTGAACAAAATTGCCTCTCTCTCCTTAATAAATGGATGACTGGCGACATCAAAATATGGAACTTTCTGAAGTTTTGTCCATGAGTGTAATTCTCATCTTCTTTCTTATCTAGACAACCATCATGACTGGGTGAATGTGTCTGCCTTTGTCATTAAGACTGGGAGCACTACTCAGTGGCAGGCCGACTTAGCTCCAAAAGAAATGGCTGCCTCTGACATAAGGAACAGACACCATGTGCAGCCGCTCCTAACATGGAGTACAAACACTGCTAGTCCTGTATCCCTGGACACCAATGGTTTAGACCCTCCTTCCACCGACCCCCTAGGAATAGTTTTAAAATTATAAAATGGTGATATGTAGATATCTTGCTACAAGGTAAATAAAATACTAAATTCAAATGAATATATTTATTTGTTTGGATTTGGTCTTATTACCTTGTGTTTATAATCTATAATCCAAACTGTACCTTATCATAGGTCTACTGTGTTATATTCCAGAATGTAGACCTCAGGTTAATTGTTGGTTTGTGTGCAGGCAGATGCCAAGGATGTTTCTGCAGATCCCACTCAAAGGTAATGTTGACACAATCAGGATTATAGTTGACTGGAATATAGCAAATAAGGTGAACTATGTTTGGACAATTTTGACAATTAAAATAATTTTATTGTCATCTTGTCAATACATGCAAAAGTGCACAGTCTGTACTATTTTAAAAAAGATAATTATATATACAGTAGAACCCCCTTGAGAGGACTCTCACGCTAGAAAGGACAGTTTTCATTTGAAAAATTACCATTTTTACTATTTAGCAACTCTCTGGTAAAAGGACACCTCTCTCTAAAGGACACTTTGACTCTGCAATTAGGTGTTGTCCTTTACAGGGAGGTTCTACTGTATATATGCATTCCACTATGCACAATGTATATGATGCCACTGCTGCAGAGTTGTTGTTGTTTCTTATCCCCTTGTGTAAAGATTAAACGAATCCCATGAGTTCATGCTCCTCGAGCTGTTTTATGATAAGCAGCAGCCTCTCCCAAAGGTCCTGTTTAGTGTATCTAATGCAAGCCAAGCAGTGTTCTGGAGCTGCAGGTGCCAAGCTACATTTTGGGCAAGTGGGGTAGATTTTGTTATTATTTGCAGAGTTTGGTGGAGAATCGCCAGTGGGTCTGGTGGACCTTGGAGCTAGAGTAATAGCCATGCTGACTTCATTGGTTTTAAGTATTTCCACCAGGATTGTTATACCTTGGTCCTCTTCAGGCAACTACTTTGATAAACAAAAGGAAGCCATTAAGCTCAAATTTTCTTCTACAATTATTGCAAACAAACTTCCTACTACTACTCTGCGATAAAAGAGATTATTGACTGGTTCATCAGTCATAAAGCCGTTCACGCTTTTCATAAATTCTGGAATGATTAAAAATCAACAGTTAGTTGATATTTATTCTGACAGATGGAGTAAGCCATTAGCAAATTTTAGTTGCACGATCAAGAAATGTCTTGTTGTTGTTGTTTCTTAACCCCTTGTGTAAAGATTACACGAATTCCATGAGTTCATGCTCCTCGAGCTGTTTTATGATGAGCAGCGGCCTCTCCAAAGGTCCTGTTTAGTGCATCTAATGCAAGCCAAAATGTGTTCTGGAGCTGCAGGTGCCAAGCTACATTTTGGACAAGTGGGGTAGATTTTGTTATTATTTTCTATCTTTAATGGCTTGAGATAGCCTGTTCTAAGAAATGTCTTTCTCTCATAATAAAAACCTATGTTATAGTTGAGTAGTAGGCAACTATCCCTGGTGAACCAGCTAACTGGTGTTGATGATGTTTCAGGTCCCGTCCTCTGAAGAAATCCAAAAAATCCTCGATAAAGCCTCATTCCATACAACTGTAAGTGACACAGCTGAGAGAGACAATGACAATAACATAGTTTTATTGACATGTTGTCAATACAGGAAAGTACACAGTCCGCACTAATTATGAGAAATTAACAATAATGAAAATGATGATAAAAATGATAAATAGATATGTACAATGACAATGTACATGCCACCTCAGCCACCGCTGCAGAGTTTGGTGGAGAATCGCCAGCGGGTCTCCAGCGACACCACACATTTTGCAATCTATGAAAATCATGTATATCGCATGCTTTGCCGCTGAGGAGATGTTGATGGCATGGTCCTTGAGGCCCACCGCGTAGATCCAAGACTGAGAGAGAGATGTCTATATGATATTTGATTCCCACCGTTGCCACTATTTTATGTTCGCAATAAATAAATATTCGAACAATCAGTTAAGATAAAATCAAAAGATGTTTATTCACTCGGGCCGCCATACAAATCTGCCATTTTTTCGCGTGCGCCACCTGATTGGTTGGCATGCTGCCAAGCTGTTAGAGGAGATGAGGCTTCTACCGCCGGGTTACCGGCCAATCTCTGCAGCTGTTCTATCACAGTGTTGTTACCTTGTGTTTATTCTCTCATTTGAATCCAAGTGGGATTAGTTGAAGAGTGGTAAAAACTGTCGACAGAACCGCGCCCCGTGATTGAATTCTGCATTAGACACTTTTTTTCCCTTGAAGAAAAAAAAAATTGTGCAAACGGCTAAACCCCCCCTACCATTGAGTGAGAGTAAAATCAAACAGGGCTCTGGCACATTTGGAAGTGTAAAAGTCAAGTAATATAAATAGTCTCTAACTACCCACCATGATTATTATGACCTGTACTTGTGTGTGGGGAATAATTTTTAAACATGGAACCAAATATTTGACCTGAATTAAATAATGAAACAGGTTTCTGGAGATGTGTGTGTTTCTTTTCATTATGGAATTGTTTCAGATACTTTATTTTTATTATAATTTTTTTTTATTATCCCCGATAAACGTAGTACAAGCCATGATAATCATAGTGAGTAGAAGTTGGCAACTGCTTTTACTGTAAGTGCACCACATGTGTAAAGTAGTTCGACTTTTAAACTCACAAATATGGCAGAGTCCCGTTTGGTTACTTGCACTCACTGGTGGGGTTGGGACTTTTTCAAGAATCGGGGGCCATTGGAGCTTTTTTTTTTTTTTATTAGAAAAAAGTGTCCCATGCAGGATTCAATTCCAGGTCATGGCAGTTGAAAACCAATGGTTTAGACCATCCTTCCACCGGCCCCCTGTTTCAGATACAGTAGAACCTCCATGAGAAGACACCTGTCCACAAAGGACAGTTTTCATTTGCAAAATTATCATTTTACTAGTTAGCAACTCTCCGGTAAGAGGACACCTCTCCATAAAGGACACTTTGGCTCTGTAATTAGGTGTCCTTTACAGGGAGGTAGTTCTACTGTACCAGGTCTATTAGTATGAAACGCGAAAATTTTCAGTGAATTCGAAAGTTCACCAATTCCATACAACAAAAGATTTTTTATTCAAAGTAATTGCTTCGATTAGCTATACACTCGGACCACCTTTCAGGCAATTTTCGAATTCCTTGTCTGAAAAATTCTATTCCTTTTGAGTCGAACCAGTCAACAAGCCATTTTCGGAGTATGTCTGAGTTCGAAAATTCCTGGTTTTCTAGGGTGTGTCCTAAAGATGTGAAAAGGTGGTAGTTCGACGGCGCTAAGTCTGGTGAGTACAGCGGGTGGGGTTGGAGTTCCCAGCCCAAGTCTTTTATGGTGTTTTTGACCATCGTAGCGTTGTGGGCTGGAGCGTTGTCATGCTACAGTATCAGCTTGTTGTGCTTTTCCACGCCATTCCGGTCTTTTTTTTCATTCAACGCCTCTCTCAAACTGCATTTGTTGTTTGTAGCGACTAGTATTGACCATTTCGCCAGGTTTCAGGAGCTCGAAATATACTACACCGGTCTGGTCCCACCATACGCAAAGCATATCCTTTTTTCTGAAGCGATTGGGCCTAGGCGTCTGCACGACCGATGGGAGAATACCATGGCCGATGGAGAATACCACAGCCGATGGGAGAATACCACAGCCGATGGGAGAATACCACAGCCGATGGGAGAATACCACAGCCGATGGGAGAATACCACAGCCGATGGGAGAATACCACAGCCGATGGGAGAATACCACAGCCGATGGGAGAACATCACGACCGATGGGAGAATACCACGACCGATGGGAGAACATCATGACCGATGGGAGAATACCATGGCCGATGGGAGAATGCCATGGCCGACGGGGAGAACATCATGACCGATGGGAGAATACCACGACCGATGGGAGAATACCACGGCCGATGGGAGAACATCACGACCGATGGGAGAATACCATGGCCGATGGGAGAATGCCATGGCCGATGGGAGGACAACATGACCGATGGGAGAATACCACGGCCGATGGGAGAACATCATGACTGATGGGAGAATACCATGGCCGATGGGAGAATACCACGGCCGATGGGAGAACATCATGACCAATGGGAGAATACCACGGCCGATGGGAGAACATCACGACCGATGGGAGAATACCATGGCCGATGGGAGAATGCCACGGCCGATGGGAGAATACCACGGCCAATGGGAGAACATCATGACCGATGGGAGAATACCACGGCCGATGGGAGAACATCACGACCGATGGGAGAATACCATGGCCGATGGGAGAGTACCACAGCCGATGGGAGAATACCACGACCGATGGGAGAATACCACGGCTGATGGGAGAATACGAAGAACTGAGGAGAGAAGACGAAGAGGAAGGCCAGAATGAAAATATAATCCCAAGGGGGTCTTCAAGAGTTGCGGCTTGGCGGAGGGAGTGTTGCAGATATTCTAACTGGGGGAATTGGAAGAATTAAACTGACCAGGATCTTGGCCACTCTAGGCCTCCGATGAGGGTATGAAAACAACTTTAAAATGGGGGAAAATTGTTAGGATTTTTATAAGTTGTTTTATCATAGATTTATATATTTGTATTTTGACCAGATGACCGGACGGTTTTACATGTATATAATTGGTTTTAAATGATGTAAATTAGTTAGTCATGAAAGGAAATTAAAAGTGTTGATTTTATTAGAGGTGTTAGTGTTTACTCTGCTCGATTGGTAGACTAGGAAAGAATTGGTTTCCTAACAGGCGTCTGCAGGCCCCATGACTTTTGGCACGTAGGATTGCTGAAGTGGATCCATTTCTCATCAGAAGTTACGATTCGGTGCAAAAATGACTTCTTTTCATGCCTGGCGAGCAGCCCTTTGCAGGTTACCAGACGCTGTTCTTGCTGCCTTTCGCTCAAATCGTGGGGGACCCATCTGAAAGCTTTTGGGTCATTCCGAGGCTGTTTAAACGTAGGGAAACAGCACCTTGAGACACCTGGAGCTGTTTCGCGAGTTTCTCCTGCGTTTGGGTACTGTCCTCATCCAAAAAAGCTTGCAGTTCAGCGTCCTTGAACTTTTGGGGCGGTTTTTCACGTGGTTCATTATCAAGTTCGAAATCGCCACTTTGGAATTTTTTAAACCACCTGTAACACTGCGATTTGCTCAGAGCGTGGTCGCCTTAAACTTCCTCGAGCATTTGGTGGGCTTCAGTGGCACTTTTCTTCCAGTTGAAGGCAAACAACAAAACTTCCCGCTAATGGGCACTTTTTGGCTCGGAAATCGCCATTTTCCACGGCTCCAGAAATTTTCCACGATTTGAATTTTTCTAAAACTGCACGCGTGTTGATGCCACGTGAGTAAAAAAATAAAACACCTTCAACAGCGCCACCGTCGCTCAAATAAAGTTGCACAGCGCCCTCTGGCGGCCATTTTCACGTTTCATACTAATAAACCTGGTAATAATATCACTCAGCATTAAGTTCATGATCACTAACAAGATGGAAAGAGGCCTATATCCAGAACCCTGTTGCCTTATTTAATTAATATCCCAGAGATTCTCATCTATTGTATTTTGACCCATGTACTTGGAATTAATCTGTGTGTGTTGTTTCAGGAAGAGGAAATACGGGATGGGCATCTCTCTAAGGCTCCAGCAAGCTGACGATGAACTTAGGAGAAAGTTGAAAATGATCCCATAGTCCGCCATCTATTAATTTATTTATCAGAATTGTTATATAGCAGCTATCTCTTGAAGAGGTAAAAATCTGCACACATTGGTCAAAGTCAGGCCAGTATTGTTTGATGATTGTCAACAAACCAGTAAATACAGATCTATTATTGGATAAATGTGATTCAATTTCTACCCATAGACTGTCGTCTTCAGTATAATTTGAGAGTTTGTAAATCCAAATATACAGTAAAACCCTTCTATAGTGAACCCCAATGGGAGACAGAGCTTTTGGTTCACTATAGCCACGGTTTGGCCATTTTTTTTTTACTTTTCAAAATTTTTAGACCGTATAATTAAAAAACAGCCATACAAACAGGTAAAGGCAGAAACTTACTAATGGTCACTTTATTTTAATTCCCTAAATTGACCTATTTCTTTACAGTAATTCTGAATATCAAAATAAGTCATTTGTTAATAGGTTCTTCTTATCATTAGCATACATGTTTATATATAAACCTATGTATTATTTAAAAATTAAGCCAAATCCCCTAGGCAAAACATTATTAATTATATATTTAAAAGGTATAAGAGTATTTTAGAACATCTTTCTCAAATAATATAATACTGAATTTATTTGAAAAAATGCCTCTAAATACCTTGTTGTTTGAAAGTGAAAAGTGAAATTTGAAAATCAGAATTGTCTTAAAATATCATTATTTCCATCAAAGGAATATAGCTGTGTGTATTATGAATCAATTGAAGATGAATTAAAAGTATCCAATTCAGAAAAATCGGATGTGAAACATGTTGATACGATAGCGCGATCGGTAAAATTGTGAATAAAAAACACCAATTTGCAAACACAAAATCGGTGGTAAAGCGGCCGGCCAGGGAAATATCCGCGAACCCTGAATGAGTCATATACCTAACAAGAATTCCATTCTAAAAATAGAACTGCAGTGGTAGTTTTTGAGAATTTATAAGTCGATTTGTTTGTGGCTCATAAGACATGGGGAACTTGGGGGAACTGTTTTTTTTTTTCTTCTTCTTCTTCTAATTCTAGTTTCCACATATTCTTCTGAAGTGTATATTAAATTTTGTTTTTAACCTGTTATTCAAACCATTTCTGGCCTTAAAATTATTTGGAATTATGTTTTAGCCTAGGTTAAACTTGATATAGAACGCTTCTATTAAATAAAAGTAAAATGTGTAAAAATGTATACAACATACAGAAAAAATAGAATGGAAATGAAAACAAACAATGCTGCTAATTTTTTGTTTTGAAATCTTGATCCGTAAGCTGAAACATGCTCAAAATTTTGTTGTTTTAAAAAATTTTTTAAATCACAATTTTAAGTTTGTTATAAACATAGTATTTTTAATAGATTTTATCATTTTGGGACCGAAATTAGGTTCGTTATAGGGGTAGTTTGTTATTTTAAAAATCGCAAAGTTCGTTATAACGATGGTATTTTCAATGGAATGGAATTGGGAATCGCCGTGGGTTCGTTATAAGGGAAGGTTCGTTATATCCAGGGTTCGTATTAGCGGGTTTTACTGTATTTTAACTCCTTTGTTGTTGTTTCTTATCCCCTTGTGTAAAGATTACCCGAATTCCTTGAGTGATCTCATGGAATGGGGTGTAGGGGTGTAGCTTTCATTGATCATGGCACCATGATCCAGGCACACTTTGGTGAAAGTCTGACTTTTTAACTCCTTTAACAGCCACAGTAGAACAACCTTCCAATGGTCTCTCCTGGAGGTTGGACATGCTAGTTTGGATTATACAAGGTTGTCCCAAAAGTTCATAAACACTTGCTTAAAAATTGAAATACAGTAGAACCTCCCTGTAAAGGACATCTAGTTGCAGAGCCAAAGTGTTCTTTAGGGAAAGGTGTTCTCTTACTGGAGATTTGCTAAATAGTAAAAATGGTATTTTTGTAAATGAAAACTGTTCTTTGTAGAGAGGTGTCCTCTAGTCAGAGTGTCTTCCCATGGAGGTTTTACTGTAACAGCTTTTGAAAGTTTATGAATAATAAACTTTTTTTTAAAAATACAGATTTATTTAAAAAGCATAATTTTTTTTCTCTCTTTTGGGAGTATAAAAACTATAGTATCTCATAGAACCTCTTTAGCTATACCTGAGCTAACTAAAATTCATCTCTTACAGTTATGGTATATTTATTGTTGCGGGTCGGTGTTTTAAAAGAATAGAAAAATATTATATAAATATATGTTTAATTATAACTATGCATTTTGAGGATATAATAACAACCGCACACAGCAGTAGAACAAAGGCAGTCTAAAGGTATAAACAAGGAAGAAGACTGACGGTTGAGGTGGGCTGTTCTCATTGGTCAGTTCATTTTCATTCAGCGCCTCCAAGCGGCGCCCACGTCCACGCTTCTCTCATCATATACTCTATACATTTCTACTCCCTCTATTGACCTACAATTTTATAAAACTTACCTATATATTTTGGTAACAATGAGATGTTTATGACATACAGTATTGTAATATTCAACTTTATAAAGAAAATTTATCAATAACACAAAAGCAAACTGTGTGTTTACCATTTTGCTAGAGAGCAATATAGAGCTGTGGTGGAATTATTACAGAAATGTCTTAAAATATTTTCCTATTTGTATTTAGTCTTGTTATATTTTTATATCTAAGCTGTGCCATATGTAAAAAAAAAATGATCCAATAAAATCCTGTATAAATATTTAAAACTTCTATTTTTCTCTTCAAGTTCACATACACTGTGATATTATAATATTCTGAGTTATAAATATTGGAAAATTATATAACTAATTGGTAATAGGTAGGAAGTTTTTATATATCTAGCCACAATTATAAACACAAGGTAATAAGACCAAATCCAAATAAATAAATAGTGTGTGACGTTTCGGTGACAGTGTTGTTACTGAAACGCCACACACTATTTATTTGGATTTGGTCTTATTACCTTGTGTTTATAATCTATAATACAAATTGTGCCTTATCTGGCCACAATTAATTTGAAAGAATAAAAAAAGCCCTGTTGTTGTTGTTTCTTATCCTATTGTGTAAAGATTCAATGAGTCCATGCTCTTACAACTGTTTTATGATAAGCAACAGCCTCTCCCAAAGTCCTGTTTAGTACATCTAATGCAAGCCAAACATTTTGGGCAAGTGAGGTAGATTTTGTTGCTATTTTCTATCTTCAATGGCTTGAGATGGCCTGTTCTAAATCTTTTCTCTTCTTCTTTCTTATCTCCGTAAATGCGTCTGCTTTTGTTATTAAGACTGGGAGCACTACTTTTTCACATACTTGATTCATTAATTCTACTTAAACAATTATGTAAACAACTAGGTAAACAAGATATCAGAAATTTAAACTATTTTGGTACATATGATTCTTTCCAGTATAAATTGATTACTGCCCTTACTGCAATGATAAATTAATGGGAGGGCCTGGCTCATCAGTGGTGAACCCTACCAGCAGTTTTGCCAGTTTAATCTATCATAAACTATTTTTGGTACATATGATTCTTTACAGTATAAATTGATTTTCTACTGCCCTAACTGCAATGATAATGAGAGAGTTTGTCTCATCAGTGATAAACCCACAGCAGTTTCCCCAGTTTAATATACAGTTAAACCTGTCTATAGCGCCCCCCTCTAAATAGCGCCTTCCTTCTCTACAGCGCCCGATTTTAAAATTAAAATATAAACATTTTTCATTAAAAGTGACCTGTCTATAGCACCCTCTCTCTATAACACCCTATTTTGGTGAGTCCCAAGAGGGGGTGCTATAGACAGGTTTAACTGTACCAAAAAGACCTCTCCTATGGGAGAGGCCGCTGCTTATCATAAAACAGCTCGAGGAGCATGAACTCATGGAAATTGTGTAATCTTTACACAAGGGGATAAGAAACAACAACAAAAAGACCTCTATGATGTAAAGATATATAATATACAAGATGTAAATAGATGTATTTACAATTGAAAGTATGTGTATGAGGATATAAGAACAATGCTAAGAAACTGTTGACTTTGGTACTTAGTGTTCCATATGTTTGGTTACTTGCACTCACTGGTGGGGTCGGACTTTATTAAGTCAGAGACCATTGAATAAAGATAGTTTTAATGATAAGGCACAATTTGCATAATATACAGTTAAACCTGTCTATAGCATAGCGCTCCCTCATGGGACTCACCAAAATAGGATGCTATAGAGAGGGGGTTGTTGTTGTTTCTTATCCCCTTGTGTAAAGATTACACAAATTCCATGAGTTCATGCTCCTCGAGCTATTTTATGATGAGCAGCGGCTTCTCCCAAAGATCCTGTTTAGTGCATCTAATGCAAGCCAAAATGTGTTCTGGAGCTGCAGGTACCAAACATCATTTTGGGCAAGTGGGGATACATTTTGTTATTATTTTCCATCTTCAATGGCTTGAGATGGCCTGTTCTAAATCTTGTTAGTGTTAGAGAAGGGGTGCTATAGACAGGTCACTTTTAATGTAAAATGTTTACATTTTAATGTTTAAAATCGGACGCTATAGAGAGGAAGGCACTATTTAAAGGGGGCGTTATAGACAGGTTTAACTGTATTATAAACACAATTTAATAAGACCAAATATAAATAAATAAATAGTGTGTGATGTTTTGGTAACAGTGTTGTTACCATCTTCAGACAAAAGTACTGAATCAATACTTTTATAGTACCTTTCAGTACTTTTGTCTGAAGATGGTAATAACGTTGTTACTGAAATGTCACACACTATTTATTTATTTATTTGGATTTGATCTTATTTACTTTGTGTTTAAGAAAGTGCAACAATGGAGATTTCAAACCTGGATGTTGGTTGCTGACTTTGGTAGTTTATTTGTTGGAGATTTGCTTCACTAGAATAGAAAACTATAGTATCTCCATTTGTGTGAAAATACTTAATTGCCTTTATTCCTGTTATTCCTTAACCTGGAGATAACTTTGAGATCCAGTGGCATGGGTAAATAATAATATTTCCAAAAGGAAGATACACATCGGCTGCCCAGGCAACCAACCCATTATTGAAGCCTGGGGAGAAGCGTCTTCCGAAAGAACCACAAGAAGATGGTTTCAGAAATTTAAAGTTAGCGATTTCAGACTTGAAGATCAAGATTGTCGTGGTCGTGGTCAACCTTCAAAAATGAAGATCTAAAGTCCCATATTGAATCCAATAATATCCAAACAGTGTGTGAGGTAAATGCAGAGCTTGATGCTTCAAACTTGATTCTTCAGTCAGAGAGATTTCTTGAGAGAGTCCTCCTTCTCTAGACAGAGATGGGTCTTCTTGAACTGATCTCAGTTCTAAACACAAGAAGAACTTGTAGATGCATGGTGAGAATGGTCAGGACATTGTCATCCAGAGCTCGACAGAAAACTTAGCCTGGCAGGTCAGGGGCTTGCTGGATCATGGTGAAGATATCCCAGATGAGATGTCTGATGTCTAGCATGTCAAGATCATGAGTTTCCCAACTCTGCCTTTGCCGGTCCCAAGCCCGGATGAAAAAGGAGGAGGGGGAGCAGTAACAAGCTCACTAAAAAACCTGGGCTCAGCTGGCCCGGCTGATAGTACCCTGTAAGGGCTCCTAATCCAGGGATACAGGATGAGTAGCGTTTGTACTCCATGTTAGGAGCACCTGCACATGGCGTCTGTTCCTCATGTCAGAGGCGGCCATTTCTTTTGGAGCTAAGTCGGCCTGCCACTGAGTAGTGCTCCCAGTCTTAATGACAAAGGCATTCTACTTCACCCAGTCATGATTGTTGTCAAACAGACACCATCAAGGGTCACAGCTTGATACCCTAATATGATTGAGTGGAGATAAGAAAGAAGAAGATTATGAGTTTCCCATCAAGATTTCACACTATGTATAGGAATATAGACCACAAGAATGGATGACCTAACATTTTCCCAGACAATTCATTTCCAATATGTAGCATCTCGACCCTCCAGATCTTAATCCTGTATGGATATTTAGAAGATCTGGTTGAGAATGAATACAATAAGCATTCACACAACATCAATGCAGAAACTCTTTTGTGAAGGCAATGGCCAACATTCTTATGATACAACTCACCTCTCACAATAATGTCCTGATCTTGTCTGAAGTTTGGTGTAGACCTAAAAGTGGACAGAAAATCTCAAGTTTTTCCGCTTGTTAACGTGAGATATAAAAACTGATTTAAAGACGAGATCGATGCTACTCAGAAACTGTTGTAGATGCAATGGCCAACATTCTCAAGATATACCTCTCACTATAAAGTCCTGAAGTTTGGTGTAGACTTAAAAGTGGACAGAAAATCCCAGATTTTCTACTTGTTAATATGAGAAATAAAAGACGAGAACGGAATGGACGTATCAGGTTGTCCCATAAATATTGGCCGTTTTTTGGAAACACATTTTTGAAATGAAAAAATTTACATAAATAATTCGGAAACACATGCAAAATATATATTGTTCTAAAGTACACAGCACGTGCAGTCATTCTTTCGAAAATTTCACGAATGATAAAAAAAAATCTATGATTTAAAATATGAGCAATGGAACCTAGGAATTTGCTGCCCATTATTTTGTTTCACGAATTTAAACTTGGACGTTCGGCCGCCCAGGCAACCAAACAAATTATTGAGGCCTGGGGAGAAGCTTCTTCTTCCAAAAGAACCACAAGAAGATGGTTTCAGAAATTTAAAGTTGGCGATTTCGGACTTGAAGATCAAGATGGTCGTGGTCGTCGGTCAACTTTCAAAAATGAAGATCTAAAGTCTGATATTGAATCCAATAATTCCCAAACAGTGTGTGAGGTAAGTGTAGAGCTTAATGCTTCAAAATCAACCATTGCTAGACATCTTCACCAAATTGGCAAAACAAAAAAAATTGCCACAATGAGTCCCGTACGATTTTAGTGAGGTTCAACATCAGCGAAGTCTGGAAATTTTCAGTTCTTTGTTGTAAAATAGGACTGTTGGACCATATTTATAATGTCATCATAGAGCCGGCCCTATATCGTTTTAAATTATATCAAAGCGTAAGTCCAAAGTTTCCTTAAACTCTGTATTTTTAAATATAAATTCAGTAATACAATATAATGCGGCTTATGATTGTAGAACGACATTTGAAAATTATCCCGCATGTGTTTCTTTTTAACGAAAAATCGAAATTTATTTTAAGGAGAAATAACGATTATTTCTAACCTTAGAGATGAAGTATGAAAGGATGAATTGTGAAGAGTAATGATAAACGAAAAATAAATTCCCATTTCTGGACACTTTATTTTTCCGTTTATCATTACTTTTCACAATTCATCCTTTCATACTTCATCCCTAAGGTTAGAAATAATCGTTATTTCTCCTTAAAATAAATTTCGATTTTTCGTTCAAAAGAAACACATGCGGGATAAATGCTGTGTCGATATAGAAAATTTGACATGAAGTACAATAGTAGAATGGGCTGGAGAGCAGACTGGCGAAACTGCTGGAAGGCTTCACTGATAAGACACGGTCTTCCATTTTCAATTTTTATCATTTCATTGTAAGTTTTCCAGAATACATTCATGGGCAAAACTTAAGGAAGTTTCATTTTTTGATATCGTCGGTCATCTATATTTTGGAGACAGAGGCAATTTTGTTCACACTTGGTTATCTCGTGTGTCTTCAATAAAGGTCGCTGTAATATCTTTCAGAGTTATTGTCTGCATCCCGATATACATGCTAAAAGGTACAACTTTCTTAAGTTTTGTACATGAGTGTATCTTTCAGAGTTATTGTCCGAATCCTGATATACATGCTAAAAGGTACAACTTTCTTAAGTTTTGTAAATGAGTGTATCTTTCAGAGTTATTGTCTGAATCCCGATATAAATGGTAAAAGGTACAACTTCCTTAAGTTTTGTCAATGAGTGTAAGTTCCCCCAAATTTTGAATTAAAAACCATCAATTTTTCAGGTCATCTGGTTGATTTCAAATTGAAAATCGATCAGAGTAATAAAAAAAATCTCGAATCCCCATCAGTGGATCGATGACTAAATTATTTTTGTCGCAGAAATGTCTTTGCTGAGAGAAGACAGAGCGGATCTACGCATTAAGTAACTCAACGTTTTATTCATCAGCAAGTCCTTTTCCCAGAAATCCAAAACTTTTTTTTTTGCTTATCCCTAGTACACGTGGCACAGGTCATGATAATCATGGTGGGTAGAAGTAGGCGACTGCTTTTACTGTAAGTGCACCACATGTCTATACATGTGAAAAGCAGTTCGACTTTGCATTTACAAATGTTCCATAGCCCCGTTTAGTTACTTGCACTCGCTGGTGGGGTTGGACTTTTGCAAGAATCGGGAGCCATTGGAGCATTTTTTCAAATCCGAAAATAGTGCCCAATAGAGCATTTTTTTAAATCAGAAAAAAGTGTCCAATGCGGGAATAGAACCCGGGTCGTAGCGGTCGAAAACCAACGGTTTAGACAAGGGGTCGTCAAACTTGTAAGTCGGAAGAGTCAAAAATTACAATTTACAACATTTCAAAGTTTTTAAAGATCCACAAAATGTTTTCTTGCCAACAATAAATAGTACTCACATAAATAATATTTACGTATGGAACTATATAAATAGCCGCAGCTTCAAATCCAAAGAGCCGCATTTTGCCGACCCATGGTTAGACCATCCTTCCACCGACCCCCGACACTAAACTGTAAATTAATAAGGCCACATCAATGACACAAAGAAACAAAAAAGACAAGCCGGTTGGTGTTGAATAAAACTTGCTGCCCTTGGTGTTACCACTTTCACCACGTGTATCAATTCTGACAGACAGACAGATTGTATAATTACAACAAATTATGACGCCGCAATTATATTTATTTACCTTAATTAAAGGAAGCTTTCGGGCAAGCCCTTCTTCAAATAACTAAAACGTATAAACAAGGCAATGGAAAGGGGTTTACACGTATTATATTTAAAGAGACAAGGGTCGCCTCTCCCGTCAAAATAGACGTCTAAAACCAGACACCATCTATTATTACATATATTTAGACGTCTATTTTGACGGGAGAGGCGACTCTTGTCTCTTTAGATCAATTTCCTCCCGGCAAATTTCCATACACGTATTGTGTTGTATAGCATTTTAAAAGAGAAATTTATGTAATGGCCTTCCTTTCGCCTGCCCTTCCCAATCTCCGCGTCTTCCTTGCGAAGCGTGACTTCGTGAATCTCTTTAGATCAAAGCTATCCATTCCTTTGTTACGAGATCGACGAGGATGCAATATCTGCTGCCATAGGCCTTCAGTCAACAGGGAAAGCGACCAGATGGGACGAGTTGCCCTTCGAGAAATCCTAACTTCTACTTCGTGACTGCTCTCCATCCAGTCTTCGAGGAGTGCCAGCCCTTTGGCGTTCTATCCTACTCCATGCGCCAGCGATACGTGCCTCATCACCAAACCGCACGGTGGTCCTGGTTTCGCAGGGATGCGACCTCTCTAGCTACCTACGATAGACTATCGTGTCCTCATGGCGACTGCGCTTTCATCTCAGGGACGTTGTTCCTGAGTGTCGACCTTCCAGGTCTGTCCTTGAATATCTCCCTGCGTCTCGGACGAGGTCTTCAGGGCTGGCAAAGTCTCCAGTCTTCATGGGATGGGTGCTCCAACTCTACGCTGGGGCAGAGGTTACGGCTACAATCGACGGCGCGGAAAGAACTCCCGTGTTCCATTTGATCAACGGTGTGAGGCAAGGCTGCGCTTCGAGTGCCGTACTCTTCACTTTCTCCACTGGTCCCCTCTTGCTTCGCCTGGATAAGCTGCTCTGCCTGACGTACGCCGATGATATCGTCCTGCTTATCCGTGAGAATAGACATTTAGAGCTCATCAAAAGATCTTAGAGGACTTCAGATAGGCGTCAGGAATAAGAAACAACTTCGGCAAAAGCCTGGTCCTCTGGTGCGGTGGACTGAGGAACCGTACCGACTTCCCGTTGGACATTGGAACACGGAAAAAAATCACAATCTTGATCACCATCGTGACCCCGGAACATTGAACCTCGGTCCAAAATCAGTACCTAAGTGAACTACAGGAACTAGCCATTGCATTGCATGGTCCTCCTTTGTCAACAGTCTCTCTTTTGCTGGTCTGGCGAGAACGGCCAATAGTCTGGTGCTCTCATTGGTCTTTTATTACCTTCAGACCTTCCTGCCCCGTGAGACCGCATTTCAAGACTGCAAGCAAGACTGGTGCGGTTTTTTTTGGGAGCTTGACTGCAGTGGTGGCTTCCCGGCAGCGTTCTGGAGCGGACGATCTCCGTGGGAGGAATGAGATTTCTCGACCTTAGCATCCAGCTCTGGCTTTAGTGCCTTAAGGGCGCCCAGTCTATTCTACGTGGTGGCCGCAAGGATTAATCCAGGATTGCCGAGAGTGGGAATTGACTGGTCCATGCACCCGCTGTTGACATTTGGCTCCCACCTCAGCATTGTCGGAGTCTTCACCTCTTCGAGCCGTCGCAGAGATACTCCAGCTGGACCATCGGCTTCTACCTCCGGGAACTTTTCAAGAGCTTAGGATCACGAGGAACTGCCGCCTTCCGCGGTCTCCTGAACTCTAGGCTCCCACACGGTGGTTGGACTGGCGAATAGAGGACTTCATCGGACCTGCACCCATCCTACAAATGCCTACGCATGGCGTCCTTGCTGACGCTGCGGCTTTGAAGACTTCCACCATGTTCTAGCGGGCGCCAAACTTTCAGGTCTGGATATTTGGACAAAGACTAAGTGAAGAGAATCTTGCGATCACTGCCTCAGCGAAGGCAAGAATATACTAGTTTTTTTTATGAAAACTTGAAAATGAAACAAATTAATGAGGACTTCTATCATTGCATGGAGGAACACATCGTGGGCAAGAACTCATCAATAATGTATAGATTTATTTGTAACTAGCGGATGTGCCCGGCTTCGCCCGGTTTCACCCGAGTGAATGTTTGTCTAACGAACATTTGTTTAAAACAATTATCTTTAAACTTATAAAACGTACTCGGCTTCGCCGGGGTTTTACCCGAGTAAAGGTTTGTCTAGCGAACATTTGTTAAAACAATTCTCTAAAAACTTATTAAAAAATAAAAAAGATATATTTTGATAATTTGAAACTCGTAAATTTGAATCTCTCGATAAAGTGAACATTTTTTCCCGGTCCCTGTGTGCCTTGTCATCCTGAATTTTGTCTTTCCTAATTTTCTACATTAGAAAATCATAGTTTTATCTAGTGAACATTTTTTCCCGGTCCCTTGAGAAATACTCGATAAGTTGAATAAAATCAATATTAATTGGTTCCCTCGGTAATTGGAAGTTAAAGGAATAGTATCTTCGCCTTGGAATTGTATCATTATTCTTGTCGCAAATAAATTGCCGTGTCATCCTGAGATAATCTTACTTCTGATAAATAATATTTAAGATAACAAACTTAGTGATAAGAAAACTTGTTAACATCGTCACAATGGGGGCGCTGCTTGCGAGTTAAATCTACAAATCTGCAAATAACTCTAAGGATATTCAAGATATTCATGAAATTATTTTTCAAAACCTTCCAGGTGATATACCTAATAATATCTCAAAATTTCACGGCGATTGGATGTATGGTTTTTGAATCTATAGAGTACAGACAGACAGACATTCAATTTTATATATATAAGATAATATAAATGAGTTTTAAAAAATTGTAAAAAAAAAAATGCATCGGCCGGGAATCGAACCCGGGCCGCCCGCGTGGCAGGCGAGCATTCTACCACTGAACCACCGATGCTTAAAAAAATGGCCATATTTAGGTATTCATTCCATTCCGGATTAGTCCGCGTAAAAAAAAGTTCTTCAAATGAAAAAAAGAAATAGCCAAAAATACTAATCAAAATGCAGCCGAAAATTTTCCTCAGGTTTATAAAAAGCGACATGCAAAATTTGGTACCAATTGGTTCAGTAGTTTTTGATTTTATCGCGAAACAGACAGACAGACAGAAATTGACTTTTATATATATATATATATATATATATATATAGATTTACTCTTCATTGTTGGCTTTTTATCTTACATTCACTCTTCATTGTTGGCTTTTTATCTTACATTTACTCTGTTGGCTTTTATATTACATTTACTCTTCATTGTTGGCTTTTTATCTTACATTCACTCTTCATTGTTGGCTTTTTATCTTACATTCACTCTTCATTGTTGGCTTTTTATATTATATTTACTCTTCATTGTTGGCTTTTTATCTTACATTCATTCTTCATTTTTGCTTTTTATATTACATTTACTCTTCATTGTTGGCTTTTTATCTTACATTCATTCTTCATTGTTGGCTTTTTATATTACATTCACTCTTCATTGTTGGCTTTTTATCTTACATTCATTATTCTTTGTTGGCTTTTTATATTACATTCACTCTTCATTGTTGGCTTTTTATCTTACATTCACTCTGTTGGCTTTTTATATTACATTTACTCTTCATTGTTGGCTTTTTATCTTACATTCATTCTTCATTGTTGGCTTTTTATATTATATTTACTCTTCATTGTTGGCTTTTTATCTTACATTCATTCTTCATTGTTGGCTCTTTATATTACATTTACTATTCATTATCGTAAATATTGAGGCTGCCTGGCCGGCATTCATATTTCTTGAAAATGAAGATACTTCGGCCAGTGAATCTTTTTATTACCTCGACGTTTCGACAAAAATCTTTTGTCCTCGTCAGGAGCAAAACAAAAATTAAACATTCAGCAAGGCGTTAAAAATCTTTCTAAAGTTCCAAGGGCGTTCTCACGCGATATTCAAAATTTTTGTACAACAACTTATTTTTATATAATTTCTCATTATATATATGTATATTATAATTTATTTCAAAGATCATAGTCTTTTGTGAGTTAAATATTTATTTTTGACTCGTGCTTTAGATGTTGTACAAAAATTTTGAATATCGCGTGAGAACGCCCTTGGAACTTTAGAAAGATTTTTAACGCCTTGCTGAATGTTTAATTTTTGTTTTGCTCCTGACGAGGACAAAAGATTTTTGTCGAAACGTCGAGGTAATAAAAAGATTCACTGGCCGAAGTATCTTCATTTTCAAGAAATTACTATTCATTGTTGGCTTTTTATCTTACATTCACTCTTCATTGTTGGCTTTTTATCTTACATTCATTCTTCATTGTTGGCTTTTTATATTACATTCACTCTTCATTGTTGGCTTTTTATATCATATAGAAAATCATAGTTTTATCTAGTGAACATTTTTTCCCGTGTCACATTGCCGTGTCATCCTGAGATAATCTTACTTTTGATAAATAATATTTAAGATAACAAACTTAGTGATAAGAAAACTTGTTAACATCGTCACAATGGGGGCGCTGCTTGCGAGTTAAATCTACAAATCTGCAAGTAACTCTAAGGATATTCAAGATATTCATGAAATTATTTTTCAAAAACCTTCCCGGTGATATACCTAATAATATCCCAAAATTTCACGGCGATTGGATGTATGGTTTTTGAATCTATAGAGTACAAACAAACAAACAAACAAACAAACAGACAGACAGACATTCAATTTTATATATATATATTTTTTTAAATCAATTTTTAAATTTGCATTCAATGTATATATATCTCTATACGTATTTTAAATGCAAAAATGTCTCTCTATCAGCCGTGCGGCGATGCGACGTGCGAACTTCGCATTTTTTGGGTGGAGAGAGAATATGGTTTTACGGGCTACTAACCAAAATGTATGATTTTCGAGCCCAGAGCCCATTTTTCGGCGGAGATCAGTGAAATATCATCTTTTCTAGGTATTGGAGTCTGCCAAATGGTGTGATTTTTAACAAGATCGACCACTCTCTCATGGTGATCGAGGTATCAAAGGATAAAGAAATTTAAATGGAATTTTCAAATTTCTATGACAAACGATCGACACAAGAAAAAATCAAATTTGATTAGGTCGAAAATAAAATGCAAAAGAAGTTTCCGAGAAGGAATCGACTTCTCAAGGTTGGAAAAAGCCTAAAGCTTCAAAAAGAAAAATCTAGGAATATCCATTCTAGCCTGCAAAAATGGCTGAATCTATCGCAACCAGGCCATCTCAGTAACTAAGGAGGGAATAGAGAAATGCTATATTGCAGATCAAGAGCAGCAGACAGCAACAAGACCTTGTCAAGGACAGGTTGGCAGCGGCAACATTCGACTATTGCTGATTCGTCGAATGGAGCGCGGGCTTCCATCCAGCCCAATATATGAAGGCGCTGGAACAGAAGCTGGGAAAGTCTTCAATGTACCAGCTAATGAAGATGTCCGGCCATGTTCTGATAGAACTATGAAGCATTGAGAAGGCAGAGCCCCATGTCAAAAATGGCCTCACCATCGGGAGTACCCTCCTGAAAGCCTTCCATTACAGGGAGAAGGCCGAAAAGATACTTATAGGAAATATTCTCCCATTGCTGTCATGGACGAAGACATCATTGCCGCATTACGGCCTGATTGCAATGTTACTTCAATGCCATATGAGCTGGTGACTTGCGAAGGTTACTCCTGGTCCACTGGCATCGGGACAGCCTTCATCTTCATGAATAATGGCTTAAAGATCTATCAGCTCTATTCTAAATTAGACCTCAAGTTCAGGGATAAAACGACAACAAGGTACATCTTCTACGGCGTCAAATGCAGCAAGTGCCATCGCTAAGGACATCGGTGGGCCAGCTGCCCCAGGAAGGACACGGAATAGCGCTACACTAGAGACTATACCTCCCAACATGGCTCAGATTCACTCCTCCTTCCACCCAGATCCCGTCCTCGTCAGGACCTGCCGCAACTACAATTAGCTATGCGAAGCCTGAGGAGACCCTGCCGTAGAAACTCCTGTTACTGCTAAGCCTCCTTATGCTCACGCAATCAACGGCGCCAAAGATTCGCCAGCGGCGAAAGAAGATAAACCTTGAAAAGAGAGCCTACCCAACACAGCTCCTATATTTCCCCTGCCACCTGTATCCCAAGCGTAATAGAAAAATGCCCCCCTTGACAATCAGGAGGCATTATTCCAAGGACAATCTGTGGGAATAGGCAAAGCCTTCAAAAACTAAATTCAGTCCTTGAGAAACTCCCGGACACTTTGTTCAAAGATTCTGAGGCAGTGGATATATATATAGGAAGAAAAAATATTTTTCAGGCAATCATCAACTAACGCCCCATTAAAGAACTGATTCCTGCCCTGAATCTTGTGCAGCTAGCGAGACTTGATCGATCTCTTCAGCCTAATCATTTCCCATTTAGGGAATAAAGCCTACACCCTCTAGAAGCGTCTTACCACCTTCAGAGAGAGCTGGAGCAGTTAAAAGGAAATTTTGAGCTCCCGCATGGCGTTTCTCGATGTGCGTGGTATCGCCTTTCGCGAAAGGAGTGCGAGGAGCTGCTGCTTCTAGTAGCAGCACACAGTTGACATAGCGTTCGTCCAGGAGGCGAACGCGCTGGCACTGAACAGCGTCTAGGACCTCAGCCTCGGTTACAGCGCCGTATTCGCGAAAGTGTCAACATCAGTGGATCCGGCTTGATGTCATCACGGTGCAGAGCGTCACAATCCTCTGGCACAACGTCTTGTGGCCATCGCCAACATCACCACCGGGGCCTCTAGACCCGCCTCATCAACTACCACCTATCATACATTCCTGAAGAACAGCATCTATATAATTGCAGATCATCGCAGAATAAGCCATCAGGGAAAATGCGTGCGCCCTCGGTGACTTCAACATCTCCGAGCAGTCTTTGAACGACTTCGGATCTGGAGCAGAGTAGAAGCCTTCGCGGAGCACCTGGACCTGACCGTCCTCGTAGAAACAGCCACCTTTTTCGATGCCGCGCACCTTCCTACAAGGGTTGCCAGCTACTGAAGCCGGGTTGACGCGTCACCCGTTACTGAACCCAAATACCGCTCGCTGCCGGGCCACCGTGCCATTCTTCTCCAAGTGGAAGATCCTTCTTCATCATCTGAGCCATCATACTTCGCACTCTTTGCTCAGCGCCAGTCGTCGAGAGAGTTGAGGCGCTTCTTAGGGAAGCATCGCGGAAGATAGGAAGTTATCCCTCTTGGAGATCTATAGAGAAAATGGGGAAGCTTAAGCGGGACCTGGTCGGACACATCAAATGCCTTTCCATTCCTCGTTGAAGACGAAGAAGACGCCAGAACAAGCCGGTTCCTGTGCTCCAGGCTCGATGCCGAGACTGTAGAGGCTAAATAACTTTCATGGCCTAAGCTTGGACGAACTTTGCGTGTCCGACTACATCGATCGGAACCGACGACCGTCTTCGACGCACGGGAGAACCTCGTCGAGGGAGAGAACCTGAAGCGCACCGTCTTCAACACCTTCAGAGATCGTTTCGGCAGCTCTGTCTGCAGTCCAGAGGACATCGCTGGGTTCCTTGAGGGAGCTATGTAGAGAATCACTCTGGAAGAAAGTGACCTACTTCTTCGAGCAGATATCCTTGAGTAAGGTAGGAGCTGTCAACCGCCGTCTGCCACAAAAGGAAACAGCTGATTGAGATAGCGTGCCTAGCGAGTTCGTCAAGGCTTTGAGGACTTCTTCAGAGGGGCTCCCAACACAGCATCGTCAGAATCTTCACCTCTTCGAGCCGTCGCGGAGATCCTCCAGCTGGACCTCCGGGGTATACCTTCTATCTCATTCTCGTCAGGACCCGACGTAACTGTACCAACTGCAGTAAGCTATGCGAAGCCTGAAGAGACACCTGCCGGAGAAATTCCTGTTACTGTCAAGTCTCTTTCTGCTCACGCAACCAAGGGCGTCAAAGCTTTACCAGAGGCGGAAGAGGACATACCTAGCAAATAGAGCCTACCCAACAACGCAGCTCTTATCTTGCCCCTGTCACCTGTATCAAAAACTCAGGGAAAAAACACCCCCCTTGACAATTAGGAGGAAGCATCATCCCTGGAACTATCTGGGAAAAAGCCTAAAGCCTTCTCAATGTTGAACACTTTGTTCAAAGATACTGAAGCATTGGGCATATATATAGGGAAAGAAAAGATTGTGTAGGCAATCATCAACCAACGCTCGTCGAATCCAAGCTCCTCAGGGCTCTGCCGGAATCCTCGAGGAGATACACCGCCTGCTCGTCTCCAAAGCGCACGGTTGTTCGTGTCTAAGCGGTTGTCGACCAATATCACTACCTAAGGCAGACTACAGAAAAGTCAGCAGCGTTCTTCTGCGTCGCCACCAGTTAGACATCGTGCCGGATGATAGACGTCAACACTAGACGATATTTATTGACCCTCGTCGCAAACTAGCGGACTGAGGTCGGTGACAAAACCACAACACCAGCTTTGGCAAACTGAGAAGCGTCCACCATGGTTTCGGGCTAACTGACGCACCAAGGCTGACGAGGGCCATCAGCCCGAAACCACGGTCTCTAGGTGGACGTTTCTCAGTTTGCCAAAGCTGGTGTTGTGGCTTTGTTACCAACCCGAGGCCGCTAGTTTACGGCGATGGTCAATAGATGGCGTCTACAGATGGTATTTATGTAGTTTTAACGGGAGAGATGTCCTTTATTTTTGGACAAAACTCAAGGAAATTGTACCCTTTAACATCGGGATTCTGACAATAACTCTGAAAGACATTTGATACAAAGTGATTTTTATTGAAGATACACGAGATAACCAAGTGTATATAAACTCATGGACAAAACTTAAGGAAGATATACTTTTTAGCATGTATAGCGGGATTCAGACAATAACTCTGAAAGACATTTGATACAAAGTGATTTTTATTGAAGATACACGAGATAACCAAGTGTATATAAACTCATGGACAAAACTTAAGGAAGATATACTTTTTAGCATGTATAGCGGGATTCAGACAATAACTCTGAAAGATATTACAGTGACCTTTATTGAAGACACACGAGATAACCAAGTGTGAATAAAATTGCCTTTGTCTCCTTAAAAAAAAAAAAAAAAAAAGACGACCGGCAATATCAAAGACTTTCCACTTCCTTAAGTTTTGTCCATATGAGCGTATATAAAACAACAATTAAAACCTATTTAAAAAATAAACATCAAAAATCAAGGCAATACAACCAAATCTCCAACTGTGACTTTTAATCTCATAGAGGTTCCTCAGTCTGCAATTATAGTTACATCTCCGGTATCATCATGGAAAAACAGACGACCGGCGATATCAAAGACTTTCCATTTCCTTAAGTTTTGTCCATGAGTGTATATGCTTTATAAGTTGTCGCCGAATGCCGTGGTTCATTTGGACGAGGAAAGAGACGACTAGAACACGGCTGATTCCACACTAGTCTGTTCAGTGATACGCTAACCATGACGTATGCACGAAGGAACGTGTGGCCATTGGACATGTGTCGGATCTGGAGGCTGTTGTTGGGTGCTGTGCTGCCTGGAGTATAGAAGCTCCATCTATGCTTCCTTTCTTCCTGTGGTGAATCAGTATAAGACCGGTGGTCTTAATAAAGCTGTATGTGTGTGTATCTAAACAACTGGACATACGTCGGACCTGGAGGCTGTTGTTGGGTGCTGCGCTGCCTGGAGTACAGGAGCTCCTACTATACTTCCTTTCTTCCTGTGGTGAATCTGTATAAGACTGGTGGTCTTAATAAAGCTGTATGTGTGTGTGCTTTATAAGTTATCATAAACAAACATTTTAAAACACATATCTCTACCACGTCACCAGCTTAAACACTTTCTTTTGACAAATTCGACCGATTCCATAACTTCTCTTGTAGGACGTTGTAAAATCGGTGTCGCCCTTATGAATGGCTCTGGTGAAGGCCTTAGTCCGAAACTATAGTATACAGACTGGGCTTTGTCTGAATTTGTCTAAACTGGTGTTGTGGTTTATTCTTATATCATCACTTTGACGTTTTGTACTGACGTGATGATCAAAATGTATGTTTTAATACCATTTTTAAAGGGAGAGGTGCCTTTTCTTGGAAATAAATTCCATCCTCATACAACTTTGTTTTATATACTACTTTCGGTTTCTTCTATCTTCTTATGTTGTTGTTTATTTGTTTAATGTATATGTTTATTCAATGCTCTTAATTGTTTATTTTCTTTTTGATAATTCTGTTACCTACTCTACTACATTATCCAGATCGGATATAGCGTGTCTTAACTGGTAATAAATAAATATATATTTACTGAATTATATATTTATATATTTTCCAACTATGTTTTTACACAATTTGCGCATGTATTTGATTAATTACAAGTCTACTTCTTGAATATTTGGCGTTTCTGCTCTCCAGGAAAACCTCGGTTATAATTATTTATTATTCATTTTGTTTCTTTTTCAAATAAAGGAAAGTTGCGATAATATTTTTATAAGAATATCTAAAAAACCTTACACAATACGTTTATTTATTACAAAACTTTTTGTATCCCCACCAGAGAGTGGAAGTAACCAAACGGGGCACATATGGCACATTTGAAAGTGCAAATGTCGAACTGTTTTTTACATGTGTAGACAGGTGGTGTACAGTAAAAGCAGTCGCCAACTTCTACCCCCCATGATTATCATGGCCTGTACCACGTGTATTAGGGATAAGCAAAAAAAAAAAACTTATAGGCCTATCTTCTGAAACTAGTGACATGAACCAATATAACATTGATATCTTTCAGACAATATCTGATCTATATTTTCGACCGATACGACCCTAACTTTTAGAGGCCATATATGTGTTTAAAATAAATATAAAATTATAATAATAAAAAAAGGATATACCTAATTTGTTTTTAATAAAATTAATTTAATTTTTTAATTTAATAAAATTGACGTTATGTGGCGCTGAGTTTTTTGTTGACATAAATATGTTATAACACCTTGATAAAGGTTGGCGTTCAGCCAACTAAAATATTGGTAAAATAAATGATATTTTGATCCAATAGATACCTTTTTAATCGAAAAAAATAAAATATATACATAGCCACATTAAAATATGCTATAATTATAGACGTTTGTGATAAAAAAAAATATTAAAAAAATAATATTTTATCAAACTACGACTGAGAATGGTATAACGACGAAGAAAAACAGACGATTAAACCAGGGGTTGTCTAGCCCGTAGAAACAGCTGATGGTAGCAAGGGTGCACGTGGAGTTGACGGCAAGAAGGCTTGCCATTGGTCAATTGATAGAGGGTGGAGTTTCTAGCAGTCACGTGATACAAAATCCTCGTTTTGGCAATAGGTGGCCTCCAGCTGTACGTCAGATCTCTTCGCGTTTGTTTTTTGTACTTTGTTTGGAAGAACCTATTTAATTGACTTTATATGCTTTCAAGTTGCAAGACAACTCGATGAACTGTTAATTTCGGAAAATGAAACCAGATGAAGGTAAGTTTGTTTATTTTTTTTTATATAGGCCTATTCGATAGTTTGTGACGGGCCCTTTAGCCATTTAAATTGATTTATCAGTCGTTTGGTTCGTTTGTTGTTTAATAATATTATTTAATACCCTTTATACAAATGCATACGATTAATACTGTTTTATATATTAATATTACAATTGCAAGGATATCATTTAAACGTAAACAATTCTTTTTTCTCCATGTACTAAGCTGACAAAATTAGTAAACAAAACATTTAACTATGTAGTAACGAAACTGTTTTTGGTTTATTTTTCAATACCACCATATAAATACTGTTATAATTTGCAGATATTTATTTTCTTTTGATAAATAATATTTAAAAAAAAACAATGACATTTCGAAAAAAGCGTAAAACTAGTATAATTATGCATATATTATAATGTTATTTTTTTTTATAGAAAACGGAAGAAAAAAAAATCGAAATTGATGAGAAGTGAATGGGGCCAGCAAGCCATTCCATATATGGTTTTGACCTCTTTAAAAATTCAAACAAACAAAAAAATGTGACAGGAAAATTATTAAATTTTAATTCAATTTTATATTATTTATTATAATCATATTTTATATATATTTTTATTTGATGTTCTTGCATTTTTTCATAAATATCAATCAAAAGAATATCTTTGTTTTGAAGTTTCAATAGTTTTATATAATTGAATTCACACATATATAACAAAAGGGTTGATTCCAAAGGGTTAATTTATTCCAAAATATTTTAAAAGCAATTCAATAAGTTTTTTTATAATAAAACTCACATGGTAGCTCCTGTCTTTTGATCTTACAGGTTTAATTTTGCATAAAAATTAGAGATATTTAAATGTTTGAATTAAAAGAAAATTTATATAGATTCCCTTAATTTATTAAAAAAAAAATGTATTAAAAAAGAAAAAGTTATAGTATATCAGACGACATGAAAATTTGTAAACAAATCTTTTGCTTTAGAAAATGAACTGTTTTCAGTTTAACATCTCATATGTATAAAGCTATATTTTTTATACCTTCACCTGGCACATTATAGAATTTGACAGTGTAAATTTAAAAGTAATAATAATTTCACACATGATATATATTCAAACATCATATAATGACATCTTCAATAAAGAAGTATCCCATATGGAACACTATATGACACCTTAAAATAAGTCAACCTTCTATAATGTAAACCTGGAGTTGTTATTGTATTTAAGGCCTCTAGAATTGTATGCAGGTATTTCATGTTTTGCTATATGTCATTTTACAAAACTGTTGCACCTATTTTTATCTTCCATACAGTTGAACCTTGCTATAACAACATCACCTGGGACCCAAGGTAATAAGACCAAACCAAATAAATAAATAGTGTGTGACATTTCGGTAACAAAAAATTATCCTGAAAAGAATAAACAATCTGATTCCCCAACTACATCTCATGGACACAAGAAAATAAGACTTCATGGACCTTGCTTTTAAAGAAATAGAAGCAGTAAGCCAAAACAAAAATAAATAAGAATTAGAGAATCCCACCTAAGCACAGTTGGTACAGTGGAGTGGACCCAGGAGGAGCTCTGAACCTCGGACAGCATCAAACAACACTAACAAGATTTAGAACAGGCCATCTCAAGCCATTGAAGAAGAAAATAATAACAAAATCTACCCACACTTGCCCAAAATGTAGCTTGGCACCTGCAACTCCAGAACACATTTTGGCTTGCATTAGATGTACTAAAACAGGACCTTTGAGGAGAGGCCACTGCTTATCTTAAAACAGCTCGAGGAGTATAACTCATGGAAATTCATGTAATCTTTACACAAGGGGATAAGAAACAACCACAGAAATAAGACCTAATCCAAAAAATTAATATGTGTGAGGTTTCGGTAACAGCATTGTCACCATCATCAGATAAAAGAATAAATAGATCCATTTTTGTCTGATGATGGTAACAACGAGGTTACTGAAATGTCACACACTACTAATTCATTTGGATTAGTCGGTCTTCTTGTATCTATAAAGGAAAATCCAAATTGTGCTTTATCATTACACTTATGGGCAAAACTTACTTAAGAAGTTGTACTTTTAACATGTATATCTGGATTCAGATAATAACTCTGAAGGTATTTGATACACAGAGACCTTTATTGAAAGATACACAAGAGATAACCAAGTGTAAACAAAATTGCCTCTTTCCTTCAAAAAATAGATGACTGGTGACATCAAAGAACTTTCCACTTCCATAAGTTTTGTCCCCAGTGTATATAAAAATAAGGATATAAAACTCTTTTAAAAAATAAACATTAAAATTCAAGACAACACATCCAAATCTCCACTGTGACTTTGATTCTCATAGATGTTCCTTATCTGTAATTAAAGTATAAGTTCCGATATAGCGGCCATCTTGGAATGTTATTTAACCCTGAAGTTTTTTTTGCTTATCCCTACTACACATGGTAACAGGCCTGATAATTCATGGTGGTAGAAGTAGGCGACTGCTTTTACTGTAAGTGCACCACATATCTACACATGTGAAAAGCAGTTCGACTTTGTACTTACAAATGTGTCAGAGTCCTGTTTGTTACTTGCATTCATTGGTGGAGTTGGACTTTGTAAGAATCGGAGGCCATGGAGAGCATTTTTTTTTATTCAGAAAAAAGTGCCGAATGTGGGATCAAAACTCGGGTCGTTGCGGTTGAAAACCATTGGTTTAGACCATCCTTCCATCAACTCCTCTGACCCTGAAGTAAGACTAATGATGTGATTTAGGGGTTAGTATTGTATTAAGGCTTCTTTAGAACCCAATTACATATTATCATTACATAGTGTCATCAGGGGATCTGTGGAAGGATGATCTAAACAGTTGTTTCTGACCACTATGTCCCTGGATCGAATCCCGCATTGGACCCTTTTTTTCTAATAAAAAAAAAAAAAATGCTTCAATGGTCCCGATTCTTTTAAAAGTCCAACCCCACCAGCGAATGCAAATAATCAATCTGGCACATTTGTAAGTGAAAAGTCGAACTGCTATTCACATGTGTAGAATGTGTGTACTTACAGTAAAAAGAATTCGCCAACTTCTACCACCGTATTATCATTATGGTCTGACCACATGTACTAGGATAAAAAATATAATAAATTTGAGTCCAAAAGGCGATCCCATAATTAAGATTATATAAAAGGGCGTACCTGGATCTGTAAAGAATCTCTCGAATATTATAAAAAAAAATAAATGTTTTTTTTTTTTCATTACAGATCCAGGTACGCCCTTATATATAATAATAAAAAGGCTAATAACAATACAATTTAAAAACTTGCTGCAATATTGTTCTTCATTCAGAACTTCTATCTGATAATGGTAATATCACTGTTACAGAAACACATACACTATTTATTTTTTGAATTTGGTTTTGATATACCCCCAGTAGGGTGGGAATTTCACATATCTAATTCAAGTTGAGCATCATGATTCACCGTTAACATCGAGGGCAATAAGGAGAGACAAGAGTCATTGTGGGTGACAAGTTAATTTGGATCAGAGACAACATCACAGCAAAGTAACAGCCAAGGTTCCTGGATTGTAGCCATACACTGCAAAAACACTTTAAAGGACAGATACAAGAAAATAAGACCTAATGCATATAATTCAATAATGTGTAATGTTACTGTAATGAACTCTCTACCTAATATTCAATAATCTTAGGTAGTGTAGTTTCTATTAAAAGAGATGTGTATGTTACTGTTATATATTTGTATAATATTTTATTATTACAGAATTATCATAAGAACTAAAAACATCTCACGCTATATATTGATTACATCATACAACAACAACCAAGTCCTTGGTCCAAAACCATATATACATATTATATTACACATTCGGTAACAGCATTGTTACTGAAACATCACACACTATTAAGTTAATATGTATTAGGTCTTATTTTCTTGTATCTATAATCACTAGTAATAAGACCAAATCCAAATAAATAAATAGCGTGTGACGTTTCTGAACAGCATTGTTACCATCTTCAGACAAAAAGTACTGAATGGTACATTCACACATGTACAAAAGTGCATTCAGTACTTTGTCTGAAGTGGTAACAACGCTGTTACAGAAACGTCACACACTATTTATTTATTTGGATTTGGTCTTATTACCTAGTGTTTATAATCTATAATTCCAAATTGTGTCTTATCATTGTATCTATAATCTAATTATCTAAACTGTGCTTTATCACTTTAAAGGATAGAGAAGTTATAAAGGAATATGTTTGTAAAAGATGTTAAAATTGATAATACACACTCTCCTGTGGATAAAATATAAACATATTATTGTAAAATGACATTTGAAACCCATCCTCATGTGTATCTTTTCAACACAAAATTGAAATTTATTTCAAGGAGAAATAACGATTATTTTAAACTTAATGGATGAGGTATGAAAGGTTGAATTGTGAAGATAATGAAAACGGAAAAATAAAGTGTTCAGTGATTCCCATCCTGTAGAACCTATTAGAACCTTCCTGTAAAGGGCCTTTATTTTCAGAGCTAAAGTGTCTTTTAGGAGAGATGTCCTTTACCGGAGAGTTCAATTAGTAAAAACTGGTAATTTTGGTGATGAAAGTGTCCTTTGTAGAGAGGCGTCCTCTAGCAGAAGTTCCTCTCATGGGAGTTCTACTGTATATAAAAGGTAATGTTTTGATTGTTGTGAGAAGTTGCTTTCAGAAAATTGAAATTACTATATATAGTAAATAGAATGATAAACACAAGGTAATAAGACCAAATTCAATAAATAAATAGTGTGTGACGTTTCGGTAACAACGTTTTACCATCTTCAGACAAAAGTACCGAATGAAAAATTTTTACCACAACATGTTTTAATTACATTATTTATTATTAAGTAAAATTTCTCATTCAGTACTTTGTCTGAAGATGATAACAACGCTGTTACCGAAACGTCACACACTATTTATTTATTGGATTTGGTCTTATTACCTTGTGTTTATCATCTATAACCCAAATTGTGCCTTATCATAAATAGAATTGTTGTTGTATGATCAAAACACAATGTCTTTATCTAGATCATTCTGTTAATAATAAAGAAAATAATGTTTATCTCCAAGTTACATGGATGTTTAAAATAATTTGGATGAAGAGAGAGGTGAAATTACTGAAGGTCACACCAAGGCCACCCTATAAGTGACCTTTGTGTGTTATCACACACAACTGGAGTATTTATAGACCAGATAAGACACAATTTGGATTATAGATTATAAACACAAGGTAAACACAATACAGTGATGGTAACAACCTGTTACCGAAACGTCACACACTATTTATTTATTTGGATTTGTCTTATTACCTTGTATTTATAGACCAAAATAGTTCAACAACAAGTCTACTCTCACCAGATGCAGCTTTTGTATATACACATACATTTAGAAATTTAAGACTTTGTACAGGATGATATGTAAAGGAGTAGAGGACTATGCAAAATCATTGGTGGCCGGATCCCTTCCGTGTGGAAGCCCTAGGCAGTAGGTCAGGATGGATCAAGGTCATCGCGGCCCGACAACATGGATGATGGCAAGAGGAAGTGCACCAGTCAACATTAGGTGCAAAAAAAAGTTTGTTAAATTGGATTAGGTAACACCCCGTAATCCCAACATGTAGCATTAGAAGAATTGACACCTACGAGGGATAATCAGATTGAGTCTTATAGAATGTGTGGTTGAGGTTGTCTTAACAGATTTTTTTTCTCTGGTTTTGCTTCTAGATGTGTGGGCTGTATTCATTGAAGGTTAGTTTAGGTCATACTGATTTCTACCAAAGTGGTTACTCATCTGTGAGGGTGTTTTATTGGGGATGTTTCAAGCATTCTGTAAATTCCCAGAAATAGCACTTTTGCAGTACTTTCTACAGTAGAACAAACCTCCATGAGAGGACACTCTTGCTAGAACACACCTCCCTACAGTAGAGCAAACCTCCATGAGAGAACACTCCCACTAGAGGACACCTCTCACCAAGGACAGTTTTTTATTGCCAAAATGGTCTATTTTTGCTATTTAGAAACTTTCTGGTAACCTCTCTGTAAAGTAATGTTTTCATTACCAAATTTCTACCTTTTTTTTACTATTTAAAAAGACCATCGCTCCGTTAAAGAGACATCTTCCCTAAGGAAACTTGGGCTCTGCAATTAGGTGTTGTCCCTTTCAGGGTAGGTTCTACTGTAAAATCCTTGGATGGCAACATGAAACGATATAAATCAGGCATTTTTACAGTTTTGAACATAGCTATAATACCATCACTTGGGATCAAGATTTTATATCATTATAACTACACAAGGTAATAAGACCAAATCCAATAATAAATTAGTGTGTGACATTTCAGTAACAGTGTTGTTACTATCTTCAGACAAAAGTACTAAATGAGAAAATTTTACCACAGCATGTTTTAAATAGTTACTGTTATCAAGTGTGTTTTCTCAGATAACTATCTTCTTCTTATCTGTTATCTTGTTTACACACTTGATGACAGTAACTATTTGAAACATGCTGTTGGTAAAATTTCTCATTCAGTACTTTTGTCTTGAAGATGGTAACAACGCTGTTACCGAAACGTCACACACTATTTATTTGGATTTGTCTTATTACCTTGTGTTTATAATGTAATATCCAAATTGTGCTTATCATTATAACTACAGTTATAACCACAGTACTTCAGAATTAGGATCTTATAACCACATTGCTGTTATAACGAGGTTCCATTGGTGTTCTTAAACAAAAATAATTAAAAGAATAGGGACAAAACATGAACAAAATGTGTTCATCATTTCAAGTTGCCCCATATGATATGGTACGATTCTGATTTTAAGATCAGAAACAAAAGGCAACAAGACAAAATTATTGAAATCTTTGTGACATTTCAGTAACAGCATTGTTATCATCATCAAGAAAAATATACTGATTCAGTACTTTTGTACTGGTTATTTGGATTTGGTCTTTTTACTTTTGTACTTCAAACTTTTGTTTGATAATGGTAACAATCCTGTTACAGTAAAACCTCTCTGTAAAGGACACCTAGTTGCAGAGCAAAAGTGTCCTTTATGAAGAGGTGCCCTTTTACCGGAGATTTTATTAAATATTAAAAATGGTAATTTTGACAATAAAAACTGTCCTTTGTAGAGAGGTGTCTTCTAGCCGGAGTGTCTCTAGGAGGTTCTAATGTACTGAATTGTCATACACTATTTATTTGGTCTTATTACCTTGTGTTCCTATCAGTAGTATTTGATAAAGCACATTTGGATATAGCTATAATACTAGGTAATAAGACCAAATCCAAATAATTTAATAGTGTGTGACGTTTCAGCAACAACATTGTCACCATCATCTACTCATTCGTTCTTTTGTCTGATGATGGTGACAATGCTGTTGCCGAAACGTCACACACTATTAAATTATTTGGATTAGGTCTTCTTCTTCCTATTTCCACTCAATTATATTAGGGTATCAAGTTGTGACCCTTGATGGTGTCTTTGACAACCATAATGACTGGGTGAAGTAGAATGCGTCTGCCTTTGTCATTAAGACTGGGAGCACTACTCAGTGGCAGGCAGACCTAGCTCCAAAATAAATGGCCGCCTCTGACATGAGGAATAGACGCCATGTACAGCCGCTCCTAACATGGAGTACAAACGCTGGATTAGGTCTTGTATCAGAAGTATTTCTTTACCACGAGCAATTCTCCAGTTTTTCATCAGTGGGAGGGGGTGTTATTACTGAGATAGCCATCCAGGAAGTCCCTCTTCCCTTATCTCTCCTGATGGCCATTGGGCCATACCTCCTAGGCCCTTACTGTCTTCAGCACAAGCTCTTCTAAATGTCTGATGGTAGGTGTAAATGCCTGTTTCCATTTGGATAAATGCCTGCACGAGCTAGATCAATATGGCAAGAGATAAATGACTGCTTGCATAAGGTAGATGTCAGCCTGAGCTAGGTAAATGCCCATTTGTGTATTGGTAAATGTCTGTCAATACCAAATAATGCTTATCTGCACTAGACAACATGCCTGTCTGAGCTAGGTAGATGTCAGCTTGCACAAGCTAATTGCTTGTCAGTGCCAGGTAAATGCCTATCTGCACTAGACAACATGCCTGTCTGAGCTAGGTAGATGTCAGCTTGCACAAGCTAATTGCTTGTCAGTGCCAGGTAAATGCCTATCTGCACTAGACAACATGCCTGTCTGAGCTAGGTAGATGTCAGCTTGCACAAGCTAATTGCTTGTCAGTGCCAGGTAAATGCCTATCTGCACTAGACAACATGCCTGTCTGAGCTAGGTAGATGTCAGCTTGCACAAGCTAATTGCTTGTCAGTGCCAGGTAAATGCCTATCTGCACTAGACAACATGCCTGTCTGAGCTAGTAGATGTCAGCTTGCACAAGCTAATTGCTTGTCAGTGCCAGGTAAATGCCTATCTGCACTAGACAACATGCCTGTCTGAGCTAGGTAGATGTCAGCTTGCACAAGCTAATTGCTTGTCAGTGCCAGGTAAATGCCTATCTGCACTAGACAACATTGCCTGTCTGAGCTAGGTAGATGTCAGCTTGCACAAGCTAATTGCTTGTCAGTGCCAGGTAAATGCCTATCTGCACTAGACAACATGCCTGTCTGAGCTAGGTAGATGTCAGCTTGCACAAGCTAATTGCTTGTCAGTGCCAGGTAAATGCCTATCTGCACTAGACAACATGCCTGTCTGAGCTAGGTAGATGTCAGCTTGCACAAGCTAATTGCTTGTCAGTGCCAGGTAAATGCCTATCTGCACTAGGTAACATGCCTGTCTGAGCTAGGTAGATGTCAGCTTGCACAAGCTAATTGCTTGTCAATGCCAGGTAAATGCCTATCTGCACTAGGTAACATGCCTGTCTGAGCTAGGTAATGTCAGCTTGCACACGCTAATTGCTTGTCAGTGCCAGGTAAATGCCTATCTGCACTAGGTAACATGCCTGTCTGAGCTAGGTAGATGTCAGCTTGCACAAGCGAATTGCTTGTCAGTGCCAGGTAAATGCCTATCTGCACTAGGTAACATGCCTGTCTGCACTAGGTAAACATGCCTGTCTGAGCTAGGTAGATGTCAGCTTGCACAAGCTAATTGCTTGTCAGTGCCAGGTAAATGCCTATCTGCACTAGGTAACATGCCTGTCTGCACTAGGTAACATGCTGTCTCACTAGGTAACATGCCTGTCTGCACTAGGTAACATGCCTGTCTGCACTAGGTAACAAGCCTGTCTTAGCTAGGAAAACATGGATGAATTAGGCAAATGGCAGCCTAAACAAGGCCTGCGGCACACAATCTATAGATTTGGACTGAAGGACCTCTTGGGGGTCAAGGCACACGCCACTCACTGATAAACACATGACCTACTCTCAAAGTACTCTCAAATACGAGTTGACTTTGTGATCATTTAGAGACATGCTTCACTTTCTAGGCATGATGCATTTTTAAAGGGAGAAGTGCCCCCTTCTTTTGATGCATGATCCTCCTGAAATCTTTTGTATTATACATTAGAATCCTCCCACACATCTAGATCCAATCTAGTTCCCTCTCTCTGCCAAATTCTCTCTGTGCTGGCAATAGTAAATCCATAAAAGTAAGACAAGAATGGAAACTGTCTTCACTTCCACGAGACCATTGCTCATGGAGCTTTGGTATGCCTGGTCTCTTATTTGAATTTGAGATAGTAAAAACAAGGTAATAAGACCAAATCCAAATAAATAAATAGTGTTTGACGTTTCGGTAACAGCGTTGTTACCATCTTCAGACAAAAGTACTGAATGAGAAATTTTACCACAGCATGTTTTAAATAGTTACTGTTATCAAAGTGTGTAAACAAGATAACAGATAAGAAGAAGATAGTTTTCTGAGAAACACGGTGTACTGAATGAGAAATTTTACCACAGACCATTTTTTCTATGGTCTGTACATGTTCCAGGTAGAATATCAAAGGCTTTAAAAATTGCATTCACCTCTTGAAGTCTGCAAAGGAAAATTTGTTTTTAATAAGAATACTAATGCAGATTCTCTATACATATATACACAGAATTGAAGTAAGACAAGTCTCATAATCTCTGTGTGTTAAATATAAAATAAATAAACATAACAAGGAACAATTTGGATTAGAAACACAAAGGTAATAAGACAAAATACAGTAGAACCTCCCTGTAAAGGATAACACCTAATTACAGAGCCAAATTATCCTTTAGGGAGAGTTGTCCTCTTTCCGTAGAGTTGCTAAATACAGTTGAACCTCCCTGTAAAGAACAACACCTAATTGCAGAGCCAAAGTGTCTTTTAGGGAGAGGTGTCCTTTTACTGGAGAGTTGCTAAAGAGTAAAAATAGTAATTTTGTAAATGAAAACTGTCCTTTGTAGAGAGGTGTCCTCTAAAGGGAGGTTCTACTGTATTAACAATATCTACACTCATGTACAAAACTTAAGGAAGTTGTACCTTTTAGCATGTATATTAGTATTCAGACAATAACTCTGAAAGATATTCGATACACAGTGATCTTTAGTAAAGCTACACAAGATAACAACTGGTGTACAAATTTGTCAATGTCTCCTTAAAAAAAAATAAGATGGCTTGCGACATCAAAGATTTTCTACTTCCTTATTTTTTGTCCACATGTACATGTGTACATGTATATATAAGGTTTTTTATCAGTCAGTTCTGTAGGGAGGGTTCTTGAGTAATGGGGAAAGTAACAAAGGAAAGGAATCTTAAAATGTGGTACTGGAGATTGAAGCCATTATTATATTGATACAGTAGAACCTCCCTGTAAAGGACAACACCTAATTAAAGAGCCAAAATGCCCTTTAGAGATAGATGTCCTCTTACCGAAGAGTTACTAAATAGTAAAAATGTTTTTTTTTGCTTATTCCTAGTACACGTGGTACAGGCCATTATAATCATGGTGGGTAGAAGTAGGCAACTGCTTCTACTGTAAGTGCACTACATATCTACACATGTTAAAAGCAGTTCGACTTTGCACTTACAAAAGTAAAAATGGTAATTTTACAAATGGAAACTGTCCTTTGTAGAGAGGTGTCCTCTAGCATGAGTGTCCTCTCATAGAGGTTCTACTGTAATAATAATAACTTTATTTTCACAAAGGTTACAAGTTTTTCTCTTAAAAAGTGTAAAGAAAATTCAGTCTATTTACATCTTCTTATTTACAACATTGAAATAAGAACAGAAAAAGAAAACAAAGATGTTTACATTTGGTATCTCGACTCGTAGTCTGTGCTGTGGCTCTCGCATGGTAATTTTACAAATGAAAACTGTCCTTTGTAGAAAGGTGTCCTCTAGCGCGAGTGTCCTCTCATGGAGGTTTTTCTTCTTCTTTCTTATCTCCACTCAATCATATTAGGGTATCAAGCTTGTAAAGCTTGAGACTTGACAACCATCATGACTGGGTGAAGTAGAATGCATCTGCCTTTGTCATTAAGACTGGGAGCACTACTCAGTGGCAGGCCGACTTAGCTCCAAAAGAAATGGCCGCCTCTGACATGAGAAATAGACTCCATGTGCAGCTGCTCCTAGCATGGAGTACAGACTTATCCTGTATCCCTGGATTAGGAGCCCTTACAGGGTACTATCAGCCGGGCCAGCTGAGCCCAGGTTTTTTAGTGAGCTTGTTACTGCTCCTCCTCCTCCTTTTTCATCCGGGCTTGGGACCGGCAAAGGCCGTACAATAAAAGTACATCTTCTTCTTTCTTATCTCCACTCAATCACACTAAGGTATCAAGCTTGTAGAGCTTGAGATTTTTGATGGTGTCTGCCGGGGAAGAGTAGAGCTCATCAATGGATGAGTCAACACAGTCAATAATATGTCTTGGGGTTGAAGGCTTAGAATTGCACTTAGTACATAGTGGGAAAACCCTGCAACCAATAATATGTTATAATTTACCCAATCATGATAAAAGTACATTAAAAGTTTGTGGCTAAATCCTCCGTAGAAATAAGATTGTATACCACCTTGCCAGATAGGTGAAGTGATGCCTACAGAATCAACATAAACTTTTTTTATTTATTGTTTGCTCCCTCTCTCCTTCATAATTGTAAATTTAAAAGCTTCCTCAAAAGTTTTATCGTTACAGCAATTGTGGTTAATTTTGTTTTTTTCCTTTCCACTCTTTCTAAGTGACTGCCATTTATGTTGGTTTTTTTTTTTTTTATTTGTCTAGAAACGGGGTCATGGTTGGAAGACTGCCCTTGGAAGTGGTTTGTGAAAGACTTTTGAGGCCAAGAGGACTTCTTACTTTGTTTGTCCTACGGGATAACAACACCTGGGGATTTTTATGGCAGCTGTGAAGTGCTATTGCCTTTGTTGTTGTACACACTTTGGTTAACAACAACAAAAATGTTGCAACGTTGTGCTCTTGAACATTTTTCTTATTTTGTTTCACATTAAACCCAGGTGTTGAGCTTCTTTGTGTCTCATGAAGGGCTTTTATTCTCACAATGTAAGAAAAAGTTTCTTTCCTTTTTTAATAAATACATCAAAATAATGCATATCTTTGAACTTCTTTGTGCAGTGCGTGCAAATTCAGAGAAATGAATAAGTCATGACACTAGTTTTGTAAAAGTCTATATACAGTATAACTTCTCTTCAATTAAGCCAAATACAGTTAAACCTGTCTATAGCGCCCCTTATAAATAGCGCCTTCCTCTCTATAGCGCCCGATTTTAAATACGTAGTACGATGCGATTTACATTAAAAGTACCTGTCTATAGCACCCTATTTTGGTGAGTCCCAAGAGGGGCGCTATAGACAGGTTTAATTGTATACATGAAAATAAATGTGTCAAAACAAATGCATATCTTTAGACTTATTTGTTTAGAGCATGCAAAGTCAGATAAATGAATAAGCCACAAAACCAGTTTTGCAAAAGACAATATACAGTATAACCTCTCTTCTCAATTAAGACAACTATACAAGGTAATAAGACAAAATACAAATAAAGAATGTGATGTTTCAATAATACTGTTACCATCTTCAAACAATTTGTTTCGGCAACCATTCACACTTGTGTCTGATGACGGTAAAAATGTTGTTACAGAAACTACAGAAACATCATACACTATTTATTTATTTAGAAATGTGGTCTTATTATTACCTTGCAGTTCTAATCTATAATCCAAATTGTGCCTTATCATTAAACCAACCAAATTCCCAGCACTTAATTCCATCACTTCAAATCCTAATCAGGCTAATTAATTTAAATGACTTCTTATCTGCTATCTTGTTTACACACTTGATAGCAGTCACTATTTAAAACATGCTTTATTTATTTATTTCAACAAACAAAACACGATATCCTGACTAAGGATAATTGAGTTGATTTACATTTTTTTTTAAAACAGAAACATTTATAAACATATTATTCAAGTAAAAGTAATCAAAAATAAAAAGAGAAACAATGATATATATTGTATTGGATTATAGATTAGAACTACAAGGTAATAAGACCACAAATACAAATAGATAAATAGTGTGTGGTGTTTCTGTAATAGTGTTATTACCATCTTTAGACAAAAGTACTGAATGGTTGCCGAAACAAAATTGTCTGAAGATGGTAACAACATTGTTACCGAAAGTCACACACTATTTATTTATTTGGATTTTGTCTTATTACCTTGTGTAGTTGGCTTAATTTAAAACATGCTGCGGTATATATTTCTCAATTCAGTATTTTGTCTGAAGATGGTAACAACGCTGTTACCAAAACGTCACACACTATTTATTTGGATTTGGTTTTATTACCTTGTGTTTGTCATGTGTCATTAAGTCCAGTGATGGCTCATAAAAGTATTTCAAAGTTAGTGTTTATCAGTATTACGTATTACTTACATTTTATAGGAAGTTAATAAATAAGGAAGACAAAAGGGACAACACCCTAGAATGTCTATTGGGTTCTGATTGACTTCCACCAGTTTCCTCAAGGTAATAAGAACAAATCCAAATAAAAAAATAGTGTGTGACGTTTTGGTAACAGCATTGTTACCATCTTTAGACTGAATGACATGAAGATGGTAACAATGCTGTTATCGAAATGTCACACACTATTTATTTTATTTGGATTTGGTCTTATTACCTTGTCAATTCAATAAAACCCTTGTATCGATATTCAGTAAAATTAATCATTCCTCCAGGGAAAAGTATATTTTCAAAATGTTTATCTCTAGCTTTCAGGCACATATATTTTATATCTATAGAATTTTATAAAATTATGTAAAATAGTATCTGATTATATTTAACTAGTGTAGGGGTCGATGGAAGGATGGTCTAAACCATCCTTGGTTTTCAACCGCTACGACCCGGGTTCGATTTACATATGGGCACTTTTTCTAATGAAAAATAGATCCAATGGTCCCCGATTCTTGCAAAAGTCCAACCCCACCAGTGAGTGCAAAGCAACTAAATGGGCTCTGGCACATTTGTAAGTGCAAAGTTCGAACTGCTTTTCACATGTGTAGACATGTGGTGCACTTACAGTAAAAGCAGTCCCCTACTTCTACCCACCATGATTATCATGTCCTGTACCATGTTTCTTCTTCTTTCTTATCTCCACTCAATCATATTAGGGTATGAAACTTGTAAAGTTTGAGATCATGTCTGGGTGAAGTAGAATGCCTTTGTCATTAAGACTGGGAGCACTACTCAGTGGCAAGCCGACTTAGCTCCAGAAGAAATGGCCACCTCTGAGATAAGGAACAGACGCCATGTGCAGCCGCTCCTAACATGGAGTACAAACGCTGCTCATCCTGTATCCCTGGATCAGGAGCCCTTACAGGGTACTATCAGCCGGGCCAGCTGAGCCCAGGTATTTTAGTGAGCTTGTTACTGCTCCCCCCTCCTTTTTCATCCGGGCTTGGGACTGGCAAAGGCAGAGTTTGTACCATGTGTACTAGGAATAAGCAAAAAAATTAACTCGTGTTCTATTGGCGAATTATTATACCAAGTTTTTTCTCCTGTAGAGTAATTTTAATTAGTAAAAATGGTAATTTTGACAATGAAAACTGTCCTTTGTAGAGAGGTGTCCTCTAGCGCGAGTGTCCTCTCATGGAGGTTTTACTGTATTACCTTTTTTTGGGCTGTGTATATTTTCCTGACTTCATTCCTAGAGGTGGTCTCTCATTGAAGGTATGTTGTGATTTTACAGAAGTGGTGTTACACTAGAAGGTATATAGTTTTCACAATATCCAAATTATGCATTTTTCCGAATCTCATTTCCCATTGTCACAAGTTCTTCTTTTCTAGTATACGCCGGGAAATATGCAGATAGAATGGGAATTTGCACGAAGGCTTATTTATTCTATGGTTCAAGGGAGGTATCAAGGTCTCATTAGCTTCAAGGAAAGCTCTATCTAACATATGTGACGTAATGAAAGTTTACAGCACATGTTCGTCAACTTTATCTATGCAAATAAGGAAGTTAAAGTTGTCTGTATATTGTTGAGTCTTTGTATACGGTGATAACACCTGCTTGCTACATGTGTAGACATGTGGTGTACTTAAGAGTCAAGATCACTCACTAATTACTCCATGATATCATGGCATGTACCATTTGTACTTTTGGTGAATAAGTGAAAAAGAAAATATTTATAGTAAAACTCCTCTATAACAAACCCCAATGGAACTGAACCCATGGTTCACCATATCCATGGTTCATTATAGTCATAGTTCACTGTATTATAAAATAAAAATGATCTGTCATACAATGTGTACTTTGGAAGATAAGTGAAAAAGAAAACATTTACACAACAGAGAGGTGTCCTCTAGCGCGAGTGTCCTCTCATGGAGGTTCTACTGTACAGTAAAACCTCCCTGTAAAAGACACCTAGTTGCAAAGCCAAAGTGTCCTTTAAGGAGAGGTGTCTTCTTACTGTAGAGTTGAAAATAGTAAAAAGGGTAATTTTACAAATGAAAACTGTCCTTTGTAGAGAGGTGTCCTCTAGCGCAAGTGTTCTCTCATGGAGGTTTTACTGTACTAGTAGTATTATTCTATTAAACAAAAAAAAAACTTTAATATAGTCTTATGTCCATTTATTATGATAGAATGTTAAAAATATAAAAAAGAATAGCCCTCCCAACATTAGAATGGTCTGGTGAATCAAATTGACAAAACTGCTAGAAGAATTCACTACTGATGAACCAAGAGCCCTCAATATATATATATATTATGATCACAGCAAAAACTGAGTAGGGAGTTTGTATTATTTGTAAAAAATGCACACTAAAATTGTTTCATCTCTTATAAGATCACCCTCTTAACTTTTTATATCAATTGAGAAAAATTACTTCTTTATTGGTCTTTATTAAGGTTGCCTGTATTAAGGTCTCAAACCATCAACCTCCTTGAAAACGTTAATATAGTTTTCATTTGAAAAAAACAATAAAAAATATATATAAACGATTAGTTTATTTTTGTTCCACTAGATGGCGTGTGTCATCTAGAAATGCTCATGTGAGCCTGGTCAAGATATGCCATTTTTATTTTAATAGTTTTCACTGCAAAGTTTTTTTTTTTTTTAATATGGCACTCTAGATAGTTTTTAATTCAGAAAGATTTTTGTGTGTTAGATAATCTAATAACCCTTGCCTTATATATAAAGGGCAAATTAATCTGTAATCAGTTTTGTGACTCGGGACCAGTTGAACAACAATAAAAACTAGTTATGACAAAAGTAATTATTAACTTGGTAATAATATAGAAGCATACGACAACTGGATAATCACTAATAATTAATGAGAGATTCAAATTTTTCCAGGCATAGTAATTAGAGGAAATTTATTTCGTCTGTTTAATTTATTTAGAGGCAGGGTGAATGGTAACCTGTTTTATTTCATGTCACAAGTGCATTGCAGTTTTTTTTTAAATAAGAATTGTTCTAGTTTTTATAAGATTATAAAATGCGAAAATAATAGTGGTTAAAAAAAATATCAGAATGATCCAATTGATTTATCGCCTTTTTAAAATTCAACTAATTCCCTGTTGCCTGAATGCAAAACGTTGCCTAAAGCGCGTCTAAAACGTATATAAAGAGTATTTCATAGAAGGCCAAAAGATTTCTAATGTAAATAAACATCTACAAGGTTGCAGATGTCAAAATAGAAGTTCCCTTGATATAAACAAAGCTTTTTGACGCTCGTCTAATAAAAATGCCAATTATCTTAATCCTTTTTTTTTTTTTAAATCAAAGATTTAAATTATTATTTTTTGTATTTTCCCTTTTGAATTAAATAAATTTACTTATACTCGTCAATAATTACAAACGTACATATAAAATGCATTTCCATTTATTTAGGAGTCTACAAATGCTTCATTAAAAAAATTAAGCCATGGTAATCATGGTGGGTGAAGTAGACGACTGCTTTTTACTGTAAGTGCACCACATGTCTACACATGTGAAAAGCAGTTCGACTTTGCACTTACAAATGTGCCATAGCCCCGTTTTAGTTACTTGCACTCACTGGTGGGGTTGACTTTTGCAAGAATCGGGTTCCATCGGAGCATTTTTTTTTTATCAGAAAAAAGTGCCCAATGCGGGAATCGAACCCGGGTCGTAGTGGCCGAAAATCAACGGTTTAGACCATCCATCCACCGACCCCCCCCCCCCCCCCCCCCCCCCCCAAAATTAAGCAAAAGTACAAATAACTTTTTTTTTGTGTGTAAAAATATTTTAATTTTGTTCAATGCGATTTAATTATTTGTCCTCATTCATATTCAAACACATTTAAATAGGTAGCTCATATTATAAAGTGTTTTGACTCTAGTCATTCAGTAAAAATTACCAAACCGATATATTTATATCCGAATTTTTCTTTTAAATATAATCTCCGTCGTTCTCACAAAGGGCTTGGTTAATTAAAGTTGTAAACCAACCACCAACTACTTCAACGAACTTATTGGTCAACAAGTCAAAGTTGCAATAATGCCTGACTTGAATGGCGGACACGCATCAATTATGATTTAATAGATTTTATCATTGAACGTGAAGGAACCTAGATAGCACAATAAGCCATTGTTGATTCTCGCCCGCTTACATAACATTTCTTTCGTAGGTTCGATTCTTTTTTTTTTTTTTACTCTGTGGCCCCTGCCAACAGTCAATATTTCAACTTTGCTAGAACACTGCTGCTACTTTTTAAAACTTTCCTTTCCCCCCCAATCCTTTGCTTTTTTCTCTTTTAATTATTTGATAGCAAATTGTAATATATATTTCGTGTTAAACAATTAGAAAACCACTCTGATGCCAGCGTTTTTAACGAATTGGTTTTAAAAGCTTATATAATAATTTTATAATAATTTTTGAATGCACAAATTTCCCCCACCTACTTTGTATCTTTAAAATTATTTCAACTGTGATATTATAACACTATGCGGCGCTGAGTTTTATACAAAAATGTAATGCCTTGATAAAGGTTTGGCGTTCAGCCAACCGAAATATTGTAAAATAATTCTTTTATTAAATCCAATATATGCCTTTTATTATCTAATGAAACCTTATATATAAAGAAAAAGGCATCTCCTAATCGTGTAACTAAAAGTTGCTGATGGCTTGCGCCATCTGTCGGAATAAATATTTGGCCAATTATGGATACATTAAAAATCAACGATTAGTTGATATTTATTGCAACAGATGGTGCAAGCCATCAGCAACTTTTTGTTGCACGATCAAGAAATGTCTAAATGTTATGCACCTGATCCCAATACAATTTCACGTTTGCACTATTTATCACAAACTCACACACTCTCACTTAAGAAACATAAGAGAAAAACCAACAATTTAAACAGACTGAGTCAGGATGTTAACGTAACGCTGAATATTACAATTAATAACATAGCATGTAGAAAACTCGAATTCCAATCGTTTTGGTTTATTATTCTCCAAGGCAGTTTTTAAGATGTACATTCGATATTTAAAATTTAACCTTCTTTGTGAGATGAGCTAAGGTCGCTCTAAAAATACAAGTCCATTACACTTCCAACGGAAACCGGTTAAAACCGCATCACACTTCCAGACCGATAGCGTTCTTATAAGAATATAGATGATCCCTTCTCTTCACCCTTTTTCGAACTTTCATCGCAGAAATAAAACCGAATTACCTTCTTAAAAAAAATCGTTTCATTTTTTTCTTCTTCAAAATTTCGTTGAAATTCCTCCCTGAAGAATTCTTCTCTATCTAACCATCTAATGGTTTCCTGTTATTCTAGCGTTTATAAATTGATCGGTCATTGTCGCTGACTTGTTAGCCAAGAAATCTGGGAAAGATGATGAATCCATAGCTCTTGAGTTATACGATAACTGAGACCAACGGTCTGTAAATATTGTGGTGGGATATATATCTTTGTTGTTGATTACTCTCTTAGAATCTTATAACGCTGTCTTTGTACGGTAACGTGTGCGGGAAAACGTTATTATTACCTCGAAGTTTAGTGATAGATGGATATTTTTCCCCAGCCAACAATATTGTTTTAATAATATTTATTATTATTTGTGTATTAGTACTTAGCTGTGATGAGAGATTGGAATCCATTAATATATTATAAGCAGCATCAAATAGGGGTCTAAAACTTGATACTGGCTTTACCAGGACTGATTCTGTAAGATGGCGTCTAGTTTTGATGTTTATTCTGACGGGAGAGGATCCCTATGCTTTTTTATATCAATTTCCTCCCGGCAAAATTTCCATCCTGATTCTGTAAGGTTTCAAATTTCATCCCGATTGGTCAAATGTTGTAGAAACGTGTGCGGAACAAACATAGGTAGATAGACAAGGCTAGGTATATCGAGGACGGTATTAATATATGTGTTACAGACATGTCACCCGTGGACACGCCGTTCTAGTGACGTAT
>CP092883.1:52506107-52522494 GCA_030710605.1 Cordylochernes scorpioides | reverse complement strand
CCTTTGTGTTTCTAATCCAAATTGTTCCTTGTTATGTTTATTTATTTTATATTTAACACACAGATTATGAGACTTGTCTTACTTCAATTCTGTGTATATATGTATAGAGAATCTGCATTAGTATTCTTATTAAAAACAAATTTTCCTTTGCAGACTTCAAGAGGTGAATGCAATTTTTAAAGCCTTTGATATTCTACCTGGAACATGTACAGACCATAGACAAAATGGTCTGTGGCAAAATTTCTCATTCAGTACACTGTGTTTCTCAGAAAACTATCTTCTTCTTATCTGTTATCTTGTTTACACACTTTGATAACAGTAACTATTTAAAACATGCTGTGGTAAAATTTCTCATTCAGTACTTTTGTCTGAAGATGGTAACAACGCTGTTACCGAAACGTCACACACTATTTATTTATTTGGATTTGGTCTTATTACCTTGTTTTTACTATCTCAAATTCAAATAAGAGACCAGGCATACCAAAGCTCCATGAGCAATGGTCTCTCGTGGAAGTGAAGACAGTTTCCATTCTTGTCTTACTCTTAATGGATTTACTATTGCCAGCACATAGAGAATTTGGCAGAGAGAGGGAACTAAATTGGATCTAGATGTGTGGGAGGATTCTAATGTATAATACACAAGATTTCAGGAGGATCATGCATCAAAAGAAGGGGGCACCTCTCCCTTTAAAAATGCATCATGCCTAGAAAGTGAAGCATATCTCTAAATGATCACAAAGTCAACTCGTCTTTGAGAGTACTTTGAGAGTAGGTCATGTGTTTATCAGTGAGTGGCGTCTGCCTTGACCCCCAAGAGGTCCTTCAGTCCAAATCTATAGATTGTGTGCCGCAGGCCTTGTTTAGGCTGCCATTTGCCTAATTCATCCATGTATTTTCCTAGCTAAGACAGGCTTGTTACCTAGTTCAGACAGGCTTGTTACCTAGTGCAGATAAGTATTTACTTGCCACTAACAAGCATTTAGCTTGTGCAAGCCGAATCTAGCTAGTGCAGATAGACATTTACTTGACACTGACAAGCGTTTTGCTTGTGAAAGCTGACATTTACCTAGTGTAGACTTGGCACTGACAAGCATATAGCTTGTGAAAGCTGACATTTACCTAGTGTGGATAAGCCCCAGCTCTCTCTCTCTATATATATATATAATCTTATTTATTCATATTTATATTTATTCTGTATTTAATCTTATATAATCTTATATGGACTTTGAAATAAATCAGTTTCAATCTCAAATCTCTCTCTCTCTCTCAGACAGGCATGTTGCCTAGTGCAGATAAGCATTTACTTGGTATTGAAGGACATTTACCAATACACAAATGGGCATTTACCTAGCTCAGGAAGACATCTATCTTATGCAAGAAGTTATTTATCTCTTGCCATATTGATCTCACTCAGGCACGCATTTATCCAAGTGAAAACAGGCATTTACACCTACCAGGCAACATCATCAGACATTTAGAAGAGCTTGTGCTGAAGACAGTAAGGTATGGCCCAATGGCCATCAGGAGAGATAAGGGAAGAGGGACTTCCTGGATGTCTATCTCAGTAATAACACCCCTCCCACTGATGACAAAACTGGAGAATTGCTCGCAGTAAAGAAATACTTCTGATACAAGAAAATAAGACCTAATCCAGCATTTGTACTCCATGTTAGGAGCGGCTGTACATGACGTCTATTCCTCATGTCAGAGGCGGCCATTTATTTTGGAGCTAAGTCGGCCTACCACTGAGTAGTGCTCCTAGTCTTAATGACAAAGGCAGACGCATTCTACTTCACCCAGTCATGATGGTTGTCAAACAGACACCATCAAGGGTCACAACTTGATACCCTAATATTATTGAGTGGAAATAAGAAAGAAGAAGACATAATCCAAATAATTTAATAGTGTGTGATATTTCAGCAACAGCATTTTCACCATCATCAGAAAAAAGAATAAATGACTAGATGATGGTGACAATGCTGTTGCTGAAACGTCACACACTATTAAATTATTTGGATTAGGTCTTATTTTCTTGTATTATAATCTATAATCCAAATTGTGCTTTATCAAATACTACTGATTGAAACACAGGGTAATATGACACTCCGGCTAGAAGACACCTCTCTACAAAGGACTGTTTTCCTTGTCAAAATGACCATTTTTACTATGTAACAACTCTCCGGTAAGAGGAAACTTCTTCATAAAGGATACTTTTCTCTGCAACTAGGTATCTTTTACAGAGAGGTTTTACTGTAACAGCGTTGTTACCAACATCAGACCAAAATACTGAAGTAAAAAGTAATAAGACCAAATGAATAAATAGTATAAAAGAACTTCTTCTTTCTTATCTCCACTCAATCATATCAGGGTATCAAGCTTGTAAAGCTTGAGATTTTTGATGGTGTCTGCCGGGAAAGAGTAGAGCTCATCAATGGATGAGTCAATACAGTCAATAATATGTCTTGGGGTTGCAGGCTGAGAATTGCACTTAGTACATAGTGAGAAAACCCTGCAAACAAAAGTACTGAATCAGTATATTTGTCTTGATGATGGCAACAATGCTGTTACTGAACTGCCACAAACATTTCAATAATTTTCTCTTGTTACCTTTCGTCTCTGATCTAAAATCCAAATGATACCATATCATATGGGGCAACTTGAAATGATGAACACATTTTGTTCATGTTTTCTCCCTATTCTTCAATTATTTTTTGTCTAAGAACCCAATGGAACCTCGTTATAACAGCAATGTGGTTATAAGATCCTAATTCTGAAGTACTGTGGTTATAACTGTAGTTATAATGATACGGTACAATTTGGATTATCAACATATATAGTCACGACCGTCATGGGCCGGTTCTGTCACGGATGCGCGCGCATCATCATTATGATCATTATCATTATCTAATGATAATAATAATAATTATTATTATTATATTATTATTATTATTATCAACATATATAGTCACGACCATCATGGGCCGGTTCTGTCACGGATGCGCGCGCACAGGGAGGTCACGTGCTCGCCGGCAGCCAACGGGCGCGCGCCGCCGGCATTACGTCATAGATTATAAACACAAGGTAATAAGGCCAAATAAAAAAATAGTGTGTGATAAGGCACAATTTGGATTATCTACTTATATAATTGCCTTATTCTGTCTGTGTGAAGTTCAGTGTGAAGTTCACGGATAGATTTTGGTCAGAATGGATAAAATAAAAAAGTGTCAAGGGATGGGAATCGAACCCACGACCTTCAGCTTACCGGGCAGATGCCATGACCACTAGGCTACCCTGGAAATATTTTTCTGTTCACATTTTTATTTTTATATTTTCAAGACACACACAGTTTGGGGCGGGACGTTTCACAAGAGAGACATCCACGGCGCCAATTTATAATTGTAACGAATAGTATTTTAATTAAAACATTTTAAAAATATATACGCACTCGGGTAAAACCCGGGCGTTGCCCGGGCCATTCGTCTAGTAGATTATAAACACAAGGTAATAAGACCAAATCCAAATTAATAGTGTGTCACGTTTCAGTAACAGTGTTGTTACCATCTTCAGACAAAAGTACTGAATGAGAAATTTTACCACAGCATGTTTTTGAATAGTTATTGTTATCAAGTGTGTAAACAAGATAAAAGATAATATAGTTATCTGAGAAACACACTTGATAACAGTAACTATTTAAAACATGGTAAAATTTCTCATTCAGTACTTTTGTCTGAAGATGGTAACAACGCTGTTACTGATATGTCACACACTATTTATTTATTTGGATTTGGTCTTATTACCTTGTGTAGTTATAATGATATAAAATCTTGATTCCAAGTGATGTTATTATAGCTATGTTCAAATATAAAAATTGCCTGACTTCTAACATTTCATGTTGCCATTCAAGGATTTTACAGTAGAACCTCCATGTAAAGGACAACACCTAATTGCAGAGCCCAAGTGTCCTTTAGGGAGAGATGTCTTCTTAACATAGAGTTACTAAATAGTAAAAAAAAAAGTAATTTTGGTAATGAAAACATTACTTTGCAGAGAGGTTACCAAAAAGTTTCTAAATAGTAAAAATGGCCATTTTGGCAATGAAAACTGTCCTTGATAGTGAGAGGTCCTCTAGTGGGAGTGTCCTCTCATGGAGGTTGCTTTACTGTAGAGAGATGTGCTCTAGCAAGAGTATAGAGGTTGTTCTACTGTAGAAAGTACTGTTTGAATACTGAAAAATAACTATTTCTGGGAATTTACAGAATGCTATGAAACATCCCAATAAAACGCCCTCATCAGATGAGTAACCACTTTGGTACAAATCAGTATGACCTAAACTAACCTTCAATGAATACAGCCCACATCTAGAAGCAAAACCCAGAGAAAAAAAATCTGTTAAGACAGCCTCAACCACACATTCTACAAGACTCATTCTGATTATCCTTCGTAGGTGTTAATTCCTCTAATGCTACACGTTGGGATTACGGAGTGTTACCTAATCTAATTTAACAAACTTTTTTTGTACCTAATGTTGACTGGTGCACTTCCTCTTGCCATCATCCATGTTGTCGGGCCGCGATGACCTTGATCCATCCTGACCTACTGCCTAGGGCTTCCACACGGAAGGGATCCGGCCACCAATGATTGTTGCATAGTCCTCTACCTATTTACATATCGTCCTGTATAACGCTTAAATTTCTAAATGTAGGTGTATATAACAAAAGCTGCTTCTGTTGAGAGTGGACTTGTTGTTGTTGTTGAACTCTTTTGGTCTATAAACACAAAGTAATAAGACCAAATCCATATAAATAAATAGTATGTGACGTTTTGGTAACAGCATTGTTACCATCACTGTATTGTGTTTATAATCTATAATCCAAATTGTGCCTTATCTGGTCTATAAATACTCCAGTTGTGTGTGATAACAAAGGTCACTTATAGGGTGGCCTTGGTGTGACCTTCAGTAATTTTACCTCTCTTTATTCAAATTGTGTCTAAACATCCATGTAACTTAGAGATAAACATCCTGTCATTTTTAACAGAATATCTAGATAAGACATTGTGTTTATGATCATATAACCTCATTTCTATTTATGATAAGGTACAATTTGGATTAAAGAATGATAGACACAAGGTAATAAGACCAAATCCAAATAAATAAATTTTTCATTTGAATTTAGTCTTAATACCTTGTGTTTATCATTCTATTTACTATATAATAGCATATTTTAATTTTCTGAAAGCAAATTCTACCAACAATCATACTTTTATATACAGTAGAACTCCCATGAGAGGACACTTCTGCTAGAGGACGCCTCTCTACAAAGGACACTTTTCATCACCAAAATTACCAGTTTTTACTAATTGACAACTCTCCGGTAAGAGGACACCTCTCCCTAAAGGACACTTTAGCTCTGAAAATAAAGGCCCTTTACAGGAAGGTTCTACTAGGTTCTACAGGGATGGGAATCACTGAACACTTTATTTTTCCGTTTATCATTACTCTTCACAATTCACCCTTTCATACCTCATCCTTAAGGTTAAAAATAATCGTTATTTCTCCTTAAAATAAATTTCGATTTTTCATTGAAAAGATACACATGCGGGATGGGTTTCAAATGTCATTTTACAATAATATGTTTATTATATTTTATCCACAGAGAGAGTGTATTATCAATTTTACAAATCTTTTACACACATATTCCTTTTAGAACTTCTCTGTCCTTTAAAGTGATAAAGCACAGTTTAGATAATAGATTATAGATACAATGATAAGGCACAATTTGGATTATCAACATATATAGTCACGACCGTCCTTCCTCAATTCCTCATGTCACGGATGCGCGCGCATCATCATTATGATCATTATTATCTAATGATAATAATAATAATTATTATTATTATATTATTATTATTTTATTATCAACATACAGTAAAACCCCTCTATAGTGAACCCCATTGGGACGGGACTTTTGGTTCACTATAGCCACGGTTCACTATAGCCACGGTTTGGGTATTTAAATTTTTTTTGATGATATAATTAAAGGGCACGCGCAAAAAAAAAAAAAAAAAAAGGCTACCTCTTAATATTGGCTGCTTTTTCCCCCCTAAATTAAACCTATTTCTATATATTAAAGCTGTATATTAAAATAAAAACAAAATCATGTGAAAATATTGCCTTTTGATCAGTTCCTCTGATAATTAAATTAGTATAAATGCAACCTGCCCCCCATATGTAAAAAAAATCCAAGAAAAGTATACCTTATATATAAAAATTAAATAAAAACTTTATTAATAATATTTTAAAAGGAATAACAATTTATTTTAAATGAATATTATTATATTACAATATAGGATACAAAGGCTTACTTGAAGAAGTCTGTTATTTTTTTCTGCTTTAACATATTCCTCAAAAATTTGGTTTCATATCTAGCAAAGAAATCTTCATTTTTTAAAATTTCTTCTGCAGTGAAGTCACAAATTCTAGAGTATGTCTTCAACCATTTTAAAGATGACAGCACTTGTGATGATGATGGCATTTCCTCCTCCTCTTCTTCTTCTGGTAAATCAATATCAGGAACATTTGTCACCATTTTAATTATCTCCTCATCTGTCATTTCAGCGAAGACCTGTTCATTATCATCAACATGGACATATTGCTCAAAATTTGAGGTTGCTCGTGATATTTCTTCAAGGCTTAAAGAAATTGTAGAATCTTGTGGGGCTATTTCAGCTTGAATGGTTCCAAACCCAGACAAGGAAAAGCAATTTACAATAGTTGATTTAGGGACAGAGTTCCATGATATATTCAACAATTCTATTGAATCAAGCAATGTAATATTTGTTTCTCTATCATTTTCCATGTCTATAAGGCATCTTCTTATCAACTTCATCCTGTATTTTCTTTTAATATCAAGAATAATCCCCATATCCATGGGCTGTAGCTTGGCTGTGGCATTGGGGGGGAGAAATACTACCTGAATATTTTCCAATTTTTCAGGAAGGTGGTGTGCTGGACAGTTGTCCAGGATGAGCAGCACCTTTTTATTTTCACTGCCAAAATATTCATCTAAATAGTGAAGATATTTTTTGAAAATTACAGCTGTCATCCAAGCTGTTTTATTTGCCTCATAATGTGTGGAGAGATTTTTTTCTTTTCTAAAACATCGTGGCTTGGCATATTTCCCTATAACCAGGAGAGGAAGCTTATCTGAGCCATCCATATTAGTCCCAGCCAAAAAGGTAATTCTCTCCTTGGACCTCTTTGTCCCAGAACAAGTGTCTCCTTTGAAGGTGAGTGTCTTGTCAGGCAAACATTTATAAAATAATCCTGATTCATCAATATTATAAATATTGGAGGGAGAATACTTGTCCAAAAAAGAAGGAATTTTCTCTTTCCAATCTTCCACCACCAATGGGTTCACTGCCCTTTCCTCTCCACAAATTTTTCTAAAAATAATATTTCTTCTGGCCTTAAATCTATCAAGCCAGCCATTACTGGCTTCAAATTCATCATATTTCATACCCATGGCATAATAAATGGCCTTTTGTTGTAAAATGAGTCCATTTAGTGGGATGTTTTTTAGCCTAGCTTGTACTAACCACGTATACAAGGCTTCTTCTAAAAGTGGATAATGACACTGACGATAGCGGCAATAGTTGGGATTGATTCCTTTTTGTAACATTCTTTTTTTATAGTCTTCTCTTTTGCCCCATATCGTAGAAATGCTACTTTTGCTCATTTTCATTTTCTTCCGAAGTTCCGCTTGCGATGTACCACTTTCAATAGCTTTTATGATGGATAATTTCTTTTCAAGTGATATCTTGGTACGAGCGATTTTTTCTTTGGCACTTCCAATATCTTTTAAAACTGGTTTTAAAAATGTATCCATGTTTAAGGAATTTTCCTAATGTATAGTTAAGAAATTTAGTTTTCAATAAGGCATGAAAAATTTATAAAAGTGCGCAGTATAAAAATAGAATGTGAATAAAAACATCCAATGTTGCTAAATTCTTTGTTTTGATTTGCGATCTGTGAGCTAGAGCTCACACAAAATTTTAATTAGATTTGAAAATTATAATTTTGGAATTTTATAATTAAAATTAAAAGTTCGTTATAAGCATGGTATTTTTGATAGAATTTAATATTTTGGGACCAAAATTGGGTTCGTTTTAGCGATAGTTCGCTAGTTTGAAAAGTGAAAAGTTCGTTATAGCGATGGTAATTTTAATGGAATGGAATGCGGATTTTCGATGGGTTCGTTATAAGGGAAGGTTCGTTATAGCCATGGTTCGTCTTAGCGGGGTTTTACTGTATATAGTCACGACCGTCCTTCCTCAATTCCTCATGTCACGGATGCGCGCATCATCATTATGATCATTATTATCTAATGATAATAATAATAATTATTATTATTATTATTTTATTATTATTTTATTATCAACATATAGTCACGACCGTCCTTCCTCAATTCCTCATGTCACGGATGCGCGCGCATCATCATTATGATCATTATTATCTAATGATAATAATAATAATTATTATTTTATTATCAACATATATAGTCACGACCGTCTTTCCTCAATTCCTCAATTCCTCATCGGCCGCTGTCACGGATGCGCGCGCACAGGGAGGTCACGTGCTAGCCGGCAGCCAACGGGCGCGCGCCGCCGGCATTACGTCATAGATTATAAACACAAGGTAATAAGGCCAAATAAAAAAATAGTGTGTGATAAGGCACAATTTGGATTATCTACTTATATAATTGCCTTATTCTGTCTGTGTGAAGTTCACTGTGTGAAGTTCATGGATATATTTTGGTCAGAATGGATAAAATAAAAAAAGTGTCAAGGGATGGGAATCGAACCCACGACCTTCCGCTTACCGGGCAGATGCCATGACCACTAGGCTACCCTGGACATATTTTTCCGTTCACATTTTTATTTTTATATTTTCAAGACACACACAGTTTGGAGGGGACGTTTCACAAGAGAGACATCCACGGCGCCAATTTATAATTGTAACGAATAGTATTTTAATTAAAACATTTTTAAAATATATACGCACTCGGGTAAAACCCGGGCGTTGCCCGGGCCATTCGTCTAGTAGATTATAAACACAAGGTAATAAGATCAAATCCAAATAAATAAATAGCGTGTGACGTTTCGGTAACAGCGTTGTTACCATCTTCAGGCAAAAGTAATGAATGTACTTTTGTACATGTGTGAATGTACCATTCAGTACTTTTGTCTGAAGATGGTAACAACGCTGTTACTGAAACGTCACATGCTATTTATTTATTTGGATTTGGTCTTATTACCTAGAGATTATAGATGCAAGAAAAAATAAGACCTAATACATATAACTTAATAGTGTGTGATGTTTCAGTAACAAAGCTGTTACCGAAAGTGTAATATATAATATATATATATGGTTTTAACCAAGGACTTGGTTGTTGTTGTGTGATGTAATCAATATATAGCGTGAGATGTTTTTAGTTCTTATGATAATTCTGTAATAATATTATACAAATATATAACATACAATCTCTTTTAATAGAAACTACACTACCTAAGTTTAATGAATATTAGGTAGAAGTGTACATAACAGAAACATTACACATTATTGAATTATATGGATTAGGTCTTATTTTGTTGTATCTGTCATTTAAAGTGTTTTTGCAGATGTATGGCTACAATCCAGGAACCTTGGCTGTTACTTTGCTGTGATGATTGTCTCTGATCCAAATAAACTTGTCACCCACAATGACTTTTGTCTCTCTTTATTGCCTCAATGTAACAGTGAATCATGATGCTCAGCTTGAATTAGAGATGTGACATTCTCCTCCCACAGAGGGTATATCAAAACCAAATTCAAATAAATGTCATTTGGGGTTTGTGGAAGGATGGTTTGACCCGTTGGTTTTCGACGTTACGACCCGGGTTTGATTCCCAAAATTGGGAACTTTTTTCTGTTAAAAAATATTCTCCAATGGGATTCTTGCATAAGTCCAACCCTACCAGTGAGTGCAAGTAACCAAATGGAGCTCTGACACATTTGTAAGTGTAAAGTCGAACTGCTTTTCACATGTGTAGAAATGTGGTGCACTTAGAGTAAAAGCAGTTGCTTATTTCTACCCACCATGATTATCACGGCCTGTACCATGTGTACTAGGGATAAGCAAAAAAAAAACTTCAGGGTTAAATAACAATCCAAGATGGCCGCTGAATATCGGAACTGTTACTTTAATTGCAGACTGAGGAACCTCTATGAGATTCAAAGTCACAGTTGGAGATTTGGCTGTGTTGCCTTGAATTTTAATGTTTATTTTTTAAAATAGGTTTTATATCTTTATTTTTATATGCACTCAGGGACAAAACTTATGGAAGTGGAAAGTTCTTTGATGTCGCAAGTCATCTCTTTTTTTTAAGGAGACAGAGGCAATTTTGTTTACAATTGGTTATCATGTGTATCTTCAAAAAAAGTCATTGTATCAAATATCTTTCAGAGTTATTATTTGAATCCCGATATACATGTTAAAAGGTACAGCTTCCTTAAGTTTTATCCATGAGCGTAATGATAAAGCACAATTCGGATTATAGATACAAGAAAATAAGACCTAATCCAAATAAATTAATAGTGTGTGACATTTCGGTAACCTCGTTGTTACCATCATCAGACATGATTTATTTGGATTAGGTCTTATTTTCTGTTGTTGTTTCTTATCCCCTTGTGTAAAGATTACACGAATTCCATGAGTTCATACTCCTCGAGCTGTTTTATGATAAGCAGCGGCCTCTCCTAAAGGTCCTGTTTAGTTAATCTAATGCAAGCCAAAATGTGTTCTGAAGCTGCAGGTGTCAAGCTACATTTTGGGCAAGTGGGGTAGATTTTGTTGTTATTTTCTATCTTCAATGGCTTGAGATGGCCTGTTCTAAATCTTGTTAGTGTTGTTTGATGCTGTCTGAAGTTCAGAGCTCCTCCAGGGTCCATTCCACTGTACCAACTGTGCTTAAGTGGGATCCTCTAATTCTTGTTTATTTTTGTTTTGGCTACTGTTTCTATTTCTTTAAAAGTAAGGTTCATGAGGTCTTATTTTCTTGTGTCCATGAGTGTAGTTGGGGGAATCAGATTGTTTATTCTTTTAAGGATAATTTTTTAATAATATAGGGGAACTTCACTCAATATTTACTGGAAACTTGCTATAAAAACCTCTTTTATAAAACCAACTTAGGTATAGCATCATAATTCCTAGGTTCAGGTTTTAAATCTTGTTTTATGTGGCTATAACAACATAAAATCTTGGTCCAAAGTGATGATAAGGCACAATTTGGATTATAGATTATAAACACAAGGTAATAAGACCAAACCAAATACATAAAGTGTGTGACATTTCGGTAACAGCATTGTTACCGAAATGTCACACACTATTTATTTATTTGGTTTGGTCTTATTACCTTGGGTCCCAGGTGATGTTGTTATAGCAAAGTTCAACTGTATGGAAGATAAAAATAGGTGCAACAGTTTTGTAAAATGACATGTAGCAAAACATGAAATACCTGCATACAATTCTAGAGGCCTTAAATACAATAACAACTCCCAGGTTTACATTATAGAAGGTTGACTTATTTTAAGGTGTCATATAGTGTTCCATATGGGATACTTCTTTATTGAAGATGTCATTATATGATGATTGAATATATATATCATGTGTGAAATTATTATTACTTTTAAATTTACACTGTCAAAAATTCTATAATGTGCCAGGTCAAGGTATAAAAAATATAGCTTTATACATATGATGTTAAACTGAAAACAGTTCATTTTCTAAAGCAAAAGATTTGTTTACAAATTTTCATGTCGTCTGATATACTATAACTTTTTTCTTTTTTTAATACAATTTTTTTTTAATAAATTAAGGGAATCTATATAAATTTTCTTTTAATTCAAACATTTAAATATCTCTCATTTTTATGCAAAATTAAACCTGTAAGATCAAAAGACAGGAGCTACCATGTGAGTTTCTATTAAAAAAACTTATTGAATTGCTTTTAAAATATTTTGGAATAAATAACCCTTTGGAATCAACCCTTTTGTTATATATGTGTGAATTTAATTATATAAAACTATTGAAACTTCAAAACAAAAGATATTCTTTTGATTGATATTTATGAAAAAATGCAAGAACATCAAATAAAAATATATATAAAATATGATTATAATAAATAATATAAAATTGAATTAAAATTTAATAATTTTCCTGTCACATTTTTTTGTTTGTTTGAATTTTAAAAGAGGTCAAAACCATATATGGAATGGCTTGCTGGCCCCATTCACTTCTCATCAATTTCGATTTTTTTTTCTTCCGTTTTCTATTAAAAAAAAATAACATTATAATATATGCATAATTATACTAGTTTTACGCTTTTTTCGAAATGTCATTGTTTTTTTAAAATATTATTTATCAAAAGAAAATAAATATCTGCAAATTATAACAGTATTTATATGGTGGTATTGAAAAATAAACCAAAAACAGTTTCGTTACTACATAGTTAAATGTTTTGTTTACTAATTTTGTCAGCTTAGTACATGGAGAAAAATGAATTGTTTACGTTTAAATGATATCCTTGCAATTGTAATATTAATATATAAAACAATATTAATCGTGTGCATTTGTATAAAGGGTATTAAATAATATTATTAAACAACAAACGAACCAAACGACTGATAAATCAATTTAAATGGCTAAAGGGCCCGTTCACAAACTATCGAATAGGCCTATATATAAAAAAAATAAACAAACCTACCTTCATCTGGTTTCATTTTCCGAAATTAACAGTTCATCGAGTTGTCTTGCAACTTGAAAGCATATAAAGTCAATTAAATAGGCTCTTCTAAACAAAGTACAAAAACAAACGCGAAGAGATCTGACGTACAGCTGGAGGCCACCTATTGCCAAAACGAGGATTTTGTATCACGTGACTGCTAGAAACTCCACCCTCTATCAATTGACCAATGGCAAGCCTTCTTGCCGTCAACTCCACGTGCACCCTTGCTACCATCAGCTGTTTCTACGGGCTAGACAACCCCTGGTTTAATCGTCTGTTTTTCTTCGTCGTTATACCATTCTCAGGCGTAGTTTGATAAAATACGATTTTTTTAATCTTTTTTTTATCACAAACGTCTATAATTATAGCATATTTTAATATGGCTATGTATATATTTATATATATTTTTTTAAATTAAAAAGACATATATTGGATCAAAATATCATTTTTTTTACCAATATTTTAGTTGGCTGAACGCCAACCTTTATCAAGGTATTATAACATATTTATGTCAACAACAAACTCAGCGCCACATAACGTCAATTTTATGAAATTAATAAATTAATTTTTATTAAAAACAAATTAAGTATATCCTGACCATTGACTTAAGCGTTTTTTTTTTTTTTTTAATTATAATTTTATATTTATTTTAAACATATATGACCTCTAAAATTTAGGGTCGTATCGGTCGAAAATATAGATCAGATATTGTCTGAAAGATATCAATGTTATATTGGTTCATGTCACTAGTTTCAGAAGATAGGCCTATAATGTTTTTTTTTTTTTTTTGCTTATCCCTAATACACGTGGTACAGGCCATGATAATCATGGTGGGTAGAAGTTGGCGACTGCTTTTACTATACACCACCTGTCTACACGTGTAAAAAACAGTTCGACATTTGCACTTTCAAATGTGCCATATGTGCCCCGTTTGGTTACTTCCACTCGCTGGTAGGGATACAAAAAGTTTTGTAATAAATAAACGTATTGTGTAAGGTTTTTAGATATTCTTATAAAAATATATCGCAACTTTCCTTTATTTGAAAAAGAAACAAAATGAATAATAAATAATTATAACCGAGGTTTTCCTGGAGAGCAGAATGCCAAATATTCAAAAAGTAGACTTGTAATTAATCAAATACATGCGCAAATTGTGTAAAAACATAGTTGGAAAAAATATAAATATATAATTCAGTAAATATATATTTATTTATTACCAGTTAAGACACGCTATATCCGATCTGAATAATGTAGTAGAGTAGGTAACAGAATTATCAAAAAGAAAATAAACAATTAAGAGCATTGAATAAACATATACATTAAACAAATAAACAACAACATAAGAAGATAGAAGAAACCGAAAGTAGTATATAAAACAAAGTTGTATGAGGATGGAATTTATTTACAAGAAAAGGCACCTCTCCCTTTAAAAATGCATTAAAAGAATACATTTTGATCATCACGTCAGTACAAAACGTCAAGATGATGATAAAGAATAAACCACAACACCAGTCTCAGTAAATTCAGACAAAGCCCAGTCTGTATACCATAGTTTCGGTCTAAGACCTTCATCAGGGCCATTCATAAGGGCGACTCCGATTTCACATCATCCTACAAGAGAAGTTATTAAATCGGTCGAATTTGTCAAAAGAAAGTGTTTAAGCTGGTGGAAGTGGTAGGGATATGTATTTAAAATGTTTGTTTTTATGACCACTTATAAAGCACACACACACAGCTTTATTAAGACCACCAGTCTTATACAGATTCACCACAGGAAGAAAGGAAGCATAGATAGAACTCCTGTACTCCAGGCAGCGCAGCACCCAACAACAGCCTCCTGGCTCGACGTATATCCAGTTGTTTAGATACATACATAAAGCTTTATTAAGACCACCGGTCTTATACAGATTCACCACAGGAAGAAGGAAGGAAACATAGATGGAGCTCCTATACTCCAGGCAGCGCAGCACCCAACAACAGCCTCCAGGTCCGACGTATGTCCAGTTGTTTAGATACACACATACAGCTTTATTAAGACCACCGGTCTTATACAGATTCACCACAGGAAGAAGGAAGGAAACATAGATGGAGCTCCTATACTCCAGGCAGCGCAGCACCCAACAACAGCCTCCAGGTCCGACGTATGTCCAGTTGTTTAGATACACACATACAGCTTTATTAAGACCACCGGTCTTATACAGATTCACCACAGGAAGCAAGGAAGCATAGATGGAGCCCCTATACTCCAGGCAGCGCAGCACCCAACAACAGCCTCCAGGTCCGACGTATATCCAGTTGTTTAGATACATACACAAAGCCTTATTAAGACCACCGGTCTTATACAGATTCACCACAGGAAGAAAGGAAGCATAGATAGAGCTCCTGTACTCCAGGCAGCGCAGCACCCAACAACAGCCTCCAGGTCCGACACATGTCCAGTGGCCACACGTTCCTTCATGCATACGTCAAGGTTGGCGTATCACTGAACAGACTAGTGTGGAATCAGCCGTGTTCTAGTCGTCTCTTTCCTCGTCCAAATGGACCACGGCATTCGGCGACAACTTATAAAGCATATACACTCATGGACAAAAATAAAAGAAGTGGAAATTCTTTGATATCGCCGGTCGTCTGTTTTTTCCATGATGATACCGGAGATGTAACTTTAATTGCAGACTGAGGAACCTCTATGAGATTAAAGTCACAGTTGGATATTTGGTTGTATTGCCTTGAATTTTAATGTTTATTTTTTCAAATAGGTTTTAATTGTTGTTTTTATATACGCTCATATGGACAAAACTTAAGGAAGTAGAAAGTCTTCGATATTGCCGGTCGTCTTTTTTTTTTTTTTTAGGAGACAAAGGCAATTTTATTCACACTTGGTTATTTCGTGTATCTTCAATAAAGGTCACTGTAATATCTTTCAGAGTTATTGTCTGAATCCCGATATACATGCTAAAAGGTACAACTTCCTTAAGTTTTGTCCATGAGTTTATATACACTTGGTTATCTCGTGTATCTTCAATAAAAATCACTTTGTATCAAATGTCTTTCAGAGTTATTGTCAGAATCCCGATGTTAAAGGGTACAATTTCCTTGAGTTTTGTCCAAAAATAAAGGACATCTCTCCCGTTAAAACTACATAAATACCATCTGTAAACACCATCTATTGATCATCGCCGCAAACTAGCGGCCTCGGGTCGGTAACAAAGCCACAACACCAGCTTTGGCAAACTGAGAAACGTCCACCTAGAGACCATGGTTTCGGGCTAATGGTCCTCGTCAGTCTAGGGGCGTCAGTTAGCCCGAAACCATGGTAGACGCTTCTCAGTTTGTCAAAGCTGGTGTTGTGGCTTTGTCACCGACCCGAGGCCGCTAGTTTGCGACGACGGTCAATAAATATCGTATAGCTTTGACGTCTATTATCCGGCACGACGGCTGACTGGTGGCGACGCAGACGAACTAGAAGAACGCCGCGGACTTTTCTGTAGTCCACTTCAGGTAGTGATATTGGTCGACAACCGCTTAGACACGAACAACAGTGCGCTTTGGAGACGAAGCAGGCGGT
>CP092883.1:52484082-52506007 GCA_030710605.1 Cordylochernes scorpioides | reverse complement strand
TACTAAGATGAAATACAGTAGAACCTCCCTGTAAAGGATAACACCTAATTACAGAGCCAAATTGTCCTTTAGGGAGAGATGTCCTCTTACTGGAGAGTTACTAAATAGTAAAATATGGTAATTTTGCAAATGAAAACTGTCCTTTATAGAGAGGTGTCCTCTAGCGGGGGTGTTTGTTGTATTAACAATATCTACACTCATGGACAAAATTTAAGGAAGTTGTACCTTTTAGCACGTATATCAGTATTCAGACAATAACTCTGAAAGATATTTGATTCACAGTGATCTTTAGTAAAGATACACAAGATAACAACTGGTGTACAAATTTGTCAATGTCTCCTTAAAAAAAAAATAAGATGGCTTGCGACATCAAAGATTTTCTACTTCCTTATTTTTTGTCCACAAGTACATGTGTACATGTATATATAAGGTTTTTTTTATCAGTCAGTTCTGTAGAGTGAGTTCTTGAGTAATGGGGAAAGTAACAAAGGAAAGGAATCTTAAAATGTGGTACTGGAGATTGAAGCCATTATTATATTGATACAGTAGAACCTCCCTGTAAAGGACAACACCTAATTAAAGAGCCAAAATGCCCTTTAGAGATAGATGTCCTCTTACCGAAGAGTTACTAAATAGTAAAAATGTTTTTTTTTTGCTTATTCCTAGTACACGTGGTACAGGCCATTATAATCATGGTGGGTAGAAGTAGGCAACTGCTTCTACTGTAAGTGCACTACATATCTACACATGTTAAAAGCAGTTCGACTTTGCACTTACAAAAGTAAAAATGGTAATTTTACAAATGGAAACTGTCCTTTGTAGAGAGGTGTCCTCTAGCATGAGTGTCCTCTCATAGAGGTTCTACTGTAATAATAATAACTTTATTTTCACAAAGGTTACAAGTTTTTCTCTTAAAAAGTGTAAAGAAAATTCAGTCTATTTACATCTTCTTATTTACAACATTGAAATAAGAACAGAAAAAGAAAACAAAGATGTTTACATTTGGTATCTCGACTCGTAGTCTGTGCTGTGGCTCTCGCATGGTAATTTTACAAATGAAAACTGTCCTTTGTAGAAAGGTGTCCTCTAGCGCGAGTGTCCTCTCATGGAGGTATTCTTCTTCTTCTTTCTTATCTCCACTCAATCATATTAGGGTATCAAGCTTGTAAAGCTTGAGACTTGACAACCATCATGACTGGGTGAAGTAGAATGCATCTGCCTTTGTCATTAAGACTGGGAGCACTACTCAGTGGCAGGCCGACTTAGCTCCAAAAGAAATGGCCGCCTCTGACATGAGAAATAGACTCCATGTGCAGCTGCTCCTAGCATGGAGTACAGACTTATCCTGTATCCCTGGATTAGGAGCCCTTACAGGGTACTATCAGCCGGGCCAGCTGAGCCCAGGTTTTTTAGTGAGCTTGTTACTGCTCCTCCTCCTCCTTTTTCATCCGGGCTTGGGACCGGCAAAGGCCGTACAATAAAAGTACATCTTCTTCTTTCTTATCTCCACTCAATCACACTAAGGTATCAAGCTTGTAGAGCTTGAGATTTTTGATGGTGTCTGCCGGGGAAGAGTAGAGCTCATCAATGGATGAGTCAACACAGTCAATAATATGTCTTGGGGTTGAAGGCTTAGAATTGCACTTAGTACATAGTGGGAAAACCCTGCAACCAATAATATGTTATAATTTACCCAATCATGATAAAAGTACATTAAAAGTTTGTGGCTAAATCCTCCGTAGAAATAAGATTGTATACCACCTTGCCAGATAGGTGAAGTGATGCCTACAGAATCAACATAAACTTTTTTTTATTTATTGTTTGCTCCCTCTCTCCTTCATAATTGTAAATTTAAAAGCTTCCTCAAAAGTTTTATCGTTACAGCAATTGTGGTTAATTTTGTTTTTTTCCTTTCCACTCTTTCTAAGTGACTGCCATTTATGTTGGTTTTTTTTTTTTTATTTGTCTAGAAACGGGGTCATGGTTGGAAGACTGCCCTTGGAAGTGGTTTGTGAAAGACTTTTGAGGCCAAGAGGACTTCTTACTTTGTTTGTCCTACGGGATAACAACACCTGGGGATTTTTATGGCAGCTGTGAAGTGCTATTGCCTTTGTTGTTGTACACACTTTGGTTAACAACAACAAAAATGTTGCAACGTTGTGCTCTTGAACATTTTTCTTATTTTGTTTCACATTAAACCCAGGTGTTGAGCTTCTTTGTGTCTCATGAAGGGCTTTTATTCTCACAATGTAAGAAAAAGTTTCTTTCCTTTTTTTAATAAATACATCAAAATAATGCATATCTTTGAACTTCTTTGTGCAGAGCGTGCAAATTCAGAGAAATGAATAAGTCATGACACTAGTTTTGTAAAAGTCTATAGAATGTATAACCTCTCTTCACTTAAGTCAAATACAGTTAAACCTGTCTATAGCGCCCCCTCTAAACAGTGCCTTCCTCTCTATAGCGCCCGATTTTAAATACGTAGTACAATGCAATATTTACATTAAAAGTGACCTGTCTATAGCACCCTATTTTGGTGAGTCCCAAGAGGGGGCACTTTAAACAGGTTTAATTTTATACATGAAAATAAATGTGTCAAAACAATGCATATCTTTAGACTTATTTGTTTAGAGCATGCAAAGTCAGATAAATGAATAGGCCACAAAACCAGTTTTGCAAAAGACAATATAGAGTATAACCTCTCTTTTCAATTAAGCCAACTCTACAAGGTAATAAATAAATAAATAAAGAGTGTGTGACATTTCGGTAATAGTGATGTTACCATCTTCAGACCATTTTGTTTCCCCAACCATTCAGTACTTTTGTCTGAAGATGGTAAAAACACTTACAGAAACGTCACACACTATTTATTTATTTGTATTTGTGGTCTTATTACCTTGTAGTTCTAATCTATAATCCAAATTGTGCCTTATCATTAAACCAACCATAATTCCCAGCACTTAATTCCATCACTTCAAATCCTAATCAGGCTAATTAATTTAAATGACTTCTTATCTGTTATCTTGTTTACACACTTGATAGCAGTCACTATTTAAAACAAGATTTTTTTTTTTTTCAACACTCAAAACGCGATATCCCGGCTAGGAATAATTGCGTTGATTTACTTTTTTTTTAAAACAGAAACAAACACAAGGTAATAAAACCAAATCCAAATAAATAAATAGTGTGTGACGTTTTGGTAACAGCGTTGTTACCATCTTCAGATAAAAGTACTGAATGAAATAGATGTGAGAAAAAGAACTTTTAATGCTATGTTTTCTCAACTTCTTGAAATAGAGGAGAGCTTCAGATCCTGAACTCTTTAAAATATAATTTTCAAGTGATAGCATCAACATTGATATTCACTTTGGAATTCTTCAGCTCATAGGAAGAATAACTTCTTAGGTCCATTGAAGTCAATAAAATTGATAAGGCACAATTTGGATTATAGATTATAAACACAAGGTAATAAGACCAAATCCAAATAAATAAATAGTGTGTGACGTTTCGGTAACATCGTTGTTACCATTTTCAGACAAAAGTACTGAATCCATCTGAAGATGGTAACAATGCTGTTACCGAAACGTCACACACTATTTATTTAATTGGATTTGGTCTTATTACCTTGTGTTTATAATCTATAATCCAAATTGTGCCTTATCAATCTAAAACAGAAACAGTTATAAACATATTATTCAAGTAAAAGTAATCAAAAATAAAAAGAGAAACAAAGATATATAGGATTAGTATAGGATTATAGATTAGAGAACTACAAGGTAATAAGACCACAAATAAATAAATAGTGTGTGATGTTTCTGTAACAGTGCTGTTACCATCTTCAGACAAAAGTACTGAATGGTTGCCGAAACAAAATTGTCTGAAGATGGTAACAACATTATTACCGAAACGTCACACACTATTTATTTATTTGGATTTTGTCTTATTACCTTGTATAGTTGGCTTAATTTAAAACATGCTGCGATATATATTTCTCATTCAGTACTTTTGTCTGAAGATGGTAACAACGCTGTTACCGAAACGTCACACACTATTTATTTGGATTTGGTTTTATTACCTTGTGTTTGTCATGTGTCGATTAAGTCCAGTGATGGCTCATAAAAGTATTTCAAAGTTAGTGTTTATCAGTATTACGTATTACTTACATTTTATAGGAAGTTAAATAAGGAAGACAAAAGGGACAACACCCTAGAATGTCTATTGGGTTCTGATTGATTTCCACCAGTTTCCTCAAGGTAATAAGCCCAAATCCAAATAAAAAAATAGTGTGTGACGTTTTTCTAACAGCATTGTTACCATCTTTAGACTGAATGATATGAAGATGGTAACAATGCTGTTACCGAAACGTCACACACTATTTATTTGGATTTGGTCTTATTACCTTGTGTCAATTCAACAAAATAACCCCTTGTACCAATATTAAGTAAAATATATCAGGCCTCCAGGGAAAAGTATCTTTTCAAAACATTTTTATTCTCTAGCTTTCAGGCAAATATATTTTATATCTATAGAATTCTATAAAATTATGTAAAATAGTATCTGATTATATTTAACTCGTGTAGGGGTCGGTGGAAGGATGGTCTAAACCATCCTTGGTTTTCAACCGCTACGACCCGGGTTCGATTTACATATTGGGCACTTCTTTCTAATAAAAAATAGTCCAATGATCTCCCCGATTCTTGCAAAAGTCCAACCCCACCAGTGAGTGAAAGTAGCTAAATGGGGCTCTGGCATATTTGTAAGTGCAAATTCGAACTGCTTTTCACATGTGTAGACATGTGGTGCACTTACAGTAAAAGCAGTCCCCTACTTCTACCCACCATGATTATCATGTCCTGTACCATGTTTCTTCTTCTTTCTTATCTCCACTCAATCATATTAGGGTATGAAGCTTGTAAAGTTTGAGATCATGTCTGGGTGAAGTAGAATGCCTTTGTCATTAAGACTGGGAGCACTACTCAGTGGCAAGCCGACTTAGCTCCAGAAGAAATGGCCACCTCTGAGATAAGGAACAGACGCCATGTGCAGCCGCTCCTAACATGGAGTACAAACGCTGCTCATCCTGTATCCCTGGATCAGGAGCCCTTACAGGGTACTATCAGCCGGGCCAGCTGAGCCCAGGTATTTTAGTGAGCTTGTTACTGCTCCCCCTCCTCCTTTTTCATCCGGGCTTGGGACTGGCAAAGGCAGAGTTTGTACCATGTGTACTAGGAATAAGCAAAAAAATTAACTCGTGTTCTATTGGCGAATTATTATACCAAGTTTTCTCCTGTAGAGTAATTTCTAATTAGTAAAAATGGTAATTTTGACAATGAAAACTGTCCTTTGTAGAGAGGTGTCCTCTAGCGCGAGTGTCCTCTCATGGAGGTTTTACTGTATTACCTTTTTTTGGGCTGTGTATATTTTCCTGACTTCATTCCTAGAGGTGGTCTCTCATTGAAGGTATGTTGTGATTTTACAGAAGTGGTGTTACACTAGAAGGTATATAGTTTTCACAATATCCAAATTATGCATTTTTCCGAATCTCATTTACCATTGTCACAAGTTCTTCTTTTCTAGTATACGCCGGGAAATATGCAGATAGAATGGGAATTTGCACGAAGGCTTATTTATTCTATGGTTCAAGGGAGGTATCAAGGTCTCATTAGCTTCAAGGAAAGCTCTATCTAACATATGTGACGATGTAATGAAAGTTTACAGCACATGTTCGTCAACTTTATCTATGCAAATAAGGAAGTTAAAGTTGTCCGTATATTGTTGAGTCTTTGTATACGGTGATAACACCTGCTTGCTACATGTGTAGACATGTGGTGTACTTAAGATTCAAAATTACTCACTAATTACTCCATGATATCATGGCATGTACCATTTGTACTTTTGGTGAATAAGTGAAAAAGAAAATATTTATAGTAAAACTCCTCTATAACAAACCCCAATGGAACTGAACCCATGGTTCACCATATCCATGGTTCATTATAGTCATAGTTCACTGTATTATAAAATAAAAATGATCTGTCATACAATGTGTACTTTGGAAGATAAGTGAAAAATAAAACATTTACACAACAGAGAGGTATCCTCTAGCGCGAGTGTCCTCTCATGGAGGTTCTACTGTACAGTAAAACCTCCCTGTAAAAGACACCTAGTTGCAAAGCCAAAGTGTCCTTTAAGGAGAGGTGTCTTCTTACTGTAGAGTTGAAAATAGTAAAAAGGGTAATTTTACAAATGAAAACTGTCCTTTGTAGAGAGGTGTCCTCTCATGGAGGTTCTACTGTACAGTAAAACCTCCCTGTAAAAGACACCTAGTTGCAGAGCCAAAGTGTCCTTTAAGGAGAGGTGTCCTCTTACTGGAGAGTTGAAAAATAGTAAAAATGGTAATTTTGCAAATGAAAACTGTCCTTTGTAGAGAGGTGTCCTCTAGCGTGAGTGTCCTCTCATGGAGGTTCTACCATACAGTAGAACTACCTCTCTGTAAAGGACACCTAATTGCAGAGCCAAAGTGTCTTTTAAGGAGAAGTGTCCTCTTACCAGAGAGTTGCTAAATAGTAAAAATGGTAATTTTGCAAAAATGAAAACTGTCCTTTGTAGAGAGGTGTCCTCTCATGGAGGTTCTACTGTACTAGTAGTACTATTCTATTAAACAACAAAAAAACTTTGATATAGTCTTATCTTCATTTATTATGATAGAATGTCAGAACTATAAGCAGTATAGCCCTCCCAACATCAGAATGGTCTGGTGAATCAAATTGACAAAACTGCTAGAATAATTCACTACTGATGAACCAAGTTCCCTCAATATATATATTTTGATCACAGCAAATACTGAGTAGGAAATTTGTATTATTTGTAAAAAATGCACACTAAAATTGTTTCATCTCTTATAAGATCACCCTCTTCAACTCTTTTTATATCAATTGAGAAAAATGACTTCTTTATTGGTCTTTATTAAGGTTGCCTTGTATTAAGGTCTCAAACCATCAACCTCCTTGAAAACGTTAATATAGTTTTCATTTGAAAAAAACAAAAAAAAAAAAAATATAAAAACGATTAGTTTATTTTTGTTCCACTAGATGGCGCTGTGTCATCTAGAAATGCTCATGTGAGCCTGGTCAAGATATGCCATTTTTATTTTAATAGTTTTCACTGCAAAGTTTTTTTTTTTTTTTTCAATATGGCACTCTAGATAGAGTTTTTAATTCAGAAAGATTTTTGTGTGTTAGATAATCTAATAACCCTTGCCTTATATAGAAAGGGCAAATTAATCTGTAATCAGTTTTGTGACTCGGGACCAGTTGAACAACAATAAAAACTAGTTATGACAAAAGTAATTATTAACTTGGTAATAATATAGAAGCATACGACAACTGGATAATCACTAATAATTAATGAGAGATTCAAATTTTCCAGGCATAGTAATTAGAGGAAATTTATTTCGTCTGTTCAATTTATTTAGAGGTAGGGTGAATGGTAACCTGTTTTATTTCATGTCACAAGTGCATTGCAGTTTTTTTTTTTTTAAATAAGAATTGTTCTAGTTTTTATAAGATTATAAAATGCGAAAATAATAGTGGTTAAAAAATATCAGAATGATCCAATTGATTTATCGCCTTTTTAAAATTAAAACTTAATTCCCTATTGCCTGAATGCAAAACGTTGCCTAAGCGCGTCTAAAACGTAGATATAAAGAAGTATTTCATAGAAGGCCAAAAGATTTCTAATGTAAATAAACATCTACAAGGTTGCAAGATGTCAAAATAGAAGTTCCCTTGATATAAACAAAGCTTTTTGACGCTCGTCTAATAAAAATGCCAATTATCTTAATCCTTTTTTTTTTTTTAAATCAAAGATTTAAATTATTATTTTTTGTATTTTCCCTTTTGAATTAAATAAATTTACTTATACTCGTCAATAATTACAAACGTACATATAAAATGCATTTCCATTTATTTAGGAGTCTACAAATGCTTCATTAAAAAAATTAAGCTTCTTCTTCTTCTTTGCTTATCCCTAGTACACGTGGTACAGGCCATGGTAATCATGGTGGGTGGAAGTAGACGACTGCTTTTTACTGTAAGTGCACTATATGTCTACACATGTGAAAAGCAGTTCGACTTTGCACTTACAAATGTGCCAGAGCCCCGTTTTAGTTACTTGCACTCACTGGTGGGGTTGACTTTTGCAAGAATCGGGTTCCATCGGAGCATTTTTTTTTTAATCAGAAAAAAAGTGCCCAATGCGGGAATCGAACCCTGGTCGTAGTGGCCGAAAACCAACGGTTTAGACCATCCTTCCACCGACCCCCCCAAAAAAATTAAAAAATTACCCACGTGGTACAGGCCATGGTAATCATGGTGGGTGGAAGTAGACGACTGCTTTTTACTGTAAGTGCACTACATGTCTACACATGTGAAAAGCAGTTCGACTTTGCACTTACAAATGTGCCAGAGCCCCGTTTTAGTTACTTGCACTCACTGGTGGGGTTGACTTTTGCAAGAATCGGGTTCCATCGGAGCATTTTTTTTTTTTTATCAGAAAAAAAGTGCCCAATGCGGGAATCGAACCCTGGTCGTAGTGGCCGAAAACCAACGGTTTAGACCATCCTTCCAAAAGTACAAATAACTTTTTTTTTGTGTGTAAAAATATTTAAATTTTGTTCAATGCGATTTAATTATTTGTCCTCATTCATATTCACACACATTTAAATAGGTAGCTCATATTATAAAGTGTTTTGACTCTAGTCATTCAGTAAAAATTACCAAACCGATATATTTATATCCGAATTTTTCTTTTAAATATAATCTCCGTCGTTCTCACAAAGGGCTTGGTTAATTAAAGTTGTAAACCAACCACCAACTACTTCAACGAACTTATTGGTCAACAAGTCAAAGTTGCAATAATGCCTGACTTGAATGGCGGACACGCATCAATTATGATTTAATAGATTTTATCATTGAACGTGAAGGAACCTAGATAGCACAATAAGCCATTGTTGATTCTCGCCCGCTTACATAACATTTCTTTCGTAGGTTCGATTCTTTTTTTTTTTTTTTACTCTGTGGCCCCTGCCAACAGTCAATATTTCAACTTTGCTAGAACACTGCTGCTACTTTTTAAAACTTTCCTTTCCCCTCCAATCCTTTGCTTTTTTCTTTTTTAATTATTTGATAGCAAATTGTAATATATATTTCGTGTTAAACAATTAGAAAACCACTCTGATGCCAGCGTTTTTAACGAATTGGTTTTAAAAACTTATATAATAATTTTATAATAATTTTTGCATGCACAAATTTCCCCCACCTACTTTGTATCTTTAAAATTATTTCAACTGTGATATTATAACACTATGCGGCGCTGAGTTTTATACAAAAATGTAATGCCTTGATAAAGGTTTGGCGTTCAGCCAACCGAAATATTGTAAAATAATTCTTTTATTAAATCCAATATATGCCTTTTTATTATCTAATGAAACCTTATATATAAAGAAAAAGGCATCTCCTAATCGTGTAACTAAAAGTTGCTGATGGCTTGCGCCATCTGTCGGAATAAATATTTGGCCAATTAAGGAATCATTAATAATAAAGGATTAGTTGATATTTATTGCAACAGATGGTGCAAGCCATCAGCAACTTTTTGATACACGATCAAGAAATGTCTTAAGTTATCCACCTGATCTCAATTTCACGTTTGCACTATTTATCACAAACTCACACTCTCTCACTTAGGAAACATAAGAGAAAAACCAACAATTTAACAGACTAAGATACTAATGTGACGCTGAATGTTACAATTAACAACATAGCATGTAGAAAACTCGAATTTCAATCGTTTTGGTTTATAATTCTCCAAAGAAGTTTGTGAGATATAGATTCGATATTTAAAATTTTAACCTTCTTTGTGAGATGAGCTAAGGTCGCTCTAAAAATACAAGTCCATTACACTTCCAACGGAAACCGGTTAAAACCGCATCACACTTCCAGACAGATAGCGTTCTTATAGAAATATATAGATAATCCCTTCTCTTACCCCTTTTTTCGAACTTTAATCGCAGAAATAAAACCGAATTACCTTCTTAAAAAAAATCGTTTTATTTTTTCTTCTTCAAAATTTCGTTGAAATTCCTCCCATGAAGCATTCTTCTCTACCCAACCATCTAGTGATTTCGAATTATTCTAGCGTTTATAAATTGATCGGTTATTGTCGCTGACTTGTTAGCCAAGAGAAAGGGAAAGATGGAGAATCCATAACTTTAGTTATGCGATAACTGAGACCAGCGGTCTGTAAATATTGTGGGTGGGAGTTCTCTGGATAGATATATCTCTTTGTGTTGTTGATTACTCTCTTAGAATCTTATAACGCTGTCTTTGTACGGTAATGTGTGCGGGAAAACGTTATTATTATTATGTATTACCTCGAAGTTTAGTGATAGATGGATGTGTTGCCCATCTAATATTGTTTTAACAAATATTTATTTGTGTAGTAGTACTTAGCTGTGATGATTGGAATCCATTCATAGATTATAATCAGCATCAAATACCGGGGTCGCAAACTTGATACTGGCTTCTACCTGGACTGATTCTGTAAGATGTCGTCTAGTTTGACGTTTAATTTGACGGGAGAGGATCCCTATGCTTTTTTTAGATCAATTTCCTCCCGGCAGAATTTCCATTCTGATTCTGTAAGGTTTCAAATTTCATCCCGATTGGTCAAATGTTGTAGAAACGTGTGCGGAACAAACATAGGTAGATAGACGAGGTATGTTGAGGACGGTATTAATATGTGAGTTACAGACATGTCACCCCGTGGACACGCCGTTCTAGTGACGTATGAACAAGTTGAAGCCAAACCCAGAACGGGTTATACTGCCAGCCATATCTGCCCTACCCGAAATAACGCTCCTGATATCTCCAGGCCGTGATAAAGGCAAGACCTCACTTCCCACCAGCTATCTCTTCACCCAGGATACTAACGTCCCAACAAACATTTCGGAAATTATGGGGAAAGCAAAGAAAGAAAGATTAGAAGGTAAAATGTAAGGACATCTACTGATTGTTTAACTGAACGTTGATGATGGTTCATTATAAGAATAAATAACAGTTTTAATGTTGATAATAATATAGATTTTCTAGTTGGTGCCACAAACACCGGTTTTGGAAATTTCGCAAGAACTTGCCAGAAGACCACAAATTGAAGCTATGTCTCTCCTTAGTTAAAAAGCAGATTCAATTTGACAAGCCCTCACCATTATATCATGGGAAATATTCGAATTTCCCGAAGAATAATAGATTTGATTAATTTATTTTTCTCTTTATCTGCTTGCTATATCCATTTTTAGGCTGAAAAATCATACAATTTGGTTTGTAGCCCGTAAAACCATATTCTATTGCCGAAGAATGTATTGTCGAAGTAGCAGAGCTATATTTTGTCAAATATAGAATTGGACAAGCTAGTTAAGGATCACACATCGGGAATTATACCCAATATACCTCTCCAGAACAACCCATGCATGATATAACTTCATATTTGAAGGGACGTCTGGAAGAAAGGATGGTCCAAGAAGGATGGTTGACTTCATGGACACCAGAACTAATCAACAAATGTCATGATGGAACACAGTGGCGAATTGCCAACATCCAATCTGGTGGCACGGAAGATGGCCGTAAGTCAAGAGGACACCCTCCTACTCTATATTTTCGGACCATTAAAGAGGAAAAAACCAAAGCGACGTTCTGCCACCAGTTGAAAACTATGAATCGATTGATCGTCTTGAAGGATCTTAATTGAAGATGCACACGGGACCGATCCACCTGAAATAAAATTCTAAGTGTCGAATTGTGTGTGTGTGCTTCATGATTGAACTGGCGGATGTATCGCCCTCTTAGTGAACCTATGCAATAGAAAAAATTGGATTTGGGAATGGGAACAATTTCAGACTAGAATTGTATTAGAGACTCGGAACAGAAAAAATATTGGTCTTGAATGTGGTTTGGTTTAAATCGTACGAGAGATAGAATGGTGGTGGTGTCTTGTCCACTCCTTGGAATGAGGGGGTGCCATTGCTCCGTTACTAAGCCACATTTCAGAGTTCCCTGTTCACGGTTATCGTAGCGGCTCGGGGCTTACGACACCGTACTACAGGGCAGTCCCTTACTCGTGCTGCTTCTCCCGCCCGCCACGTAGAGAAGGTGTTGGACTTCTGGGCAGGGAGAGATAGAATGATATTGACATTAATGTCCCTGAGAAGTCAGTATATACCAGACAGGCTGTATATAACCCCAATACGTCACTGCCATCTTATTGTACAGAAGGGATCGCAGAGCCAAACAGAGTCCTCTGAGACAGCTGTTAGCGGGGGACCTTGAGAGAGTCCAGGAAAGTTTTATATAACATCCGCGCCATCTTGGACGGTCTTATTGTTGTTGTGGTAGAGGAGGGATGTCTTCAGGGCTATCAAAGATATTGTAGGATGAATATCATTGTGCTATAGTCGGTTCTTGATTCAAGGCAGAGAGCGCCAGGAAACCACCGAGTAAACACCGTAATTAAATTACTTGGAACGCCTTCAAATTCTTTGAGTTTAAATACATTCTTGAGATGAATTCCAAACGGGCAAGGTGTGTGTGTGTGTTTGTGATCATTTCTTTATAAAACTACGTATATTCGAAGACAAAATACATTATGGTGTATTCTTAAATAGGATAATTATTTTTAAAAAATATTGCCACGTGGAAAATCAGGAAAGACAAATTTCAGGATGACACAACAATTTTTTTATAAGACAAGAACAAACTATGAATGATAAAGATAAACAATGAGGGAAGTTTACAGAGTAGCAAAAATATAAACATAAAAAATGATACTCTGTTAATGAAATAATAAATACTTTGTTACAATATATAAAAATGATTTCGCGAGTTTAAAAATCTTATTCTGAAATGGGAAAGGTTATAAATCCCTACTAGAATTGTAATGGAGATTCGGAACACAGAAAAATATTGGTCTTGAATGCAGTTTGGTTTAAATTGCACGAGAGCGAATTTGTTACATATACATTTTTCTAGAAGTTTTCTAGATTATACAATTTCAGACCGATTGACTCTTTCTCTTAATTAGCGTGTATAGATAGAGAAGCGTTTGTAAGCTTTGGATACTTGCGCCTAAATACATTTTAGCAACTTATATACAATTCTTCATTATATATACAATTCAATAACAGGACTAAAAACAAAATTAAAACTGAAAGGTTGGTTTTCTCAAACAGAAAATAAAATCTAAAATGAATTTACAAATGATTTTGACATGATTTTTTTTTTGTAATTTTTAAAATGATATTAAAATGATTCAAGTGAACATTAAAAACATCGATTGTATCTTACAAGAAGTGATTACTAATATACGCGCGCAGCGTGGATAGTTACAACTGAAATTTAAACAAAACAAACAAAAAAAATGTGTGTAAACACTTCTTGTAAGAAATAGTCGATGTTTTTAATTAAATCCGTTGAAGAGCGATTATCACTTGAAAGCTAGCATTTTTTAAATAAAAAAGAAACTTATTGTGAGAAATATTTATCGTTTTTAAATGAATTTTTTTTCACAGTTCTATCTTAAATCATGGAAATATTATATTCTCTATCTAGTCTCCCTTCCTTCTATAATCCTGTGACAATAAATGTGTGGCTGAAATCTCTTGGAGGATTTCTCATTCTTTACAAGGAGGTTTTTCCAATCGAGTAGCCATGTAGATAAAGAAATCAAGTTAGAAGGGTAATAGACAATTAAAATAATTTTATTGACATCTTGTCAATACATGCAAAGTACACAGTCTACACTATTAAAAAAAGATGATATGCATTATATATACTAGGTACAATGAATATGGCGCCTCTGCCAGCGCTGCAGAGTTTGGTGGAGAATCGCCAGCAGGTCTCCAGCGACACCACGTATTTCGTGATCTACGAAGAATACGTAGAAGGGAAATAGAGACGGACTCTTCAAACTGTTTTAATCTTCATTTTCTCAGAGTTTTACCTCGATGGCGAAAACTCGTTAATGGACGTCCAGATTGGATAGCGAGAGCCCACTTGAGGAACAAGAATTCCCGAGAGACGGTCTACATTTTTGGCAACTTTGTCACAAGTTTTTTTTTTTTACTTCTTTCATTACAAAAATAATTCTCTGTCTTTCTCGTATACAAAGCGATTCTTAAATTATCTACAATAATTTTTGGTGGTCAAAAAAGAAGACATTTTATAGTCTATTTTTCTATCTTACTTCTGAAGATCATTTATTGGTTGGAAGTTGATGGGAGAAAAACACAGCGACATCAACCAATAGTTTAACTCCCGACGTTTCAATGAATTCCTAGCACACACCTGAAGAGAGTGCCAAGAAATCACTAAAACGTCGGGAGTTGAACTATTGGTTGATGTCGCTGTGTTTTTGTATCTTTCTTGGTATTGTCGGATAGTTGGCGATTTATGTATGCTCCAGAAGTTACCTACAGTTTTCTTCTTCTTCTTTCTTATCTCCACTCAATCATATTAGAGTATCAAGTTGTGACCCTTAATGGTGTCTGTTTGACAACCATCATGACTGGGTGAAGTAGAATGCGTCTGCCTTTGTCATTAAAGACTGGGAGCACTACTCAGTGGCAGGCTGACTTAGCTCCAAAAGAAATAGCCGCCTCTGACATGAGGAACAGACGCCATGTACAGCCGCTCCTAACATGGAGTACAGACTCATCCTGTATCCCTGGATCAGGAGCCCTTACAGCCGGGCCAGCTGAGCCCAGGTTTTTAGTGAGCTTATTACTGCTCCCCCTCCTCCTTTTTCATCCGGGCTTGGGACCGGCAAAGGCGGAGTTTTCTTGTTGTTTGAGAATGTTTCCTATGGATTTATTTATCTTTCTAGTTAATTTATCCAATAGTCAGTTGTGCACAGTTCGATTTAAAATATATTTTATCCAAGTAATTTGGTAAAAGCGCGGCCCAGAATTTCCACTCACGATGTTCTCAGGAAGAGTGTGGATGGCCGGTGATGAGAAGAAGCTCGAAAATGTGGGAATTCATGTCTTGAGATTGAAGAGCCTCGAGGTTATGGAATTTTCTTTCTCTAATCTACCTGCCCACTCTGTGGTAAAGAACTCCTCGGTGGCGGAGTCTTTCCCGCAGTGGGTGCTACCAATGACGACATTGTATATTATATATACAGTATAATTCCCTGTAAAAGACAACACCTAATTGCAGAGCCAAAGTGTCCTTTAGGGAGAAGTGTCCTCTTACTGGAAAGTTGCTAAATTGTAAAAATGGTAATTTTGCAAATGAAAACTGTCCTTGGGGAGAGGTGTCCGCTAAAGGGAGGTTGTACTGTATATATAACCTTATTTTGCCCATAATATAAAAATATATATCTTTTTTTTTCTCCCCATTGAATATAACAAAATATTTTAAAAACTTAATTCTGTTGACGTTATGTGGCGCTGAGTTTGTTGTTGACGCACATTAAATATGTTATAAACACCTTGATAAAGGTTGGCGTTCAGCCAACTGAAATATTGGTAAAATAAATGATATTTTGATCCAATATATGCCTTTTTAATTAAATAACCTTATATGGGCATTGTAAAAAAGAAATAACAGATAAGGGATGTGGGCGCTTGTTGGCAACTTCTACCGAGATGGATCAATCCGTGTTATCCTGAAATGGTTGTCCAGTAGGAGAGATTCGACATTGTTCTATAGTGAGGGAAGCCACAGGGAACCGTGGTTAAAAACGACGTTAGTCATCAGTGAAGGAACTCCGGGGGATGACGGAAGAGTGAGTCGATGCTGTCACCCTGGGTTGACACACCTTCCGGGACGACGTAGCTCTCTCTCTGGCGTGTTAACATCTAGGAACTCTCTTCTTCCTGAGTTCATCCTCCCTACTCGCCCTGACCTTACGCTATTTTACCGCGATAGGGGTACATTCCTGGATATGTGCCGTGGGACGTAGCTCTGGCGTGTTAACATCTAGGAACTCTCTCCTTCCTGAGTTAATCCTCCATGCTCGCCTGACCTTACGCTATTTTACCGCGATAGGGGTACATTCCTGGATATGTGCCGTGGGACGTAGCTCTGGCGTGTTAACATCTAGGAACTCTCTCCTTCTGAGTTAATCCTCCATGCTCGCCTGACCTTACGCTATTTTACCGCGATAGGGATACATTCCTGGATATGTGCCGTGGGACGTAGCTCTGGCGTGTTAACATCTAGGAACCTCTCTCCTTCCTGAGTTAATCCTCCATGCTCGCCCTGACCTTACGCTATTTTACCGCGATAGGGGTACATTCCTGGATATGTGCCGTGGGACGTAGCTCTGGCGTGTTAACATCTAGGAAACTCTCTCCTTCCTGAGTTAATCCTCCATGCTCGCCTGACCTTACGCTATTTTACCGCGATAGGGATACATTCTGGATATGTGCCGTGGGACGTAGCTCTGGCGTGTTAACATCTAGGAACTCTCCTCCTTCCTGAGTTAATCCTCCATGCTCGCCTGACCTTACGCTATTTTACCGCGATAGGGATACATTCCTGGATATGTGCCGTGGGACGTAGCTCTGGCGTGTTAACATCTATGAACTCTCTCCTTCCTGAGTTAATCCTCCATGCTCGCCTGACCTTACGCTATTTTACCGCGATAGGGGTACATTCCTGGATATGTGCCGTGGGACGTAGCTCTCTCTGGCGTGTTAACATCTAGGAACTCTCTTCCTGAGTTCATCCTCCCTACTCGCCTGACCTTACGCTATTTTACCGCGATAGGGGTACATTCCTGGATATGTGCCGTGGGACGTAGCTGGCGTGTTAACATCTAGGAAACTCTCTCCTTCCTGAGTTAATCCTCCATGCTCGCCTGACCTTACGCTATTTTACCGCGATAGGGGTACATTCCTGGATTTGTGCCGTGGGACGTAGCTCTCTCTGGCGTGTTAACATCTAGGAACTCTCTTCTTCCTGAGTTGATCCTCCTGTTCGCCTGACTTACGCTATTTTACCGCGATAGGTGTACAGTCCCGGATTTGTGCCGTGGGGCCTCGACGCCATATAAAACGTAGGCTTTATTAGCCACACGTAAATATTCACATAAATACACGCACGTAACAAAATCTCACACATACACAACACCTATATAAATTATTGTTTCTAAATGTGATACACACAGATTAAATCTATGGTACTTTAGGTTGTCAGGAGGGCATCTTAATATCTCAGAGTTCTAATAAACCAACCAATGTGAGTCAAATTCTGTCAATTTTCACTTATGTAAGAGGTAGTTAATGGTTATAATTATGATCTGAAACATGAATAACTCACATATTATTCATTGTTTCAATTATCATAAACTAGGTTGCTCTTGTTGAGTGGTACCTAATAAAGTGATTTTTGGAACCGAAGCAAAAGTCCAACCCCACCAGCGAGTGCAAGTAATCAAACGGGGCTATGGCACATTTGTAAGTGCAAAAGTCGAACTGATTATAACATGTGTAGACATGTGGTGCACTTTACAGTAAAAGCAGTCGTCAACCTCTACTCACCATGATTATCATGGCCTGTACACGTGTATGGGGATAAACAAAAAATAAGAAAAAGATTTGAATAAAGAAACTTCTTGAATTATTCGATTGAAAATGTCGATTTAAAATGAGTAGAGAGTTGCTTTCCAATCCGCCGCCACAAAATAAAGAACATTACTACTTATCAAGTAATACTATCAAAGGATGATGATTATAGTACAATGATGATGAAGAATCGATTAGTGTAATAAGAAGTCTTATCAAGGTGAAACTATGTAGAAAGTACAGGACTGCTTGTTGTTGTATCAAATCCGTTATTGTAACGTGCATATTTGTCCGTTTATAAATGAGGTACTTTAATTAACAATATTTGCTAAACTAAACTTTGCCTCCAAACTGGCTTTACTATATGTATATAACTATGGATATTTTCATATGTAAATACTATGTGAAGAATGCTATGTAGTTAATGTCTGAAAAACGAGTTTTAAAACGTATACAGATTAAAGGGTGTTAGGGTGAATGCAATATGAAGAATACGTAAGGAAAATGCTGCACGTTTTATAAGCGCACTGCGACGTAGCGACTCTAAAGTGTAAAGAAAGACAAAGCGCACGACGCCAGTTGTAAATCAAGCTGCGCACATGTAAACAAACAGAAGCGCCCTCTTTGTACCTCATATGAAGGTTTTATCTTGTCTGTCTGTCTGTTTGGTTGGACTAAAGGTAGGTAGATGAGCCAGGGCCAAGGTAAACCGTCGTATTTTGTAAGGTATCCCATCCATCCAACCTTGAGTTGCATAACTTGGAGTCCTTCCATCTGGCTCTACAACGCCCTCTTGTATAATGACGGCAGGCTGTCTACGCGACGACCTCTTCCGACACTGCAGGATTATTTACATATTTACTAACAGTTCGTCTGTCGATGGTTAATTCTTCTACTGCGGTTGGAAATGTAAGCCATCGTTGCATATCTAAAATAACCGATCAATTTTAATTTCATTCAAATAATCAATTTCATACATCCATTTTGTTTATAAGAAATGGAAGCATTTAAGTACGAATTTTTCTTTTAAACATAAAACAAACTCTTCTACTGTCCTTACTGCGATGAAAAAATATTGGGAGAGCTTGGTTCATCAGTGATTAATCTATCCTGGTTACCTAAAAAAGTCTTCTCAAATCATCATACCATTCCTTTTAAATGCAAAATGTAAAGGTTACCAGGAAATGAAGAATAAGACCCAATAAATAGACAATGTTTATTAAAAAATGGTAAAAGGAAAAAGGCAGGTTCATTAGTTGTTGCAACCCTCCAATGGCGTATATAATCTGCTTTTTGAGGAATGGTTATTGGTGGAACTCCGGGAATTGGTGTCAGTTTTACACAAAGGACATGTCAGTTATGTGTACTTGGCGGAGAGTGATAGCTGTGTAGGTTGGGATATAGAAGCGGGGACTTTGACCCATCATCCTCAGGGATCTTTGGCAACCGCCGTTTTGGAAGGACGCTTGAGTTGCCCAAGCGGTCCGACAGAAATAGGCCGCTGGGTGTAAACCTCGGCATCTACATAACATGTAGGTACATGCTGTATTCCTTGCCTTATATATAATCCATTCCTTCCTTGATCTGTATTTTGAGAGTAATACCCCCTTTACGTTCTTGAGTGATTTTTCCCCTCTTTTCTCCCTTAATATTTACTTAGCTATTCCTAACGCGGTTTTGACGATAGGGTAAACATAGTAAGATGAAGAGTATGGTAGAATCGATGCCACATCTATTAAGGAGCTTAGATATATTAATGAAAATGATGAATATTTAAGCACATGTTTCTTTTGCACACAAAAAAACTCTTCTCCTTACTGCGATGAAAAAAAATATTGGGAGGGCTTGACTCATCAGTGGTGAATCCTATCAGCTGTTTCGCAAATTTAATCTACCAGGTTGCTTCTTAGAGCTCGAATACTGTATTGGATGATTCTGCTTATATATACTGTACTGAAGAGTGCAATCTCAGAAATGGTATGGACATAAGCTTTTAGGACAGTAGAATTACCTATAAATATTTGCATCGACAATGCTCTTCCACATACAATAAGGGCAAGGCCAGTTAGGCATAAATTAATATAAATCAATAACGCGCCATCTATATATAAAATGAAAGTATTTAATCACGAATGTTTTAATTTCCTGTATATAGATGGCGCGTTATTGCTCTATATTAAAAAAGTGATGATATTGATGATAATAACATATGATTACGCGTTCTAGGACTGTGTAGGGCCGTTCGTAGAAGGTCTAGCAGCCATTAGGAATTCAACTCGCGACTCTGCTAAATGGATGAAGGTTGGTGAAACCGCTGCACTCAGGGTCTCTCCATTGTGAGGTGTGTTTAAAAAAGAATTCAAACCCGCAGTCCGATCATTTTTATAGACTTTGAAGGATATCTTAGAAAGATACAATGTAATAATATGTTAACTTGTTATAATAATATTATAATCCCTTCGGTAAAATTATAAATAAAAGACAAATTCGTTGAGGGAAGACTTTCTATATATAACGGCAATACAAGTTTTCAGGTGTAACAGCCCTTCGACAGGTATGACTATGATACTAATTTTTATTTTTTCAGAAATGAAGAAATAATGCCATGAGATCGATATACAAATATTATTAACATCTAAGGGCAATTCAGCCTTCATGGTGGACTAGGACTGGTGTTGGCTAGTTGGAGGTACTCACTGTAGCAGTTCTGAGGGAGACCTGACATCTTTGTACTCAATCCTCACATGGATGTAGACAGTACAGTACTGGGTACTGTCAGCCCAGGTTATAGAGGTATTCTCCTCTGAAGATTCTTCCACGCATTAACACCGTTGTGACATCTTCCGTTGTTATATTGCCGTTGACAGAGGTCCGTTAGCATCCATACTTTATATACTAAACCATGGAAGGTCCCAAGGTGCACGATCGAGGACGTGGACTCGCACCTCATTATTAGCATATTACAGTTAAATAATAAAACTAGGGATTATTAGTTAGTGCTAATGTACTATTGAGGCTATGTGAGATTATAGAAAGGATACAAATTGGGAAGATGGAGTTATTTAGGTAGGAGGAATTATACTATCATATATGTCGGGCAAATCTATGGATCTATTGATTCCTTTGAGTTTTTAGTAAGTAAGGTTTTCAGTACCAGGCGCTGGTGTTTGTTCTTTATTTCCTGATTTTGGGTTGAGGGTTCACTAATATTGAATGATTGGCTTGTGTTGGGGATATGCTGGTATACGATAGAACGGGGATCCTTTCTCTTGACAGATCTTTCATGCTCAGCCATTCTGATTCTCACAGTTCTTCCCGTCTCTCCCACATACGTAGCTTCACACTGCAGACATGATATTTAATATATTACATTATTCTTGCTGAGGGAATCAATAGAGGTGTTGCTTCTGGTTATCTCGTGTCTTTGTCTGTCTGCGAGGGTTAGTGAATTGGAGAAATAGGTATCGATACCATGTGTCTTTAATATTTGTGATATGACGGAGGATTTGGATGAGTAGGGGATCTATCTATTCCGACGTTTGTCGATGACTATTTGTTGGTCCTTTTGAATGAGCTAAGTTTATATTCAGTAGAACCTCCCTGTAAAGGACAACACCTAATTGCAGAGCCAAAGTGTCCTTTAGAGAGTGTCCTCTTACTGGAGAGTTGATAAATTTTAAAAATGGTAATTTTGCAAATGAAAATTGTCCTTTGTGGAGAGGTGTCCGCTAAAGGGAGGTTCTACTGTATATCACTCATAGTGCTTTTCAGATTTAAAAACTCAGTATGAAACAGGCTACCTAGAACGTACAACGTGTCAAAATATAAACTATCATGCTGAGGTGATTTACTCGACTTCATTCAGCCAACACTTCCAACCTGTAAATAGGATTTGTTTCTATGGCAGGGATCCGTTTCATATAGCGCAAGGATGTCTTGGAAACGTAACAGCTGTTACATTGACGCTTGCTTTCTTCCAGGTATTTTTAGGACTTGAGAGTGGCGCAGGAATAAATCTTTTTTGGACTTGCCTCCAGGTCAGTCAGATATGTTGGTGGTTCTCCCATTTTGTCTGGTTTTATCTAATCTCGATTTAATTACGGTTTCGTTTTGAACTTCTTTCGAATGGTCAAGTGTGTGTGTTGTGAACTACGATGTGCTCTGGTTTCTATCTACTTGCGTTGCAATAGAAAAACAGTAAAATCTGTCGAGACTGTTTTAAGCAAGCATTATCTTAATTGAATTCTGTCTTTGCTAGCCTTGTCTTAAATTGACACTCTTGTCTTAAGCGAACCCTGTCTTAAATTA
>CP092883.1:52383636-52483982 GCA_030710605.1 Cordylochernes scorpioides | reverse complement strand
GTAGAGAGGTGTCTTCTAGCGGGTTGTCCACTACAGGGAGGTTCTACTGTATTTAGGTAGAAATGAGATGTTTATAACATACAGTTGTAAGATTCAACCTTATAAAGAAAATTTATCAATAACACCAAAGCAAACTGTGTGTTTTTCATTTTGCTATAGCAATATGGAGCTGTGATGGAATTATTACAACACATTTTGTATTTGGTCTTGTTATATTTTTTATATATAATCTGTGCCATATGTAAAAAAATGATCCAATAAAATCCTGTATAAATATTTAAAATTTCTATTTTTCTCTCAAGTTCACATACACTGTGATATTATAATATTCTGAGTTATAAATATTGGAAAATTATATAACTAATTGGTAATAGGGGGGGGAAGTTTTTATATATCTGGCCACAATTATAAACACAAGGTAATAAGACCAAATCCAAATAAATAAATAGTGTGATATTTCAGTAACAGCGTTGTAACTGAAATATCACACACTATTTATTTATTTGGACTTGGTCTTATTACCTTGTGTTTATAATCTACTAGCCAAATGACCCGGGCAACGCCCGTGTTTTACCCGATTGAATGTTTTGATTCAAATACTATTTGTTACAATTATAAATTGGCGCCTTATATAAATGCATATGTTAGTTAATAACTATAGCCTATGTGCTTTGTCTGTCTATGTACTGTTGGCTTCCGTAGGCGTCTCTTACTGGGAAAAAGAAAGAGAGGACTCCATTTGGTTATTAACTAATATATGCATTTATTTAAGGAGCGACCCGCTCCAACACAATGGTTACAAAAACGAAAAAGCGAGTGGGGGGGGGGCATGATGGTGGGGGGGTGGCAAAGGTGGCGTGGTCGTAGCCAACCAATAGGAGGGCGCCATTCCAAAAAAAAAAGCAAACGGTGATAGAGATGACTGATTAAGAGATGAAGAATGACGCTCGTAACTTTAAACTGTATATAGAATAATACAAATTGTGCCTTATCTGGCCACAATTAATTTGAAAGAATAAAAAAAGCCCTGTTGTTGTTGTTTCTTATCCTATTGTGTAAAGATTCAATGAGTCCATGCTCTTACAACTGTTTTAGGATAAGCAACAGCCTCTCCCAAAGGTCTTGTTTAGTACATCTAATGCAAGCCAAACATTTTGGGCAAGTGGGGTAGATTTTGTTGTTATTTTCTATCTTCAATGGCTTGAGATGGCCTGTTCTAAATCTTTTCTCTTCTTCTTTTTTATCTCCGTGAATGCATCTGCTTTTGTCATTAAGACTGGGAGCACTACTTTTTCACATATTTGATTCATTAATTCTACTTAAAAATTTATGTAAACAACTAGGTAAACAAGATATCAGAAATTTAAATTATTTTTGACATGAATGATTCTTTTCAAAATAAAATATTTCTTTTACTACCCTTACTGCAATGATAAATTAATAGTAAGGCCTGGCTTATCAGTGATAAAACCCTACCAGCAATTTTGCCAGTTTATCATAAACTATTTTTGATACATATGATTCTTTACAGTATAAATTGAGTTTCTACTGCCCTAACTGCAATGATAATGAGAGAGTTTGGCTCATCAGTGGTGAACCCACAGCAGTTTCGCCAGTTTATCATAAACTATTTTTGATGCATATGATTCTTTCCCGTATAAATTGATTTTTTACTGCCCTAACTGAAATGATAATGATGACTGCAATTAATGAGAGGGCCTGGCTCATCAGTGGTGAACCCACAGCAGTTTCCCCAGTTTAATATACAGTTAAACCTGTCTATAGCGCCCCCCTTCTAAATAGCGCCTTCCTTCTCTATAGCGCCCGATTTTAAACATTAAAATGTAAACATTTTACATCAAAAGTGACCTGTCTATAGCACCCTATTTTGGTGAATCCTAAGAGGGGGTGCTATAGATAGGTTTAACTGTACCAAAAAGACCTCTCCTATGGGAGAGGCCGCTGCTTATCATAAAACAGCTTGAGGAGCATGAACTCATGGAATTTGTGTAATCTTTACACAAGGGGATAAGAAACAACAACAAAAAGACCTCTATGATGTAAAGATATATAATATACAAGATGTAAATAGATGTATTTACAATGAAAGTATGTGTATGAGGATGTAAGAGCAACGCCAAGAAACTGATGACTTTTGTACTTAGTGTTCCAGAACTATATGTTTGGTTACTTGCACTCACTGGTGGGGTCGGACTTTATTAAGTCAGAGGCCATTGAATAAACTGGCGAAACCGCTGGGAGGGTTCACCACTGATGAGCCAGGCCCTCCCATTAATTTTTCCATTACAGTAAGGGCAGTAGAAATTGTTTATTTTCAAAAAGAATCTTACACCTTTAAAATAATTTCGAATTTTGATAACAGATGGCGCGCTAGTGCATCATATTATAAAAGATAGTTTTAATGATAAGGCCCAATTTGCATAATATACATTAAACCTGTCTATAGCGCCCCCTCTTGGGACTCACCAAAATAGGGTGCTATAGAGAGGGGGTGCTATAGACAGTTCACTTTTAATGTAAAATGTTTACATTTTAATGTTTAAAATCGAGCGCTATAGAGAGGAAGGCGCTATTTAGAGGGGGCGCTATAGACAGGTTTAACTGTATTATAAACACAATTTAATAAGACCAAATCTAAATAAATAAATAGTGTGTGATGTTTTGGTAACAACGCTGTTACTGAAATGTCACACACTATTTATTTATTTGGATTTGGTCTTATTTACTTTGTGTTTAAGAAAGTTTAAAGAAACTGCAACAATGGAGATTTCAAACATGGATGTTTGTTGCTGACTTGGGTAGTTTATATGTTGGAGATTTGCTTCACCAGAATAGAAGACTTATAGTATCTACATTGGTGGGAAAATACTTAATTACCTTTATTCCTATGTTTTATTTCCCTTCTTTGAGATTCAGTGGAATGGGTAAATGATAAAGGGATAATATTTCAAAAGGAATATACACATTTACACTTTCTTCAGCCAGATAGGCTTCTTGAGAGAGTTCTCCTTCTCTAGACAGAGATGGGTCTTCTTGAACTGATCTCAGTTCTACATTCAAGAACTTGTAGATGCATGGTCAGGACATTGTCATCCAGAGCTCGACAGAAGACTTAGCCTGGCAGGTCAGGGGCCTGCTGGATCATGGTGAAGATATCCCAGATGAGAGGCCTGACATCGAGACCGGGAGTTTCCCATCAAGAGTTCACACTATGACCGCCTTTTCCGGTCCCAAGCCCGGATGAAAAAAGAGGAGGGGGAACAGTAACAAGCTCACTAAAAAACCTGGGTTCAGCTGGCCTGGCTGATAGTACCCTGTAAGGGTTCCTAATCCAGGGATACAGGATGAATTTGTACTCCATGTTAGGAGCAGCTGCACATGGCGTCTGTTCCTCATGTCAGAGACGGCCATTTCTTTTAGAGCTAAGTCGACCTGCCACTGAGTAGTGCTCCCAGTCTTAATGACAAAGGCAGACACATTCTAATTCACCCAGTCATGATGGTTGTCAAACAGACACCATCAAGGGTCACAACTTGATACCCTAATATGATTGAGTGGAGATAAGAAAGAAGAAGATTATGAGTTTTCCATCAAGACTTCACACTATGTATAGGAATATAGACCACAAGAATGGATGGCCTAACATTTTCTCAGACAATTTACTTACAACATGTAGCATCTCGACCCTCCAGATCTTAATCCTGTATGGATATTTAGAAGATCTGGTTGAGAATGAATCCAATAAGCATTCACACAACATCAATGCAGAAACTCTTTTGTGAAGGCAATGGCCAACATTCTTATGATACAACTCACCTCTCACAATAATGTCCTGATCTTTTCTGAAGTTTGGTGTAGACCTAAAAGTGGACAGAAAATCTCAAGTTTTTCCGCTTGTTAACATGAGATATAAAAACTGATTTAAAGACGAGATCGATGCTACTCAGAAACTGTTGTAGATGCAATGGCCAACATATTCTCAAGATACACCTCTCACTATAAAGTCCTGAAGTTTGGTGTAGACCTAAAAGTGGACAGAAAATCCCAGATTTTCTACTTGTTAACATGAGAAATAAAAGACGGGAACGGAATGGACGTATCAGGTTGTCCCATAAATATTGGCCGTTTTTTGGAAACACATTTTTGAAATGAAAAAATTACATAAATAATTCGGAAACACATGCAAATTATATATTGTTCTAAAGTACACAGCACGTGCAGTCATTCTTTTGATAATTTCACGAATGATAAAAATCTATAATTTAAAATATTGAGCAATGGAACCTAGGAATTTGCTGCCCATTATTTTGCTTCACGAATTTAAACTTGGACGTTCGGCCGCCCAGGCAACCAAACACATTATTGAGGCCTGGGGAGAAGTTTCTTCTTTTGAAAGAACCACAAGAAGATGGTTTCAGAAATTTAAAGTTGGCGATTTCGGACTTGAAGATCAAGATGGTCGTGGTCGTCGGTCAACCTTCAAAAAAGAAGATCTTAAGTCTCATATTGAATCCAATAATACCCAAACAGTGTGTGAGGTAAGTGTAGAGCTTCTTGCTTCAAAATCAACCATTGCTAGACATCTTCACCAAATTGGCAAAATAAAAAAAAAATTCCACAATGGGTCCCGCATGATTTGAGTGAGGCTCAACGTCAGTGAAGTCTGGAAATTTTCAGTTCTTTGTTGTAAAATAGGACTGTTGGACCATATTTATAATGTCGTCATAGAGCCGGCCCTGTATCGTTTTAAATTATATCAAAGCGTAAGTCCAAAGTTTCCTTAAACTCTGTATTTTTAAATATATATGCAGTAATACAATATAATGCGGCTTATGATTGTAGAACGACATTTGAAAATTATCCCGCATGTGTTTCTTTTGAACGAAAAATCAAAATTTATTTTAAGGAGAAATAATGATTATTTCTAACCTTAGGGATGAAGTATGAAAGGAGGAATTGCGAAGAGTAATGATAAACGAAAAATAAATTCCCATTTCTGGACACTTTATTTTTCCGTTTATCATTACTTTTCACAATTCATTCTTTCATACTTCATCCCTAAGGTTAGAAATAATCGTTATTTCTCCTTGAAATAAATTTCGATTTTTCGTTTAAAAAAAACACATGCGGGATAAATGCAGTGTCGATATAGAAAATTTGACATGAAGTACAATAGTAGAATGGGCTGGAGAGCAGACTGGCGAAACTGCTGGAAGGCTTCACTGATAAGACACGGTCTTCCATTTTCAATTTTTATCATTTCATTGTAAGTTTTCCAGAATACATTCATGGGCAAAACTTAAGGAAGTTTCATTTTTTGATATCGTCGGTCATCTATATTTTGGAGACAGAGGCAATTTTGTTCACACTTGGTTATCTCGTGTGTCTTCAATAAAGGTCGCTGTAATATCTTTCAGAGTTATTGTCTGCATCCCGATATACATGCTAAAAGGTACAACTTTCTTAAGTTTTGTACATGAGTGTATCTTTCAGAGTTATTGTCCGAATCCTGATATACATGCTAAAAGGTACAACTTTCTTAAGTTTTGTAAATGAGTGTATCTTTCAGAGTTATTGTCTGAATCCCGATATAAATGGTAAAAGGTACAACTTCCTTAAGTTTTGTCAATGAGTGTAAGTTCCCCCAAATTTTGAATTAAAAACCATCAATTTTTCAGGTCATCTGGTTGATTTCAAATTGAAAATCGATCAGAGTAATAAAAAAAATCTCGAATCCCCATCAGTGGATCGATGACTAAATTATTTTTGTCGCAGAAATGTCTTTGCTGAGAGAAGACAGAGCGGATCTACGCATTAAGTAACTCAACGTTTTATTCATCAGCAAGTCCTTTTCCCAGAAATCCAAAACTTTTTTTTTTGCTTATCCCTAGTACACGTGGCACAGGTCATGATAATCATGGTGGGTAGAAGTAGGCGACTGCTTTTACTGTAAGTGCACCACATGTCTATACATGTGAAAAGCAGTTCGACTTTGCATTTACAAATGTTCCATAGCCCCGTTTAGTTACTTGCACTCGCTGGTGGGGTTGGACTTTTGCAAGAATCGGGAGCCATTGGAGCATTTTTTCAAATCCGAAAATAGTGCCCAATAGAGCATTTTTTTAAATCAGAAAAAAGTGTCCAATGCGGGAATAGAACCCGGGTCGTAGCGGTCGAAAACCAACGGTTTAGACAAGGGGTCGTCAAACTTGTAAGTCGGAAGAGTCAAAAATTACAATTTACAACATTTCAAAGTTTTTAAAGATCCACAAAATGTTTTCTTGCCAACAATAAATAGTACTCACATAAATAATATTTACGTATGGAACTATATAAATAGCCGCAGCTTCAAATCCAAAGAGCCGCATTTTGCCGACCCATGGTTAGACCATCCTTCCACCGACCCCCGACACTAAACTGTAAATTAATAAGGCCACATCAATGACACAAAGAAACAAAAAAGACAAGCCGGTTGGTGTTGAATAAAACTTGCTGCCCTTGGTGTTACCACTTTCACCACGTGTATCAATTCTGACAGACAGACAGATTGTATAATTACAACAAATTATGACGCCGCAATTATATTTATTTACCTTAATTAAAGGAAGCTTTCGGGCAAGCCCTTCTTCAAATAACTAAAACGTATAAACAAGGCAATGGAAAGGGGTTTACACGTATTATATTTAAAGAGACAAGGGTCGCCTCTCCCGTCAAAATAGACGTCTAAAACCAGACACCATCTATTATTACATATATTTAGACGTCTATTTTGACGGGAGAGGCGACTCTTGTCTCTTTAGATCAATTTCCTCCCGGCAAATTTCCATACACGTATTGTGTTGTATAGCATTTTAAAAGAGAAATTTATGTAATGGCCTTCCTTTCGCCTGCCCTTCCCAATCTCCGCGTCTTCCTTGCGAAGCGTGACTTCGTGAATCTCTTTAGATCAAAGCTATCCATTCCTTTGTTACGAGATCGACGAGGATGCAATATCTGCTGCCATAGGCCTTCAGTCAACAGGGAAAGCGACCAGATGGGACGAGTTGCCCTTCGAGAAATCCTAACTTCTACTTCGTGACTGCTCTCCATCCAGTCTTCGAGGAGTGCCAGCCCTTTGGCGTTCTATCCTACTCCATGCGCCAGCGATACGTGCCTCATCACCAAACCGCACGGTGGTCCTGGTTTCGCAGGGATGCGACCTCTCTAGCTACCTACGATAGACTATCGTGTCCTCATGGCGACTGCGCTTTCATCTCAGGGACGTTGTTCCTGAGTGTCGACCTTCCAGGTCTGTCCTTGAATATCTCCCTGCGTCTCGGACGAGGTCTTCAGGGCTGGCAAAGTCTCCAGTCTTCATGGGATGGGTGCTCCAACTCTACGCTGGGGCAGAGGTTACGGCTACAATCGACGGCGCGGAAAGAGCTCCCGTGTTCCATTTGATCAACGGTGTGAGGCAAGGCTGCGCTTCGAGTGCCGTACTCTTCACTTTCTCCACTGGTCCCCTCTTGCTTCGCCTGGATAAGCTGCTCTGCCTGACGTACGCCGATGATATCGTCCTGCTTATCCGTGAGAATAGACATTTAGAGCTCATCAAAAGATCTTAGAGGACTTCAGATAGGCGTCAGGAATAAGAAACAACTTCGGCAAAAGCCTGGTCCTCTGGTGCGGTGGACTGAGGAACCGTACCGACTTCCCGTTGGACATTGGAACACGGAAAAAAATCACAATCTTGATCACCATCGTGACCCCGGAACATTGAACCTCGGTCCAAAATCAGTACCTAAGTGAACTACAGGAACTAGCCATTGCATTGCATGGTCCTCCTTTGTCAACAGTCTCTCTTTTGCTGGTCTGGCGAGAACGGCCAATAGTCTGGTGCTCTCATTGGTCTTTTATTACCTTCAGACCTTCCTGCCCCGTGAGACCGCATTTCAAGACTGCAAGCAAGACTGGTGCGGTTTTTTTGGGAGCTTGACTGCAGTGGTGGCTTCCCGGCAGCGTTCTGGAGCGGACGATCTCCGTGGGAGGAATGAGATTTCTCGACCTTAGCATCCAGCTCTGGCTTTAGTGCCTTAAGGGCGCCCAGTCTATTCTACGTGGTGGCCGCAAGGATTAATCCAGGATTGCCGAGAGTGGGAATTGACTGGTCCATGCACCCGCTGTTGACATTTGGCTCCCACCTCAGCATTGTCGGAGTCTTCACCTCTTCGAGCCGTCGCAGAGATACTCCAGCTGGACCATCGGCTTCTACCTCCGGGAACTTTTCAAGAGCTTAGGATCACGAGGAACTGCCGCCTTCCGCGGTCTCCTGAACTCTAGGCTCCCACACGGTGGTTGGACTGGCGAATAGAGGACTTCATCGGACCTGCACCCATCCTACAAATGCCTACGCATGGCGTCCTTGCTGACGCTGCGGCTTTGAAGACTTCCACCATGTTCTAGCGGGCGCCAAACTTTCAGGTCTGGATATTTGGACAAAGACTAAGTGAAGAGAATCTTGCGATCACTGCCTCAGCGAAGGCAAGAATATACTAGTTTTTTTTATGAAAACTTGAAAATGAAACAAATTAATGAGGACTTCTATCATTGCATGGAGGAACACATCGTGGGCAAGAACTCATCAATAATGTATAGATTTATTTGTAACTAGCGGATGTGCCCGGCTTCGCCCGGGTTTCACCCGAGTGAATGTTTGTCTAACGAACATTTGTTAAAACAATTATCTTTAAACTTATAAAACGTACTCGGCTTCGCCCGGGGTTTTACCCGAGTAAAGGTTTGTCTAGCGAACATTTGTTAAAACAATTCTCTAAAAACTTATTAAAAAATAAAAAAGATATATTTTGATAATTTGAAACTCGTAAATTTGAATCTCTCGATAAAGTGAACATTTTTTCCCGGTCCCTGTGTGCCTTGTCATCCTGAATTTTGTCTTTCCTAATTTTCTACATTAGAAAATCATAGTTTTATCTAGTGAACATTTTTTCCCGGTCCCTTGAGAAATACTCGATAAGTTGAATAAAATCAATATTAATTGGTTCCCTCGGTAATTGGAAGTTAAAGGAATAGTATCTTCGCCTTGGAATTGTATCATTATTCTTGTCGCAAATAAATTGCCGTGTCATCCTGAGATAATCTTACTTCTGATAAATAATATTTAAGATAACAAACTTAGTGATAAGAAAACTTGTTAACATCGTCACAATGGGGGCGCTGCTTGCGAGTTAAATCTACAAATCTGCAAATAACTCTAAGGATATTCAAGATATTCATGAAATTATTTTTCAAAAACCTTCCAGGTGATATACCTAATAATATCTCAAAATTTCACGGCGATTGGATGTATGGTTTTTGAATCTATAGAGTACAGACAGACAGACATTCAATTTTATATATATAAGATAATATAAATGAGTTTTAAAAATTGTAAAAAAAAAAAATGCATCGGCCGGGAATCGAACCCGGGCCGCCCGCGTGGCAGGCGAGCATTCTACCACTGAACCACCGATGCTTAAAAAAATGGCCATATTTAGGTATTCATTCCATTCCGGATTAGTCCGCGTAAAAAAAAGTTCTTCAAATGAAAAAAAAGAAATAGCCAAAAATACTAATCAAAATGCAGCCGAAAATTTTCCTCAGGTTTATAAAAAGCGACATGCAAAATTTGGTACCAATTGGTTCAGTAGTTTTTGATTTTATCGCGAAACAGACAGACAGACAGAAATTGACTTTTATATATATATATATATATATATATATATATATATATATATATATATATATATATAGATTTACTCTTCATTGTTGGCTTTTTATCTTACATTCACTCTTCATTGTTGGCTTTTTATCTTACATTTACTCTGTTGGCTTTTATATTACATTTACTCTTCATTGTTGGCTTTTTATCTTACATTCACTCTTCATTGTTGGCTTTTTATCTTACATTCACTCTTCATTGTTGGCTTTTTATATTATATTTACTCTTCATTGTTGGCTTTTTATCTTACATTCATTCTTCATTTTTGCTTTTTATATTACATTTACTCTTCATTGTTGGCTTTTTATCTTACATTCATTCTTCATTGTTGGCTTTTTATATTACATTCACTCTTCATTGTTGGCTTTTTATCTTACATTCATTATTCTTTGTTGGCTTTTTATATTACATTCACTCTTCATTGTTGGCTTTTTATCTTACATTCACTCTGTTGGCTTTTTATATTACATTTACTCTTCATTGTTGGCTTTTTATCTTACATTCATTCTTCATTGTTGGCTTTTTATATTATATTTACTCTTCATTGTTGGCTTTTTATCTTACATTCATTCTTCATTGTTGGCTCTTTATATTACATTTACTATTCATTATCGTAAATATTGAGGCTGCCTGGCCGGCATTCATATTTCTTGAAAATGAAGATACTTCGGCCAGTGAATCTTTTTATTACCTCGACGTTTCGACAAAAATCTTTTGTCCTCGTCAGGAGCAAAACAAAAATTAAACATTCAGCAAGGCGTTAAAAATCTTTCTAAAGTTCCAAGGGCGTTCTCACGCGATATTCAAAATTTTTGTACAACAACTTATTTTTATATAATTTCTCATTATATATATGTATATTATAATTTATTTCAAAGATCATAGTCTTTTGTGAGTTAAATATTTATTTTTGACTCGTGCTTTAGATGTTGTACAAAAATTTTGAATATCGCGTGAGAACGCCCTTGGAACTTTAGAAAGATTTTTAACGCCTTGCTGAATGTTTAATTTTTGTTTTGCTCCTGACGAGGACAAAAGATTTTTGTCGAAACGTCGAGGTAATAAAAAGATTCACTGGCCGAAGTATCTTCATTTTCAAGAAATTACTATTCATTGTTGGCTTTTTATCTTACATTCACTCTTCATTGTTGGCTTTTTATCTTACATTCATTCTTCATTGTTGGCTTTTTATATTACATTCACTCTTCATTGTTGGCTTTTTATATCATATAGAAAATCATAGTTTTATCTAGTGAACATTTTTTCCCGTGTCACATTGCCGTGTCATCCTGAGATAATCTTACTTTTGATAAATAATATTTAAGATAACAAACTTAGTGATAAGAAAACTTGTTAACATCGTCACAATGGGGGCGCTGCTTGCGAGTTAAATCTACAAATCTGCAAGTAACTCTAAGGATATTCAAGATATTCATGAAATTATTTTTCAAAAACCTTCCCGGTGATATACCTAATAATATCCCAAAATTTCACGGCGATTGGATGTATGGTTTTTGAATCTATAGAGTACAAACAAACAAACAAACAAACAAACAGACAGACAGACATTCAATTTTATATATATATATTTTTTTAAATCAATTTTTAAATTTGCATTCAATGTATATATATCTCTATACGTATTTTAAATGCAAAAATGTCTCTCTATCAGCCGTGCGGCGATGCGACGTGCGAACTTCGCATTTTTTGGGTGGAGAGAGAATATGGTTTTACGGGCTACTAACCAAAATGTATGATTTTCGAGCCCAGAGCCCATTTTTCGGCGGAGATCAGTGAAATATCATCTTTTCTAGGTATTGGAGTCTGCCAAATGGTGTGATTTTTAACAAGATCGACCACTCTCTCATGGTGATCGAGGTATCAAAGGATAAAGAAATTTAAATGGAATTTTCAAATTTCTATGACAAACGATCGACACAAGAAAAAATCAAATTTGATTAGGTCGAAAATAAAATGCAAAAGAAGTTTCCGAGAAGGAATCGACTTCTCAAGGTTGGAAAAAGCCTAAAGCTTCAAAAAGAAAAATCTAGGAATATCCATTCTAGCCTGCAAAAATGGCTGAATCTATCGCAACCAGGCCATCTCAGTAACTAAGGAGGGAATAGAGAAATGCTATATTGCAGATCAAGAGCAGCAGACAGCAACAAGACCTTGTCAAGGACAGGTTGGCAGCGGCAACATTCGACTATTGCTGATTCGTCGAATGGAGCGCGGGCTTCCATCCAGCCCAATATATGAAGGCGCTGGAACAGAAGCTGGGAAAGTCTTCAATGTACCAGCTAATGAAGATGTCCGGCCATGTTCTGATAGAACTATGAAGCATTGAGAAGGCAGAGCCCCATGTCAAAAATGGCCTCACCATCGGGAGTACCCTCCTGAAAGCCTTCCATTACAGGGAGAAGGCCGAAAAGATACTTATAGGAAATATTCTCCCATTGCTGTCATGGACGAAGACATCATTGCCGCATTACGGCCTGATTGCAATGTTACTTCAATGCCATATGAGCTGGTGACTTGCGAAGGTTACTCCTGGTCCACTGGCATCGGGACAGCCTTCATCTTCATGAATAATGGCTTAAAGATCTATCAGCTCTATTCTAAATTAGACCTCAAGTTCAGGGATAAAACGACAACAAGGTACATCTTCTACGGCGTCAAATGCAGCAAGGGCCATCGCTAAGGACATCGGTGGGCCAGCTGCCCCAGGAAGGACACGGAATAGCGCTACACTAGAGACTATACCTCCCAACATGGCTCAGATTCACTCCTCCTTCCACCCAGATCCCGTCCTCGTCAGGACCTGCCGCAACTACAATTAGCTATGCGAAGCCTGAGGAGACCCTGCCGTAGAAACTCCTGTTACTGCTAAGCCTCCTTATGCTCACGCAATCAACGGCGCCAAAGATTCGCCAGCGGCGAAAGAAGATAAACCTTGAAAAGAGAGCCTACCCAACACAGCTCCTATATTTCCCCTGCCACCTGTATCCCAAGCGTAATAGAAAAATGCCCCCCTTGACAATCAGGAGGCATTATTCCAAGGACAATCTGTGGGAATAGGCAAAGCCTTCAAAAACTAAATTCAGTCCTTGAGAAACTCCCGGACACTTTGTTCAAAGATTCTGAGGCAGTGGATATATATATAGGAAGAAAAAATATTTTTCAGGCAATCATCAACTAACGCCCCATTAAAGAACTGATTCCTGCCCTGAATCTTGTGCAGCTAGCGAGACTTGATCGATCTCTTCAGCCTAATCATTTCCCATTTAGGGAATAAAGCCTACACCCTCTAGAAGCGTCTTACCACCTTCAGAGAGAGCTGGAGCAGTTAAAAGGAAATTTTGAGCTCCCGCATGGCGTTTCTCGATGTGCGTGGTATCGCCTTTCGCGAAAGGAGTGCGAGGAGCTGCTGCTTCTAGTAGCAGCACACAGTTGACATAGCGTTCGTCCAGGAGGCGAACGCGCTGGCACTGAACAGCGTCTAGGACCTCAGCCTCGGTTACAGCGCCGTATTCGCGAAAGTGTCAACATCAGTGGATCCGGCTTGATGTCATCACGGTGCAGAGCGTCACAATCCTCTGGCACAACGTCTTGTGGCCATCGCCAACATCACCACCGGGGCCTCTAGACCCGCCTCATCAACTACCACCTATCATACATTCCTGAAGAACAGCATATATATAATTGCAGATCATCGCAGAATAAGCCATCAGGGAAAATGCGTGCGCCCTCGGTGACTTCAACATCTCCGAGCAGTCTTTGAACGACTTCGGATCTGGAGCAGAGTAGAAGCCTTCGCGGAGCACCTGGACCTGACCGTCCTCGTAGAAACAGCCACCTTTTTCGATGCCGCGCACCTTCCTACAAGGGTTGCCAGCTACTGAAGCCGGGTTGACGCGTCACCCGTTACTGAACCCAAATACCGCTCGCTGCCGGGCCACCGTGCCATTCTTCTCCAAGTGGAAGATCCTTCTTCATCATCTGAGCCATCATACTTCGCACTCTTTGCTCAGCGCCAGTCGTCGAGAGAGTTGAGGCGCTTCTTAGGGAAGCATCGCGGAAGATAGGAAGTTATCCCTCTTGGAGATCTATAGAGAAAATGGGGAAGCTTAAGCGGGACCTGGTCGGACACATCAAATGCCTTTCCATTCCTCGTTGAAGACGAAGAAGACGCCAGAACAAGCCGGTTCCTGTGCTCCAGGCTCGATGCCGAGACTGTAGAGGCTAAATAACTTTCATGGCCTAAGCTTGGACGAACTTTGCGTGTCCGACTACATCGATCGGAACCGACGACCGTCTTCGACGCACGGGAGAACCTCGTCGAGGGAGAGAACCTGAAGCGCACCGTCTTCAACACCTTCAGAGATCGTTTCGGCAGCTCTGTCTGCAGTCCAGAGGACATCGCTGGGTTCCTTGAGGGAGCTATGTAGAGAATCACTCTGGAAGAAAGTGACCTACTTCTTCGAGCAGATATCCTTGAGTAAGGTAGGAGCTGTCAACCGCCGTCTGCCACAAAAGGAAACAGCTGATTGAGATAGCGTGCCTAGCGAGTTCGTCAAGGCTTTGAGGACTTCTTCAGAGGGGCTCCCAACACAGCATCGTCAGAATCTTCACCTCTTCGAGCCGTCGCGGAGATCCTCCAGCTGGACCTCCGGGGTATACCTTCTATCTCATTCTCGTCAGGACCCGACGTAACTGTACCAACTGCAGTAAGCTATGCGAAGCCTGAAGAGACACCTGCCGGAGAAATTCCTGTTACTGTCAAGTCTCTTTCTGCTCACGCAACCAAGGGCGTCAAAGCTTTACCAGAGGCGGAAGAGGACATACCTAGCAAATAGAGCCTACCCAACAACGCAGCTCTTATCTTGCCCCTGTCACCTGTATCAAAAACTCAGGGAAAAAACACCCCCCTTGACAATTAGGAGGAAGCATCATCCCTGGAACTATCTGGGAAAAAGCCTAAAGCCTTCTCAATGTTGAACACTTTGTTCAAAGATACTGAAGCATTGGGCATATATATAGGGAAAGAAAAGATTGTGTAGGCAATCATCAACCAACGCTCGTCGAATCCAAGCTCCTCAGGGCTCTGCCGGAATCCTCGAGGAGATACACCGCCTGCTTCGTCTCCAAAGCGCACGGTTGTTCGTGTCTAAGCGGTTGTCGACCAATATCACTACCTAAGGCAGACTACAGAAAAGTCAGCAGCGTTCTTCTGCGTCGCCACCAGTTAGACATCGTGCCGGATGATAGACGTCAACACTAGACGATATTTATTGACCGTCGTCGCAAACTAGCGGACTGAGGTCGGTGACAAAACCACAACACCAGCTTTGGCAAACTGAGAAGCGTCCACCATGGTTTCGGGCTAACTGACGCACCAAGGCTGACGAGGGCCATCAGCCCGAAACCACGGTCTCTAGGTGGACGTTTCTCAGTTTGCCAAAGCTGGTGTTGTGGCTTTGTTACCAACCCGAGGCCGCTAGTTTACGGCGATGGTCAATAGATGGCGTCTACAGATGGTATTTATGTAGTTTTAACGGGAGAGATGTCCTTTATTTTTGGACAAAACTCAAGGAAATTGTACCCTTTAACATCGGGATTCTGACAATAACTCTGAAAGACATTTGATACAAAGTGATTTTTATTGAAGATACACGAGATAACCAAGTGTATATAAACTCATGGACAAAACTTAAGGAAGATATACTTTTTAGCATGTATAGCGGGATTCAGACAATAACTCTGAAAGATATTACAGTGACCTTTATTGAAGACACACGAGATAACCAAGTGTGAATAAAATTGCCTTTGTCTCCTTAAAAAAAAAAAAAAAAAAAAAAGACGACCGGCAATATCAAAGACTTTCCACTTCCTTAAGTTTTGTCCATATGAGCGTATATAAAACAACAATTAAAACCTATTTAAAAAATAAACATCAAAAATCAAGGCAATACAACCAAATCTCCAACTGTGACTTTTAATCTCATAGAGGTTCCTCAGTCTGCAATTATAGTTACATCTCCGGTATCATCATGGAAAAACAGACGACCGGCGATATCAAAGACTTTCCATTTCCTTAAGTTTTGTCCATGAGTGTATATGCTTTATAAGTTGTCGCCGAATGCCGTGGTTCATTTGGACGAGGAAAGAGACGACTAGAACACGGCTGATTCCACACTAGTCTGTTCAGTGATACGCTAACCATGACGTATGCACGAAGGAACGTGTGGCCATTGGACATGTGTCGGATCTGGAGGCTGTTGTTGGGTGCTGTGCTGCCTGGAGTATAGAAGCTCCATCTATGCTTCCTTTCTTCCTGTGGTGAATCAGTATAAGACCGGTGGTCTTAATAAAGCTGTATGTGTGTGTATCTAAACAACTGGACATACGTCGGACCTGGAGGCTGTTGTTGGGTGCTGCGCTGCCTGGAGTACAGGAGCTCCTACTATACTTCCTTTCTTCCTGTGGTGAATCTGTATAAGACTGGTGGTCTTAATAAAGCTGTATGTGTGTGTGCTTTATAAGTTATCATAAACAAACATTTTAAACACATATCTCTACCACGTCACCAGCTTAAACACTTTCTTTTGACAAATTCGACCGATTCCATAACTTCTCTTGTAGGACGTTGTAAAATCGGTGTCGCCCTTATGAATGGCTCTGGTGAAGGCCTTAGTCCGAAACTATAGTATACAGACTGGGCTTTGTCTGAATTTGTCTAAACTGGTGTTGTGGTTTATTCTTTATATCATCACTTTGACGTTTTGTACTGACGTGATGATCAAAATGTATGTTTTAATACCATTTTTAAAGGGAGAGGTGCCTTTTCTTGGAAATAAATTCCATCCTCATACAACTTTGTTTTATATACTACTTTCGGTTTCTTCTATCTTCTTATGTTGTTGTTTATTTGTTTAATGTATATGTTTATTCAATGCTCTTAATTGTTTATTTTCTTTTTGATAATTCTGTTACCTACTCTACTACATTATCCAGATCGGATATAGCGTGTCTTAACTGGTAATAAATAAATATATATTTACTGAATTATATATTTATATATTTTCCAACTATGTTTTTACACAATTTGCGCATGTATTTGATTAATTACAAGTCTACTTCTTGAATATTTGGCGTTCTGCTCTCCAGGAAAACCTCGGTTATAATTATTTATTATTCATTTTGTTTCTTTTTCAAATAAAGGAAAGTTGCGATATATTTTTATAAGAATATCTAAAAACCTTACACAATACGTTTATTTATTACAAAACTTTTTGTATCCCCACCAGAGAGTGGAAGTAACCAAACGGGGCACATATGGCACATTTGAAAGTGCAAATGTCGAACTGTTTTTTACATGTGTAGACAGGTGGTGTACAGTAAAAGCAGTCGCCAACTTCTACCCACCATGATTATCATGGCCTGTACCACGTGTATTAGGGATAAGCAAAAAAAAAAAAACATTATAGGCCTATCTTCTGAAACTAGTGACATGAACCAATATAACATTGATATCTTTCAGACAATATCTGATCTATATTTTCGACCGATACGACCCTAACTTTTAGAGGCCATATATGTGTTTAAAATAAATATAAAATTATAATAATAAAAAAAGGATATACCTAATTTGTTTTTAATAAAATTAATTTAATTTTTTAATTTAATAAAATTGACGTTATGTGGCGCTGAGTTTTTTGTTGACATAAATATGTTATAACACCTTGATAAAGGTTGGCGTTCAGCCAACTAAAATATTGGTAAAATAAATGATATTTTGATCCAATAGATACCTTTTTAATCGAAAAAAATAAAATATATACATAGCCACATTAAAATATGCTATAATTATAGACGTTTGTGATAAAAAAAAATATTAAAAAAATAATATTTTATCAAACTACGCCTGAGAATGGTATAACGACGAAGAAAAACAGACGATTAAACCAGGGGTTGTCTAGCCCGTAGAAACAGCTGATGGTAGCAAGGGTGCACGTGGAGTTGACGGCAAGAAGGCTTGCCATTGGTCAATTGATAGAGGGTGGAGTTTCTAGCAGTCACGTGATACAAAATCCTCGTTTTGGCAATAGGTGGCCTCCAGCTGTACGTCAGATCTCTTCGCGTTTGTTTTTGTACTTTGTTTGGAAGAACCTATTTAATTGACTTTATATGCTTTCAAGTTGCAAGACAACTCGATGAACTGTTAATTTCGGAAAATGAAACCAGATGAAGGTAAGTTTGTTTATTTTTTTTTATATAGGCCTATTCGATAGTTTGTGAACGGGCCCTTTAGCCATTTAAATTGATTTATCAGTCGTTTGGTTCGTTTGTTGTTTAATAATATTATTTAATACCCTTTATACAAATGCATACGATTAATACTGTTTTATATATTAATATTACAATTGCAAGGATATCATTTAAACGTAAACAATTATTTTTCTCCATGTACTAAGCTGACAAAATTAGTAAACAAAACATTTAACTATGTAGTAACGAAACTGTTTTTGGTTTATTTTTCAATACCACCATATAAATACTGTTATAATTTGCAGATATTTATTTTCTTTTGATAAATAATATTTAAAAAAACAATGACATTTCGAAAAAAGCGTAAAACTAGTATAATTATGCATATATTATAATGTTATTTTTTTTTATAGAAAACGGAAGAAAAAAAAAATCGAAATTGATGAGAAGTGAATGGGGCCAGCAAGCCATTCCATATATGGTTTTGACCTCTTTTAAAATTCAAACAAACAAAAAAATGTGACAGGAAAATTATTAAATTTTAATTCAATTTTATATTATTTATTATAATCATATTTTATATATATTTTTATTTGATGTTCTTGCATTTTTTCATAAATATCAATCAAAAGAATATCTTTTGTGTTTGAAGTTTCAATAGTTTTATATAATTGAATTCACACATATATAACAAAAGGGTTGATTCCAAAGGGTTATTTATTCCAAAATATTTTAAAAGCAATTCAATAAGTTTTTTTTATAGAAACTCACATGGTAGCTCCTTTCTTTTGATCTTACAGGTTTAATTTTGCATAAAAATTAGAGATATTTAAATGTTTGAATTAAAAGAAAATTTATATAGATTCCCTTAATTTATTAAAAAAAAAATGTATTAAAAAAGTAAAAAGTTATAGTATATCAGACGACATGAAAATTTGTAAACAAATCTTTTGCTTTAGAAAATGAACTGTTTTCAGTTTAACATCATATGTATAAAGCTATATTTTTTATACCTTCACCTGGCACATTATAGAATTTGACAGTGTAAATTTAAAAAAAAAAGTAATAATAATTTCACACATGATATTCAAACATCATATAATGACATCTTCAATAAAGAAGTATCCATATGGAACACTATATGACACCTTAAAATAAGTCAACCTTCTATAATGTAAACCTAGGAGTTGTTATTGTATGCAGGTATTTCATGTTTTGCTATATGTCATTTTACAAAACTGTTGCACCTATTTTTATCTTCCATACAGTTGAACCTTGCTATAACAACATCACCTGGGACCCTAGGTAATAAGACCAAACCAAATAAATAAATAGTGTGTGACATTTCGGTAACAGCGTTGTTACCGAAATGTCACACACTATTTATGTATTTGGTTTGGTCTTATTACCTTGTGTTTATAATCTATAATCCAAATTGTGCCTTATCATCACTTTGGACCAAGATTTTATGTTGTTATAGCCACATAAAACAAGATTTAAAACCTGAACCTAGGAATTATGATGCTATACCTAAGTTGGTTTTATAAAAGAGGTTTTTATAGCAAGTTTCCAGTAAATATTGAGTGAAGTTCCCCTATATTATTAAAAAATTATCCTGAGAAGAATAAACAATCTGATTCCCCCAACTACACTCATGGACACAAGAAAATAAGACCTCATGGAACTTACTTTTAAAGAAATAGAAACAGTAGCCAAAACAAAAATAAACAAGAATTAAAGAATCCCACTTAAGCACAGTTGGTACAGTGGAGAGGACCCAGGAGGAGCTCTGAACCTCGGACAGCATCAAACAACACTAACAAGATTTAGAACAGGCCATCTCAAGCCATTGAGGATAGAAAATAATAACAAAATCTACCCCACTTGCCCAAAATGTAGCTTGACACCTACAGCTTCAGAACACATTTTGGCTTGCATTAGATTCTATAAACAGGACCTTTAGGAGAGGCCGCTGCTTATCATAAAACAGCTCGAGGAGCATGAACTCATGGAATTTGTGTAATCTTTACACAAGGGGATAAGAAACAACAACAGAAAATAAGACCTAATCCAAATAAATTAATAGTGTGTGAGGTTTCGGTAACAGCATTGTTACCATCATCAGATAAAAGAATAAATAGATCCATTTATTGTCTGATGATGGTAACAACGAGGTTACTGAAATGTCACACACTATTAATTCATTTGGATTAGGTCTTATTTTCTTGTATCTATAATCTAAAATCCAAATTGTGCTTTATCATTACACTCATGGGCAAAACTTAAGGAAGTTGTACCTTTTAACATGTATATCTGGATTCAGATAATAACTCTGAAAGGTATTTGATACACAGTGACCTTTATTGAAGATACACAAGAGATAACCAAGTGTAAACAAAATTGCCTCTGTCTCCTTAAAAAAAAGAGATGACTTGCGACATCAAAGAACTTTCCACTTCCATAAGTTTTGTCCCTGAGTATATATAAAAATAAAGATATAAAACCTATTTTAAAAAATTAAACATTAAAATTCAAGGCAATATAGCCAAATCTCCAACTGTGACTTTGAATCTCATAGAGGTTCCTCAGTCTGCAATTATAGTAACAGTTCCGATATTCAGCGGCCATCTTGGAATGTTATTTAACCCTGAAGTTTTTTTTAATTGCTTATCCCTAGTACACGTGGTACAGCCCAAGGTAATCATAGTGGGTAGAAATAAGCAACTGCTTTTACTGTAAGTGCACCATATGTCTACACATGTGATAAGCAGATCGACTTTGCACTTACAAATGTGTCAGAACCCCGTTTGGTTACTTGCACTCACTGGTGGGGTTGGACTTTTGCAAGAATCCCATTGGAGCATTTTTTTTTAACAGAAAAAGTTCCCAATTTCGAGAATCAAACCTGGGTCGTAGCGTCAAAAACCATTGGTTTAAACCATCCTTCCACAAACCCCAAATGACATTTATTTGGTTTTGATATACCCCCTGTGGGAGGAGAATGTCAAATCTCTAATTCAAGTTGAGCATCATGATTCACCGTTACATTGAGGCAATAAGGAGAGATAGGAGTCATTGTGGTGACAAGTTTATTTGGATCAGAGACAATCATCACAGCAAAGTATCAGCCAAGGTTCCTGGATTGTAGCCATACATCTGCAAAAAACACTTTAAAGGACAGATACAAGAAAATAAGACCTAATCCATATAATTCAATAATGTGTTATGTTTCTGTTATGTTCTTCCTAATATTCAATAAACTTAGGTAGTGTAGTTTTTATTAAAATATATTGTATGCTACTGTTATATATTTGTATAATATTATTACAGAATTATCATAAGAACTAACAACATCTCATGCTATATATTGATTACATCACACAACAACAACCAAGTCCTTGGTCAAAACCATATATACATATTATATATTACAGTTTCGGTAACAGCTTTGTTACTGAAACATCACACACTTTTAAGTTATATGTATTAGGTCTTATTTTCTTGTATCTATAATCACTAGGTAATAAGACCAAATCCAAATAAATAAATAGCATGTGACGTTTCTGTAACAGCATTGTTACCATCTTCAGACAAAAGTACTGAATGGTACATTCACACATGTACAAAAGTACATTCAGTACTTTTGTCTGAAGATGGTAACAACGCTGTTACAGAAACGTCACACACTATTTATTTATTTGGTCTTATTACCTTGTGTTTATAATCTATAATCCAAATTGTGCCTTATCATTGTATCTAAAATCTATTATCTAAACTGTGCTTTATCACTTTAAAGGACAGAGAAGTTCTAAGAGGAATATGCTTGTAAAAGATTTGTAAAATTTATAATACACTCTCTCTGTGTGGATATAATATAATAAATATATTATTGTAAAACGACATTTGAAAACCATCCCGCATGTGTATCTTTTCAATGAAAAATCGAAATTTATTTCAAGGAGAAATAACGATTATTTCTAACCTTAGGGATGAGGTATGAAAGGGTGAATTGTGAAGAGTAATGATAAACGGAAAAATAAAAGTGTCCAGTGATTCCCATCCCTGTAGAACCTAGTAGAACCTTCCTGTAAAGGACCTTTATTTTCAGAGCTAAAGTGTCTTTTAGGGAGAGATGTCCTCTTACCGGAGAGTTGTCAATTAGTAAAAACTGGTAATTTTGGTGATGAAAAGTGTCCTTTGTTGAGAGGCGTCCTCTAGCAGAAGTGTCCTCTCATGGGAGTTCTACTGTATATAAAAGTTTGATTGTTGGTAGAAGTTGCTTTCAGAAAATTAAAATATGCTATTATATAGTAAATAGAATGATAAACACAAGGTATTAAGACTAAATTCAAATGAAAAATTTATTTATATGGATTTGGTCTTATTACCTTGTGTCTATCATTCTATACTCCAAATTGTACTTTATCATAAATAGAAATGAGGTTATATGATCATAAACACAATGTCTTATCTAGATATTCTGTTAATAATGACAGGATGTTTATCTCTAAGTTACATGGATGTTTAAATACAATTTGGATGAGAGAGAGGTGAAATTACTGAAGGTCACACCAAGGCCACCCTATAAATGACCTTTGTTATCACACACAACTGGAGTATTTATAGACCAAAAGAGGATAAGGCAAAATTTGGATTATAGGTTATAAACACAAGGTAAACACAATACAGTGATGGTAACAACGCTGTTACCGAAACGTCACACACTATTTATTTATTTGGATTTGGTCATATTACCTTGTGTTTATAGACCAAAAGAGTTCAACAACAACAAGTCCACTCTCACCACATGCAGCTTGTGTTATATACACCTACATTTAGAAATCTTAAGACTTTGTACAGAATGATATGTAAATGAGGTAGAGGACTATGCAAAAATCATTGGTGGCCGGATCCCTTCCGTGTGGAAGCCCTAGGCAGTAGGTCAGGATAGATCAAGGTCATCGCGGCCCGACAACATGGATGATGGCAAGAGGAAGTGCACCAGTCAACATTAGGTACAAAAAAAGTTTGTTAAATTAGATTAGGTAACACTCCGTAATCCCAACGTGTAGCATTAGAGGAATTAACACCTACGAAGGATAATCAGATTGAGTCTTGTAGAATGTGTGGTTCAGATTGTCTTAACAGATTTGTTTTTCTCTGGGTTTTACTTCTAGATGTGGGCTGCACTCATTAAAGGTTAGTTTAGGTCATACTGATTTCTACCAAAGTGGTTACTCATCTGTGAGGGTGTTTTATTGGGATGTTTCATAGCATTCTGTAAATTCCCAGAAATAGCACTTTTGCAGTACTTTCTACAGTAGAACAACCTCCATGAGAGGACACTCTTGCTAGAACACACCTCCCTACAGTAAAGCAACCTCCATGAGAGGACACTCCCACTAGAGGACCTCTCACTATCAAGGGCAGTTTTCATTGCCAAAATGGCTATTTTTACTATTTAGAAACTTTTTGGTAACCTCTCTGCAAAGTAATGTTTTCATTACCAAAATTACTTTTTTTTTTTACTATTTAGTAACTCTATGTTAAGAAGACATCTCTCCCTAAAGGACACTTGGGCTCTGCAATTAGGTGTTGTCCCTTTACATGGAGGTTCTACTGTAAAATCCTTGAATGGCAACATGAAATGTTAGAAGTCAGGCAATTTTTATATTTGAACATAGCTATAATAACATCACTTGGGATCAAGATTTTATATCATTATAACTACACAAGGTAATAAGACCAAATCCAAATAAATAAATAGTGTGTGACGTTTCAGTAACAGCGTTGTTACCATCTTCAGACAAAAGTACTGAATGAGAAATTTTACCATAGCATGTTTTAAATAGTTACTGTTATCACAAGTGTGTTTCTCAGATAACTATCTTCTTATCTTTTATCTTGTTTACACACTTAATGACAGTAACTATTTGAAACGTGCTGTGGTAAAATTTCTCATTCAATACTTTTGTCTGAAGATGGTAACAGCGCTGTTACCGAAACGTCACACACTATTTATTTGGATTTGGTCTTATTACCTTGTGTTTATAATGTATAATCCAAATTGTGCCTTATCATTATAACTACAGTTATAACCACAGTACTTCAGAATTAGGATCTTATAACCACATTGCTGTTATAACGAGGTTCCATTGGGTTCTTAGACAAAAAATAATTAAAAGAATAGGGACAAAACATGAACAAAATGTGTTCATCATTTCAATTTGCCCCATATGATATGGTACGATTTGGATTTTAGATCAGAAACAGAAGGCACCAAGACCAAAATATTGAAATGTTTGTGACATTTCAGTAACAGCATTGTTACCATCATCAAGACAAATGTACTGATTCAGTACTTTTATTTGCAGGGTTTTCCACTATGTACTAAGTGCAATTCTCAGCCTGCAACCCCAAGACATATTATTGACTGTATTGACTCATCCATTGATGAGCTCTACTCTTCCCCGGCAGACACCATCAAAAGTCTCAAGTTTTACAAGATTGATAACTTAGTGTGATTGAGTGGAGATAAGAAAGAAGAAGTACTTTTATACTATTTATTCATTTGGTCTTATTACTTTTGTACTTCAGTATTTTTGTCTAATGATGGGGTATCAACGCTGTTACAGTAGAATCTCTCTGTAAAGGCCACCTAGTTTCAGAGAAAAAGTGTCCTTTATGAAGAAGTGTCCTCTTACTGGAGAGTTGCTAAATATTAAAAATGGTAATTTTGACAAGGAAAACTGTCCTTTGTAGAGAGGTGTCTTCTAGCCGGAGTGTCCTCTAGGAGGTCCTACTGTACTGAATCGTCACAAACTATTTATTTGGTCTTATTACCTTGTGTTTCTATCAGTAGTATTTGATAAAGCACAATTTGGATTATAGATTATAATACCAAGAAAATAAGACCTAATCCAAATAATTTAATAGTGTGTGACGTTTCAGCAACAACATTGTCACCATCATCTAGTCATTTATTCTTTTGTCTGATGATGGTGACAATGCTGTTGCAGAAACGTCACACACTATTAAATTATTTGGATTAGGTCTTATTTTACACAATGTAATAAGACCAAATCCAAATAAATAAATAGTGTGTGACGTTTCGGTAACAGCATTGTTACCATCTTCAGACAAAAGTACTGAAATGGTCTGAAGATGGTAACAACGCTGTTACCGAAATGTCACACACTATTTATTTATTTGGATTTGGTCTTAATACCTTGTGTTTATAATCTATAATCCAAATTGTGCCTTATCATAGGTCTTATTTTCTTGTAACAGAAGTATTTCTTTGCCACAAGCAATTCTCCAGTTTTGTCATCAGTGGAAGGGGTGTTATTACTGAGATAGTCATCCAGGAAGTCCCTCTTCCCTTATCTCTCCTGATGGCCATTGGGCCATACCTCAGCCCTTACTGTCTTCAGCACAAGCTCTTCTAAATGTCTGATGGTAGGTGTAAATGCCTGTTTTCACTTGGATAAATGCATGCCTGAGCTAGATCAATGTGACAAGAAATAAATGACTGCTTGCATAAGGTAGATGTCTTCCTGAGCTAGGTAAATGCCCATTTGTGTATTGGTAAATGTCCTTCAATACCAAGTAAATGCTTAGCTGCACTATGTAAAATGCCTGTCTGAGCTAGGTAGATGTCAGCTTGCACAAGCTAATTGCTTGTTAGTGGCAAGTAAATGCCTATCTGCACTATGTAACATGCCTGTCTGAGCTAGGTAGATGTCAGCTTGCACAAGCTAATTGCTTGTCAGTGCCAGGTAAATGCCTATCTGCACTAGCTAACATGCCTGTCTGAGCTAGGTAGATGTCAGCTTGCACAAGCTAATTGCTTGTCAGTGCCAGGTAAATGCTTAGCTGCACTATGTAACATGCCTGTCTGAACTAGGTAGATGTCAGCTTGCACAAGCTAATTGCTTGTCAGTGCCAGGTAAATGCTTAGCTGCACTATGTAACATGCCTGTCTGAGCTAGGTAGATGTCAGCTTGCACAAGCTAAATGCTTGTCAGTGCCAGGTAAATGCCTATCTGCTCTAGGTAACATGCCTGTCTGAGCTAGGTAGATGTCAGCTTGCACAAGCTAATTGCTTGTCAGTGCCAAGTAAATGCCTATCTGCTCTAGGTAACATGCCTGTCTGAGCTAGGTAACATGCCTGTCTGAGCTAGGTAGATGTCAGCTTGCACAAGCTAAATGCTTGTCAGTGCCAAGTAAATGCCTATCTGCACTAGGTAACAGGCCTGTCTGAACTAGGTAACAAGCCTGTCTGAACTAGGTAACAAGCCTGTCTGAGCTAGGTAACAAGCCTGTCTGAGCTAGGTAACAAGCCTGTCTGAGCTAGGTAGATGTCAGCTTGCACAAGCTAAATGCTTGTCACTGCCAAGTAAATGCCTATCTGCACTAGGTAACAGGCCTGTCTGAGCTAGGTAACAAGCCTGCCAGAACTATGTAACAAGCCTGTCTGAGCTAGGTAACATGCCTGTCTGAGCTAGGTAGATGTCAGCTTGCACAAGCTAAATGCTTGTCACTGCCAAGTAAATGCCTATCTGCACTAGGTAACAGGCCTGTCTGAGCTAGGTAACAAGCCTGTCTGAGCTAGGTAGATGTCAGCTTGCACAAGCTAAATGCTTGTCACTGCCAAGTAAATGCCTATCTGCACTAGGTAACAGGCCTGTCTGAGCTAGGTAACAAGCCTGTCTGAGCTAGGTAACATGCCTGTCTGAGCTAGGTAGATGTCAGCTTGCACAAGCTAAATGCTTGTCACTGCCAAGTAAATGCCTATCTGCACTAGGTAACAGGCCTGTCTGAGCTAGGTAACAAGCCTGCCAGAACTATGTAACAAGCCTGTCTGAGCTAGGTAACATGCCTGTCTGAGCTAGGTAGATGTCAGCTTGCACAAGTTAAATGCTTGTTAGTGGTAAGTAAATACTTATCTGCACTAGGTAACAAGCCTGTCTTAGCTAGGAAAACACATGGATGAATTAGGCAAATGGCAGGCTAAACAAGGCCTGCGGCACACAATCTATAGATTTGGACTGAAGGACCTCTTGGGGGTCAAGGCACACACCACTCACTGATAAACACATGACCTACTCTCAAAGTACTCTCAAAGACGAGTTGACTTTGTGATCATTTAGAGACATGCTTCACTTTCTAGGCATGATGCATTTTTAAAGGGAGAGGTGCATCCTTCTTTTGATGCATGATCCTCCTGAAATCTTGTGTATTATACATTAGAATCCTCCCACACATCTAGATCCAATCTAGTTTCCTCTCTCTGCCAAATTCTCTATGTACAGGCAATAGTAAATCCATCAAGAGTAAGACAAGAATGGAAACTGTCTTCACTTGAGAATCTTCCACGAGAGACCATTGCTCATGAAGCCTTGGTATGTCTGGTCTCTTATTTGAATTACTTAAGGAAAACTTAGGATTACTAAGAATTACTTAAAAACTTAAGGAAGTTGTACCTTTTAGCATGTATATCTGTATTCAGACAATAACTCTGAAATATATTCGATACACAGTGATCTTTAGTAAAGATACACAAGATAACAACTGGTGTACAAATTTGTCAATGTCTCCTTAAAAAAAAATAGACGGCTTGCGACATCAAAGACTTTCTACTTCCTTATTTTTTGTCCACAAGTACATGTGTACATGTATATATAAGGTTTTTTTATCAGTCAGCTCTGTAGGGAGAGTTCTTGAGTAATGGGGAAAGTAACAAAGGTAAGGAATCTTAAAATGTGGAACTGGAGATTGAAGCCATAATTATATTGTTACAGTAGAACCCCCTCTAAAGGATAACACCTAATTGCAGAGCCAAAATGTCCTTTAGGGAGAGGTATCCTCTTACTGGAGAGTTACTAAATAGTAAAAATGTTTTTTTTTTGTTTATTTCTAGTACACGTAGTACAGGACATCATAATCATGGTGGGTAGAAGTAGGCAACGCTTTGCTTTTACTGTAAGTGCACCACATGTCTACACATGTTAAAAGCAGTTCGACTTTGCACTTACAAAAAGTAAAAATGGTAATTTTACAAATGGAAACTGTCCTTTATAGAGAGGTGTCCTCTAGCATGAGTGTCCTCTCATAGAGGTTCTACTGTAATAATAATAACTTTATTTTCACAAAGGTTACAAGTTTTTATCTTAAAAAGTGTAAAGAATAGTCAGTCTATTTACATCTTATTTACAACCTTGAAATAATAACAGAAAAAGAAAACAAAGATGTTTACATTTGCTATCTTGACTTGTAGTCTGTGCTGTGGCTCTCATATGATAATTTTACAAGTGAAAACTGTCCTTTGTAGAGAGGTGTCCTCTCATGGAGATCTTCTTTCTTATCTACACTCAATCATATTGGGTATCAAGCTTGTAAAGCTCGAGATTTGACAACCATCATGACTGGGTGAATTAGAATGTGTCTGCCTTTGTCATTAAGACTGGGAGCACTACTCAGTGGCAGGCCGACTTAGCTCCAAAAGAAATGGCCGTCTCTGACATGAGGAACAGACACCATGTACAGCTGCTCCTAACATGGAGTACAGACTCATCCTGTATCCCTGGATCAGGAGCCCTTACAGGGTACTATCAGCCGGGCCAGCTGAGCCCAGGTTTTTTTATAGTGAGCTTGTTACTGCTCCCCCTCCTCCTTTTTCATCCGGGCTTGGGACCGGCAAAGGCCGTACAATAAAAGTACATTAAAAGTTTGAGAACAACCCCTCTGTAGAAATAAGATTGTATACCACCTTGCCAGATAAGTGATGCCTACAGAATCAACGTAAACTTTTATTTATTTATTCTTTGCTACCTCTCTCCTTCATAATTGTAAATTTAAAAGCTTCCTCTAAAGTTTTATCGTTACAGCAATTGTGGTTAATTTTGTTTTTTTCCTTTCCACTCTTTCTAAGTGACTGCCATTTATGTTGTTTTTTTTTTATTTGTCTAGAAACGGGGTCATGGTTGGAAGACTGCCCTTGGAAGTGGTTTGTGAAAGACTTTTGAGGCCAAGAGGACTTCTTACTTTGTTTGTCCTACGGGATAACAACACCTGAGGATTTTTATGGCAGTTGTCAAGTGCCTTTGTTGTTGTACACACTTTGGTTAACAACAACAAAAATGTTGCAACGTTGTGCTCTTGAACATTTTTCTTATTTTGTTTCACATTGAACCCAGGTGTTGAGCTTCTTTGTGTCTCATGAAGGCGTTTATTCTATCAACACCAGAAAAAGTTTTTTTCCCTTTTTTAATAAATACGTCAAAACAATGCATATCTTTGTACTTCTTTGTGCAGTGCGTGCAAATTCAGAGAAATGAATAAGTCATGACACTAGTTTTGTAAAAGACTATATACAGTATAACTTCTCTTCAATTAAGCCAAATACAGGTAAACCTATCTATAGCGCCCCTTATAAATAGCGCCTTCTTCTCTATAGCGCCCGATTTTAAATACGTAGTACGATGCGATTTACATTAAAAGTGACCTGTCTATAGCACCCTATTTTGGTGAGTCCCAAGAGGGGGCGCTTTAGACAGGTTTAATTGTATACATGAAAATAAATGTGTCAAAACAATGCATAGCTTTAGACTTATTTGTTTAGAGCATGCAAAGTCAGATAAATGAATAGGCCACAAAACCAGTTTTGCAAAAGACAATATACAGTATAACCTCTCTTCTCAATTAAGACAACTATACAAGGTAATAAGACAAAATCCAAATAAATAAATAGTGTGTGATGTTTCGGTAATACTGTTACCATCTTCAGACCATTTTGTTTCCCCAACCATTCAGTACTTTTGTCTGAAGATGGTAACAGCACTGTTACAGAAACATCAAACACTATATATTTATTTGTATTTGTGGTCTTATTACCTTGTAGTTGTAATCTATAATCCAATACTAATATATATTATTGTTTCTCTTTGTATTTTTGATTACTTTTACTTGAATAATATGTTTATAACTGTTTCTGTTTTAGATTGATAAGGCACAATTTAGACTATAGATTATAAACACAAGGTAATAAGACCAAATCCAAATAAATAAATAGTGTGTGACGTTTCTGTAACAGCGTTGTTACCATCTTCAGATGGATTCTCAGTACTTTTATCTGAAAATGGTAACAACGCTGTTACCGAAACGTCACACTATTTGGATTTGGTCTTATTACCTTGTGTTTATAATCTATAATCCAAATTGTGCCTTATCAATTTTATTGACTTCAATGGACCTAAGAAGTTATTCTTCCTATGAGCTGAAGAATTCCAAAGTGAATATCAATGTTGATGCTATCACTTGAAGATTCTATTTTAAAGAGTTCAGGATCTGAAGCTCTCCTCTATTTCAAGAAGTTGAGAAAACACAGCATTAAAAGTTCTTTTTTTCACATATATTTCATTCAGTACTTTTGTCTGAAGATGGTAACAATGCTGTTACCAAAACGTCACACACTATTTATTTATTTGGATTTGATCTTATTACCTTGTGTTTGTTTCTGTTTTAAAAAAAAAAAGTAAATCAACGCAATTATCCTTAGTCAGGATATCGTGTTTTGTGTGTTGAAAAAATAAATTAGGCCTGTTTTAAATAGTGACTGCTATCAAGTGTGTAAACAAGATAACAGATAAGAAGTTATTTAAATTAATTAGCCTGATTAGGATTTGAAGTGATGGAATTAAGTGCTGGGAATTATAGTTGGTTTAATGATAAGGCACAATTTGGATTATAGATTAGAACTACAAGGTAATAAGACCACAAATACAAATAAATAAATAGTGTGTGACGTTTCTGTAAGTGTTTTTACCATCTTCAGACAAAAGTACTGAATGGTTGGGGAAACAAAATGGTCTGAAGATGGTAACATCACTATTACCGAAATGTCACACACTATTTATTTATTTGGATTTTGTCTTATTACCTTGTATAGTTGGCTTAATTTAAAACATGCTGCGGTATATATTTCTCATTCAGTACTTTTGTCTGAAGATGGTAACAACGCTGTTACCAAAACGTCACACACTATTTATTTGGATTTGGTTTTATTACCTTGTGTTTGTCATGTGTCATTTAAGTCCAGTGATGGCTCATAAAAGTATTTCAAAGTTAGTGTTTATCAGTATTACGTATTACTTACATTTTATAGGAAGTTAAATAAGGAAGACAAAAGGGACAACACCCTAGAATGTCTATTGGGTTCTGATTGACTTCCACCAGTTTCCTCAAGGTAATAAGAACAAATCCAAATAAAAAAATAGTGTGTGACGTTTCGGTAACAGCATTGTTACCATCTTTAGACTGAATGACATGAAGATGGTAACAATGCTGTTATCGAAATGTCACACACTATTTATTTTATTTGGATTTGGTCTTATTACCTTGTCAATTCAATAAAACAACCCCTTGTATCGATATTCAGTAAAATTAATCATTCCTCCAGGGAAAAGTATATTTTCAAAATGTATTCTCTAGCTTTCAGGCACATATATTTTATATCTATAGAATTTTATATAATTATGTAAAATAGTATCTGATTATATTTAACTAGTGTAGGGGTCGATGGAAGGATGGTCTAAACCATCCTTGGTTTTCAACCGCTACGACCCGGGTTCGATTCCTACATTGGGCACTTTTTTCTAATGAAAAAAAAAAAGATCCAATGGTCCCCGATTCTTGCAAAAGTCCAACCCCACCAGTGAGTGCAAGCAACCAAACAGGGCTCTGGCACATTTGTAAGTGCAAAGTCGAACTGCTTTTCACATGTGTAGACATGTGGTGCACTTACAGTAAAAGCAGTCCCCTACTTCTACCCACCATGATTATCATGTCCTGTACCATGTTTCTTCTTCTTTCTTATCTCCACTCAATCATATTAGGGTATGAAACTTGTAAAGTTTGAGATCATGTCTGGGTGAAGTAGAATGCCTTTGTCATTAAGACTGGGAGCACTACTCAGTGGCAAGCCGACTTAGCTCCAGAAGAAATGGCCACCTCTGAGATAAGGAACAGACGCCATGTGCAGCCGCTCCTAACATGGAGTACAAACGCTGCTCATCCTGTATCCCTGGATCAGGAGCCCTTACAGGGTACTATCAGCCGGGCCAGCTGAGCCCAGGTATTTTAGTGAGCTTGTTACTGCTCCCCCTTCTCCTTTTTCATCCGGGCTTGGGACTGGCAAAGGCAGAGTTTGTACCATGTGTACTAGGAATAAGCAAAAAAATTAACTCGTGTTCTATTGGCGAATTATTATACCAAGTTTTTTCCTGTAGAGTAATTTATAATTAGTAAAAATGGTAATTTTGACAATGAAAACTGTCCTTTGTAGAGAGGTGTCCTCTAGCGCGAGTGTCCTCTCATGGAGGTTTTACTGTATTACCTTTTTTTGGGCTGTGTATATTTTCCTGACTTCATTCCTAGAGGTGGTCTCTCATTGAAGGTATGTTGTGATTTTACAGAAGTGGTGTTACACTAGAAGGTATATAGTTTTCACAATATCCAAATTATGCATTTTTCCGAATCTCATTTCCCATTGTCACAAGTTCTTCTTTTCTAGTATACGCTGGGAAATATGCAGATAGAATGGGAATTTGCACGAAGGCTTATTTATTCTATGGTTCAAGGGAGGTATCAAGGTCTCATTAGCTTCAAGGAAAGCTCTATCTAACATATGTGACGATGTAATGAAAGTTTACAGCACATGTTCGTCAACTTTATCTATGCAAATAAGGAAGTTAAAGTTGTCTGTATATTGTTGAGTCTTTGTATACGGTGATAACACCTGCTTGCTACATGTGTAGACATGTGGTGTACTTAAGAGTCAAGATCACTCACTAATTACTCCATGATATCATGGCATGTACCATTTGTACTTTTGGTGAATAAGTGAAAAAGAAAATATTTATAGTAAAACTCCTCTATAACAAACCCCAATGGAACTGAACCCATGGTTCACCATATCCATGGTTCATTATAGTCATAGTTCACTGTATTATAAAATAAAAATGATCTGTCATACAATGTGTACTTTGGAAGATAAGTGAAAAAGAAAACATTTACACAACAGAGAGGTGTCCTCTAGCGCGAGTGTCCTCTCATGGAGGTTCTACTGTACAGTAAAACCTCCCTGTAAAAGACACCTAGTTGCAAAGCCAAAGTGTCCTTTAAGGAGAGGTGTCTTCTTACTGTAGAGTTGAAAATAGTAAAAAGGGTAATTTTACAAATGAAAACTGTCCTTTGTAGAGAGGTGTCCTCTAGCGCAAGTGTTCTCTCATGGAGGTTTTACTGTACTAGTAGTATTATTCTATTAAACAAAAAAAAAACTTTAATATAGTCTTATGTCCATTTATTATGATAGAATGTTAAAAATATAAAAAAGAATAGCCCTCCCAACATTAGAATGGTCTGGTGAATCAAATTGACAAAACTGCTAGAAGAATTCACTACTGATGAACCAAGTTCCCTCAATATATATATATATATATATATTTTGATCACAGTAAAAACTGAGTAGGGAGTTTGTATTATTTGTAAAAAATGCACACTAAAATTGTTTCATCTCTTATAAGATCACCCTCTCTAACTTTTTTATATCAATTGAGAAAAATTACTTCTTTATTGGTCTTTATTAAGGTTGCCGTGTATTAAGGTCTCAAACCATCAACCTCCTTGAAAACGTTAATATAGTTTTCATTTGAAAAAACAATAAAAAAATATAAAAACGATTAGTTTATTTTTGTTCCACTAGATGGCGTTGTGTCATCTAGAAATGCTCATGTGAGCCTGGTCAAGATATGCCATTTTTATTTTAATAGTTTTCACTGCAAAGTTTTTTTTTTTTTTAATATGGCACTCTAGATAGTTTTTAATTCAGAAAGATTTTTGTGTGTTAGATAATCTAATAACCCTTGCCATATATAGAAAGGGCAAATTAATCTGTAATCAGTTTTGTGACTCGGGACCAGTTGAACAACAATAAAAACTAGTTATGACAAAAGTAATTATTAACTTGGTAATAATATAGAAGCATACGACAACTGGATAATCACTAATAATTAATGAGAGATTCAAATTTTTCCAGGCATAGTAATTAGAGGAAATTTATTTCGTCTGTTTAATTTATTTAGAGGCAGGGTGAATGGTAACCTGTTTTATTTCATGTCACAAGTGCATTGCAGTTTTTTTTTAAATAAGAATTGTTCTAGTTTTTATAAGATTATAAAATGCGAAAATAATAGTGGTTAAAAAAAATATCAGAATGATCCAATTGATTTATCGCCTTTTTAAAATTAATTCCCTGTTGCCTGAATGCAAAACGTTGCCTAAAGCGCGTCTAAAACGTAGATATAAATGAGTATTTCATAGAAGGCCAAAAGATTTCTAATGTAAATAAACATCTACAAGGTTGCAAGATGTCAAAATAGAAGTTCCCTTGATATAAACAAAGCTTTTTGACGCTCGTCTAATAAAAATGCCAATTATCTTAATATCCTTTTTTTTTTTTTAAATCAAAGATTTAAATTATTATTTTTTGTATTTTCCCTTTTGAATTAAATAAATTTACTTATACTCGTCAATAATTACAAACGTACATATAAAATGCATTTCCATTTATTTAGGAGTCTACAAATGCTTCATTAAAAAAATTAAGCCATGGTAATCATGGTGGGTGGAAGTAGACGACTGCTTTTTACTGTAAGTGCACCACATGTCTACACATGTGAAAAGCAGTTCGACTTTGCACTTACAAATGTGCCAGAGCCCCGTTTTAGTTACTTGCACTCACTGGTGGGGTTGACTTTTGCAAGAATCGGGTTCCATCGGAGCATTTTTTTTTTATCAGAAAAAAGTGCCCAATGCGGGAATCGAACCCGGGTCGTAGTGGCCGAAAATCAACGGTTTAGACCATCCTTCCACCGACCCCCCCCCCCCCCCCCCCAAAAAAAAAAAATTAAGCCAAAAGTACAAATAACTTTTTTTTTGTGTGTAAAAATATTTTAATTTTGTTCAATGCGATTTAATTATTTGTCCTCATTCATATTCAAACACATTTAAATAGGTAGCTCATATTATAAAGTGTTTTGACTCTAGTCATTCAGTAAAAATTACCAAACCGATATATTTATATCCGAATTTTTCTTTTAAATATAATCTCCGTCGTTCTCACAAAGGGCTTGGTTAATTAAAGTTGTAAACCAACCACCAACTACTTCAACGAACTTATTGGTCAACAAGTCAAAGTTGCAATAATGCCTGACTTGAATGGCGGACACGCATCAATTATGATTTAATAGATTTTATCATTGAACGTGAAGGAACCTAGATAGCACAATAAGCCATTGTTGATTCTCGCCCGCTTACATAACATTTCTTTCGTAGGTTCGATTCTTTTTTTTTTACTCTGTGGCCCCTGCCAACAGTCAATATTTCAACTTTGCTAGAACACTGCTGCTACTTTTTAAAACTTTCCTTTCCCCCCCAATCCTTTGCTTTTTTCTCTTTTAATTATTTGATAGCAAATTGTAATATATATTTCGTGTTAAACAATTAGAAAACCACTCTGATGCCAGCGTTTTTAACGAATTGGTTTTAAAAGCTTATATAATAATTTTATAATAATTTTTGCATGCACAAATTTCCCCCACCTACTTTGTATCTTTAAAATTATTTCAACTGTGATATTATAACACTATGCGGCGCTGAGTTTTGTTTATACAAAAATGTAATGCCTTGATAAAGGTTTGGCGTTCAGCCAACCGAAATATTGTAAAATAATTCTTTTATTAAATCCAATATATGCCCTTTTATTATCTAATGAAACCTTATATATAAAGAAAAAGGCATCTCCTAATCGTGTAACTAAAAGTTGCTGATGGCTTGCGCCATCTGTCGGAATAAATATTTGGCCAATTATGGATACATTAAAAATCAACGATTAGTTGATATTTATTGCAACAGATGGTGCAAGCCATCAGCAACTTTTTGTTGCACGATCAAGAAATGTCTAAAGTTATGCACCTGATCCCAATACAATTTCACGTTTGCACTATTTATCACAAACTCACACTCTCTCACTTAAGAAACATAAGAGAAAAACCAACAATTTAAACAGACTGAGTCAGGATGTTAACGTAACGCTGAATATTACAATTAATAACATAGCATGTAGAAAACTCGAATTCCAATCGTTTTGGTTTATTATTCTCCAAGGCAGTTTTTAAGATGTACATTCGATATTTAAAATTTTAACCTTCTTTGTGAGATGAGCTAAGGTCGCTCTAAAAATACAAGTCCATTACACTTCCAACGGAAACCGGTTAAAACCGCATCACACTTCCAGACCGATAGCGTTCTTATAGAAATATATAGATGATCCCTTCTCTTCATCCCTTTTTCGAACTTTCATCGCAGAAATAAAACCGAATTACCTTCTTAAAAAAATCGTTTCATTTTTTTTCTTCTTCAAAATTTCGTTGAAATTCCTCCCATGAAGAATTCTTCTCTATCTAACCATCTAATGGTTTCCTGTTATTCTAGCGTTTATAAATTGATCGGTCATTGTCGCTGACTTGTTAGCCAAGAAATCTTGGGAAAGATGATGAATCCATAGCTCTTGAGTTATACGATAACTGAGACCAACGGTCTGTAAATATTGTGGTGGGAGTTCTCTGGATAGATATATCTCTTTGTTGTTGATTACTCTCTTAGAATCTTATAACGCTGTCTTTGTACGGTAACGTGTGCGGGAAAACGTTATTATTACCTCGAAGTTTAGTGATAGATGGATATTTTTCCCCAGCCAACAATATTGTTTTAATAAATATTTATTATTATTTGTGTATTAGTACTTAGCTGTGATGAGAGATTGGAATCCATTAATATATTATAAGCAGCATCAAATACTGGGGTCTAAAACTTGATACTGGCTTCTACCAGGACTGATTCTGTAAGATGGCGTCTAGTTTTGATGTTTATTCTGACGGGAGAGGATCCCTATGCTTTTTTATATCAATTTCCTCCCGGCAAAATTTCCATCCTGATTCTGTAAGGTTTCAAATTTCATCCCGATTGGTCAAATGTTGTAGAAACGTGTGCGGAACAAACATAGGTAGATAGACAAGGCTAGGTATATCGAGGACGGTATTAATATATGTGTTACAGACATGTCACCCCGTGGACACGCCGTTCCAGTGACGTATGAACAAGTTGCAGCCAAACCCAGAACGGGTTATACTGCCAGCCATATCTGCCCTACCCGAAATAACGCTCCTGATATCTCCAGGCCGTGATAAAGGCAAGACCTCACTTCCCACCAGCTATCTCTTCACCCAGGATACTAACGTCCCAACAAACATTTCGGAAATTATGGGGAAAGCAAAGAAAGAAAGATTAGAAGGTAAAATGTAAGGACATCTACTGATTGTTTAACTGAACGTTGATGATGGTTCATTATAAGAATAAATAACAGTTTAATGTTGATAATAATATAGATTTTCTAGTTGGTGCCACAAACACCGGTTTTGGAAATTTCGCAAGAACTTGCCAGAAGACCACAAATTGAAGCTATGTTTCTCCTTAGTTAAAAAGCAGATTCAATTTGACAAGCCCTCACCATTATATCATGGGAAATATTCGAATTTCCCGAAGAATAATAGATTTGATTAATTTATTTTTCTCTTTATCTGCTTGCTTTATCCATTTTTAGGCTGAAAAATCATACAATTTGGTTTGTAGCCCGTAAAACCATATTCTATTGCCGAAGAATGTATTGTCGAAGTAGCAGAGCTATATTTTGTCAAATATAGAATTGGACAAGCTAGTTAAGGATCACAAATCGGGAATTATACCCAATACACCTCTCCAGAACAACCCATGCATGATATAACTTCATATTTGAAGGGACGTCTGGAAGAAAGGATGGTCCAAGAAGGATGGTTGACTTCATGGACACCAGAACTAATCAACAAATGTCATGATGGAACACAGTGGCGAATTGCCAACATCCAATATGGTGGCACGGAAGATGGCAGTAAGTCAAGAGGACACCCTCCTACTCTATATTTTCGGACCATTAAAGAGTAAAAAAACCAAAGCGACGTTCTGCCACCAGTTGAAAACTATGAATCGATTGATCGTCTTGAAGGATCTTAATTGAAGATGCATACGGGACCGATCCACCTGAAATAAAATTCTAAGTGTCGAATTGTGTGTGTGTGTGTGCTTCATGATTGAACTGGCGGATGTATCGCCCTCTTTGTGAACCTATGCAATAGAAAAAAATGGATTTGGGAATGGGAACAATTTCAGACTAGAATTGTATTAGAGACTCGGAACAGAAAAAAATATTGGTCTTGAATGTGGTTTGGTTTAAATCGTACGAGAGATAGAATGGTGGTGGTGTCTTGTCCACTCCTTGGAATGAGGGGGTGCCATTGCTCCGTTACTAAGCCACATTTCAGAGTTCCCTGTTCACGGTTATCGTAGCGGCTCGGGGCTTACGACATCGTACTACAGGGCAGTCCCTTACTTGTGCTGCTTCTCCCGCCCGCCACGTAGAGGAGGTGTTGGACTTCTGGGCAGGGAGAGATAGAATGATATTGACATTAATGTCCCTGAGAAGTCAGTATATACCAGACAGGCTGTATATAACCCCAATACATCACTGCCATCTTATTGTGCAGAAGGGATCGCAGAGCCAAACAGAGTCCTCTGAGACAGCTGTTAGCGGGGGACCTTGAGAGAGTCCAGGAAAGTTTTATATAACATCCGCGCCATCTTGGACGGTCTTATTGTTGTTGTGGTAGAGGAGGGATGTCTTCAGGGCTATCAAAGATATTGTAGGATGAATATCATTGTGCTATAGTCGGTTCTTGATTCAAGGCAGAGAGCGCCAGGAAACCACCGAGTAAACACCGTAATTAAATTACTTGGAACGCCTTCAAATTCTTTGAGTTTAAATACATTCTTGAGATGAATTACAAACGGACAAGGTGTGTGTTTGTGTGTGTGGGATCATTTCGATATAAAACTACGTATATTCGTAGACAAAATACATTTTGGTGTATTCTTAAATAGGAGAATTATTTTAAAAATATATTGTAACGTGGAAAATCAGGAAAGACAAACTTCAGGATGACACAGCAATTTTTTTTATAAGACATGAACAAACTATGAATGATAAAAAAGACAAGCAATGAGGGAAGTGCACAGAGTAGAAAAATATAAACATAAAAAATGATACTCTGTTAATAAAATAATAAATACACCTATCCCCCGATTTACACGGTAGATACGCTCCTGAGAAAAACGTGTAAATCGGGGGATAGGTGTACACAGAAATAAAAATAAAATGCATTGACAGGTTAAAATATGTAGTCAGCACATAAGCTCGGGATTCCTCGTGAGATGTGTACACAGCGCATGTGTTCAATCACAGTAGCATTTAGTATAGTGCGATAAAAACAAACAAAAAAAAAACTTATTTGGAAAACGCGTAAAAGCGAAAACGTGTAAAACAAGTACCGTGTAAATCGGGGGATAGGTGTACTTTGTTACAATATATAAAAAATGATTTCGCGAGTTTAAAAATCTTATTCTGATATGTGAAAAGTCTTCGGTTAAATCCCAGACTAGAATTGTATTGGAGATCAGGAGTAGAAAAATATTGGTCTTGAATGCAGTTTGGTTTTTAAATCACACGAAAGAGAAATTGTTACATATATAAAAGAAGTTTTCTAGATGATACAATTTCAGACCTATTGGCTCTTTCTCTCAATTAGTGTGTATAGATAGAGAAGCGTTGGGATAGCGTTGTACACACTTCCAAGTTCCTGTGTATAGGTGTATGGATATACAGTAGAACCTCCCTGTAAAGGACAACACCTAATTGCAAAGCCAAAATGTCCTTTAGGGAGAGGTGTCTTCTTACCAGAGAGTTGATAAATAGTAAAAATGGTAATTTTGCAAATGAAAACTGTCCTTTGTGGAGAGTTGTCCGCTAGCGGGGTGTCCGGGAGTTTCTACTGTATTATAAAAATTACAAATATTTCTGAAATGAGTTTCATTTCTATTTTAAAATGCTAGATTTCAAGCGATAATTAAAAACATCAACTATATCTTACAAAAATTGTGTTTACAAATATAGGCGCGCAGCGTGGATAGTTACAACTGAAATTTACACCAAAAATTCAAAATTTAAAATTTTGTGTGTAAACACTTCTTGTAAGAAATATTCGATGTTTTTTAATTAAGCTCGTTGAAGAGCGATTATCACATGAAAGATAGCATTTTTAAAATGAACAAGAAACTCATTGTGAGAAATCTTTGAAGTTTTTAAATGCTTTTCGCAATTCTACCTTAAATCATGGAAATATCATATTCTCTATCTAGTCTCCCTTCCTTCCATAATCCTGTGACAATAAATGTGTGGCTGAAATCTCTTGGAGGATTTCTCGTTCTTGACAAGGAAGTTTTTCCAATCGAGCAGCCACGTAGATAAAGACATCAAGTTAGAAGGGTAATAGATAATTAAAATAATTTTATTGACATCTTGTCAATACATGCAAAGTGCACAGTCTGTACTATTTAAAAAATATAATATGCATTATATATACTATGTACAATGAATATGGCGCCTCTGCCACCGCTGCAGAGTTTGATGGAGAATCGCCAACGGGTCTCCAGCGACACCACGTATTTCGCGATCTACGAAGAATACGTAGAAGGGCAATAGAGACGGACTCTTCAAACTGTTTTGAATCTTCATTTTCTCAGAGTTTTACCTCGATGGTGAAAACTCGTTAATGGACTTCCAGATTGGACAGCGAGAGCCCACTTGAGGAACAAGAGTTCCCGAGAGACGGTCTACATTTGTGGCAACTTTGTCACAAGTTTTTTTTTACTTCTTTCATTACAAAAATAATTCTTTGCCTCTCTCATATACAAAGCGATTCTTAAATTATCTATAATAAGTTTTGGTTGTGTCAAAAAAGAAAGAAAGAAGAAGCCATTTTATAGTCTATTCTTCTATCTTACTTCTGAAGATCATTTATTGGTTGGAAGATAGAGAAAAACACAGCGACATCAACCAACCAATAGTTCAACTCCCGACGTTTCAATGACTTCCTAGCACACACCTGAAGAGAATGACAGAAAGTCATTGAAATGACGGGAGTTGAACTATTGGTTGATGTCGCTGTGTTTTTGTATCTTTCTTGGTATTGTCGGATAGTTGGCGATTTCTGTTCGCTCCAGAAGTTACCTCCAGTTTTCTTCTTCTTTCTTATCTCCACTCAATCATATTAGGGTATCAAGTTGTGACCCTTGATGGTGTCTGTTTGACAACCATCATGACTGGGTGAAGTAGAATGCGTCTGCCTTTGTCATTAAGACTGGGAGCACTACTCAGTGGCAGGCCGACTTAGCTCCAAATTAAATGGCCGCCTCTGACATGAGGAACAGACGCCATGTACAGCTGCTCCTAACATGGAGTACAGACTCATCCTGTATCCCTGGATTAGGAGCCCTTACAGCCGGGCCAGCTGAGCCCAGGTTTTTAGTGAGCTTATTACTGCTTCCCCTCCTCCTTTTTCATCCGGGCTTGGGACCGGCAAAGGCGGAGTTTTCTTGTTGTTTGAGAATGTTTCCTATGGATTTATTTATCTTTTTCTAGTTAATTTATCCAATAGTCAGTTGTGCACAGTTCGATTTAAAATATATTTTATCCAAGTAATTTGGTAGAAGCGCGGCCCAGGATTTCCACCCACGATGTTCTCAGGAAGAGTGTGGATGGCCGGTGATGAGAAGAAGCTCGAAAATGTGGGAATTCATGTCTTGAGATTGAAGAGCCTCGAGGTTATGGAATTTTCTTTCTCTAATCTACCTGCCCACTCTGTGGTAAAGAACTCCTCGGTGGCGGAGTCTTTCGCGCAGTGGGTGCTACCAATGACGACATTGTATATTATATATACAGTATAATTCCCTGTAAAGGACAACACCTAATTGCAGAGCCAAAGTGTCCTTTAGGGAGAAGTGTCCTCTTACTGGAAAGTTGCTAAATTGTAAAAATGGTGATTTTGTAAATGAAAACTGTCCTTGGGGAGAGGTGTCCGCTAAAGGGAGGTTGTACTGTATATATAACCTTATTTTGCCCATAATATAAAAATATATATCAAATTTTTCCTCCCCAATGAATATAACAAAATATTTTTAAAACTTAATTCTGTTGACGTTATGTGGCGCTGAGTTTGTTGTTGACACACATTAAATATGTTATAACACCTTGATAAAGGTTGGCGTTCAGCCAACTGAAATATTGGTAAAATAAATGATATTTTGATCCAATATATGCCTTTTTAATTAAATAACCTTATATGGGCATTGTAAAAAAGAAATAATAGATAAGGATGTGGGCGGCATGTTGGCAACTTCTATCGAGATGGATCAATCCGTGTTATCCTGAAATGGTTGTCCAGTAGGAGAGATTCGACATTGTTCTATAGTGAGGGAACCCACAGGGAACCGCGGTAAAACGACGTTAGTCATCAGTGAAGGAACTCCGGGGGATGACGGAAGAGTGAGTCGATGCTGTCACCCTGGGTTGACACACCTTCCGGGACGACGTAGCTCTCTCTCTCTCTGGCGTGTTAACATCTAGGAACTCTCTTCTTCCTGAGTTCATCCTCCCTACTCGCCTGACCTTACGCTATTTTACCGCGATAGGGGTACATTCCTGGATATGTGCCGTGGGACGTAGCTCTGGCGTGTTAACATCTAGGAACTCTCTCCTTCCTGAGTTAATCCTCCATGCTCGCCTGACCTTACGCTATTTTACCGCGATAGGGGTACATTCCTGGATATGTGCCGTGGGGCCTCGACGCCATATAAAACGTAGGCTTTATTAGCCACACGTAAATATTCACATAAACACACGCACGTAACAAAATCTCACACATACACAACACCTATATAAATTATTGTTTTTAAATGTGATACACACAGATTAAATCTATGGTACTGTAGGTTGTCAGGAGGGCATCTTAATATCTCAGAGTTCTAATAAACCAACCAATGTGAGTCAAATTCTGTCAATTTTCACTTATGTAAGAGGTAGTTAATGGTTATAAATATGATCTGAAACATAAATAACTCACATATTATTCATTGTTTCAATTATCATAAACTAGGTTGCTCTTGTTGAGTGGTGCCTAATAAGGTGATTTTGGAACCGAAGCAAAAGTCCAACCCCACCAGCGAGTGCAAGTAATCAAACGGGGCTATGGCACATTTGTAAGTGCAAAAGTCGAACTGATTTTCACATGTGTAGACATGTGGTGTACTTTACAGTAAAAGCAGTCGTCAACCTCTACTCACCATGATTATCATGGCCTGTACCACGTGTACTGGGGATAAACAAAAAATAAGAAAAAGATTTGAATAAAGAAACTTCTTGAAATTATTCCGATTGATATATCGTTTTAAAATGAGTAGAGAGTTGTTTTCCAATCCGCCGCCACAAAATAAAGAACATTCCTACATCAAGTACTACTATCAAAGGATGATGATTATAGTACAATGATGATGAAGAATCGATTAGTGTAATAAGAAGTCTTATCAAGGTGAAACTATGTAGAAAGTTCAGGACTGCTTGTATCAAATCCGTTATTGTAACATTTATCCAGTTTATAAATGAGGTACTTTAATTCAACAATATTTGCTAAACTAAAACTTTGCCTCCAAACTGGCTTTACTATATATATATATACACCAATACCTCGCTTTGCGTCGTTTCGTTTTGCGTTTTTTTCGAAGTTGCGTCGCTGCTTAATTTTTACTGATTTTCACTGTGCGTCGTTAGATTTTCGAAGTTGCGTTGTTTTGGATTCGAGTCTTTAATTATTTTTTTTATTTTTTTTTTCCCTAAAATATGGCAACACCTTTGTTTTTGATTGCGCCTTCACATATTTTCACTTTGCGTCGTTTCAATTTGCGTCGTGTTTTTTTTTTTGGAACGTAACCCCGACGCAAAGCGAGGTATGGGTGTAGTTATTGATATTTTCACATGTAAATACTACTATATGAAGAATGCTATGTAGTTAATGTCTGAATAACGAGTTTTAAAACGTATACAGATTAAAGGGTGTTAGGGTGAATGCAATATGAAGAATACGTAAGGAAAATGCTGTACGTTTTAAAAGCGCACTGCGACGTAGCGACTCTAAAGTGTAAAGAAAGACAAAGCGCACGACGCCAGTTGTAAATCAAGCTGCGCACATGTAAACAAACAGAAGCGCCCTCTTTGTACCTCATATGAAGGTTTTATCTTGTCTGTCTGTCTGTTTGGTTGGACTAAAGGTAGGTAGATGAGCCAGGGCCAAGGTAAACCGTCGTATTTTGTAAGGTATCCCATCCATCCAACCTTGAGTTGCATAACTTGGAGTCCTTCCATCTGGCTCTACAACGCCCTCTTGTATAATGACGGCAGGCTGTCTACGCGACGACCTCTTTACCGACACTGCAGGATTATTTACATATTTACAAACAGATCGTCTGTCGATGGTTAATTCTTCTACTGCGGTTGGAAATGTAAGCCATCGTTGCATATCTAAAATAACCGATCAATTTTAATTTCATTCAAATAATCAATTTCATACATCCATTTTGTTTATAAGAAATGGAAGCATTTAAGTACGAATTTTTCTTTTAAACATAAAACAAACTCTTCTACTGTCCTTACTGCGATGAAAAAATATTGGGAGAGCTTGGTTCATCAGTGATTAATCTATCCTGGTTACCTAAAAAAGTCTTCTCAAATCATCATACCATTCCTTTTAAATGCAAAATGTAAAGGTTACACGAAAATGAAAGAATAAGACCCAATAAATAGACAATGTTTATTAAAAAAATGGTAAAAGGAAAAAGGCAGGTTCATTAGTTGTTGCAATCCTCCAATGGCGTATATAATCTGCTATTTTGAGGAATGGTTATTGGTGGAACTCCGGGAATTGGTGTCAGTTTTACCCAAAGGACATGTCAGTTGTGTACTTGGCGGAGAGTGATAGCTGTGTAGGTTGGGATATAGAGCGCCGGGACTTTGACCCATCATCCTCAGGGATCTTTGGCAACCGCCGTTTTGGAAGGACGCTTGAGTTGCCCAAGCGGTCCGACAGAAATAGGCCGCTGGGTGTAAACCTCGGCATCTACATCACATGTAGGTACATAGCTGTATTCCTGCTCTTCTATATACATTCCATTCCTTCCCTGATCTGTATACATGTATAAGAGTGATACCCCCTTTACGTTCTTGAGTGATTTTTTCCCCTCTTTTCCCCATAATCTTTACTTAGCCTATTCCTAACGCGGTTTTGACGATAGGGTAAAGCATAGTAAGATGAAGAGTATGGTAGAATCGATGCCACATCTATTAAGGAGCTTAGATATATTAATGAAAATGATGAATATTTAAGCACGAATGTTTCTTTTGCACACAAAACAAAGTTCTACTGTCCTTACTGCGATGAAAAAAAATATTGGGAGGGCTTGACTCATCAGCGGTGAATCCTATCAGCTGTTTCGCAAATTTAATCTACCAGGTTGCTTCTTAGAGCTCGAATACTGTATTGGATGATTCTGCTTATATATACTGTACTGAAGAGTGCAATCTCAGAAATGGTATGGACATAAGCTTTTAGGACAGTAGAATTACCTATAAATATTTGCATCGAGCAATGCTCTTCCACATACAATAAGGGCAAGGCCAGTTAGGCATAAATTAATATAAATCAATAACGCGCCATCTATATATATAAAATGAAAGTATTTAATCACGAATATTTTAATTTCCTGTATATAGATGGCGCGTTATTGCTCTATATTAAAAAAGTGATGATATTGATGATAATAACATTATGATTACGCGTTCTAGGACTGGCCGTGTGTAGGTCCGTTCGTAGAAGGTCTAGCAGCCATTAGGAATTCAACTCGCGACTCTGCTAAATGGATGAAGGTTGGTGAAACCGCTGCACTCAGGGTCTCTCCATTGTGAGGTAGTGTTTAAAAAAGAATTCTAAACCCGCAGTCCGATCATTTTTATAGACTTTGAAGGATATCTTAGAAAGATACAATGTAATAATATGTTAACTTGTTATAATAATATTATAATCCCTTCGGTAAAATTATAAATAAAAGACAAATTCGTTGAGGGAAGACTTTCTATATATAACGGCAATACAAGTTTTCAGGTGTAACAGCCCTTCGACAGGTATGACTATGATACTAATTTTTATTTTTTCAGAAATGAAGAAATAATGCCATGAGATCGATATACAAATATTATTAACATCTAAGGGCAATTCAGCCTTCATGGTGGACTAGGACTGGTGTTGGCTAGTTGGAGGTACTCACTGTAGCAGTTCTGAGGGAGACCTGACATCTTTGTACTCAATCCTCACATGGATGTAGACAGTACAGTACTGGGTACTGTCAGCCCAGGTTATAGAGGTATTCTCCTCTGAAGATTCTTCCACGCATTAACACCGTTGTGACATCTTCCGTTGTTATATTGCCCGTTGACAGAGGTCCGTTAGCATCCATACTTTATATACTAAACCATGGAAGGTCCCAAGGTGCACGATCGAGGACGTGGACTCGCACCTCATTATTAGCATATTACAGTTAAATAATAAAACTAGGGATTATTAGTTAGTGCTAATGTACTATTGAGGCTATGTGAGATTATAGAAAGGATACAAATTGGGAAGATGGAGTTATTTAGGTAGGAGGAATTATACTATCATATATGTCGGGCAAATCTATGGATCTATTGATTCCTTTGAGTTTTTAGTAAGTAAGGTTTTCAGTACCAGGCGCTGGTGTTTGTTCTTTATTTCCTGATTTTGGGTTGAGGGTTCACTAATATTGAATGATTGGCTTGTGTTGGGGATATGCTGGTATACGATAGAACGGGGATCCTTTCTCTTGACAGATCTTTCATGCTCAGCCATTCTGATTCTCACAGTTCTTCCCGTCTCTCCCACATACGTAGCTTCACACTGCAGACATGATATTTAATATATTACATTATTCTTGCTGAGGGAATCAATAGAGGTGTTGCTTCTGGTTATCTCGTGTCTTTGTCTGTCTGCGAGGGTTAGTGAATTGGAGAAATAGGTATCGATACCATGTGTCTTTAATATTTGTGATATGACGGAGGATTTGGATGAGTAGGGGATCTATCTATTCCGACGTTTGTCGATGACTATTTGTTGGTCCTTTTGAATGAGCTAAGTTTATATACAGTAGAACCTCCCTGTAAAGGACAACACCTAATTGCAGAGCCAAAGTGTCCTTTAGAGATAGATGTCCTCTTACTGGAGAGTTGATAAATTTTAAAAATGGTAATTTTGCAAATGAAAATTGTCCTTTGTGGAGAGGTGTCCGCTAAAGGGAGGTTCTACTGTATATCACTCATAGTGCTTTTCAGATTTAAAAACTCAGTATGAAACAGGCTACCTAGAACGTACAACGTGTCAAAATATAAACTATCATGCTGAGGTGATTTACTCGACTTCATTCAGCCAACACTTCCAACCTGTAAATAGGATTTGTTTCTATGGCAGGGATCCGTTTCATATAGCGCAAGGATGTCTTGGAAACGTAACAGCTGTTACATTGACGCTTGCTTTCTTCCAGGTATTTTTAGGACTTGAGAGTGGCGCAGGAATAAATCTTTTTTGGACTTGCCTCCAGGTCAGTCAGATATGTTGGTGGTTCTCCCATTTTGTCTGGTTTTATCTAATCTCGATTTAATTACGGGTTTTGCAACTTCTTTCGAATGGTCAAGTGTAAGTGTGTTGTGAACTACGATGTGCTCTGGTATTTTATCTACTTGCGTTGCAATAGAAAAACAGTAAAATCTGTCGAGACCTGTTTTAAGCAAGCATTATCTTAATTGAATTCTGTCTTAAGCTAGCACTTTCTTAAATTGACACTCTTGTCTTAAGCGAACCCTGTCTTAAATTAGCCCTGTCTTAAAGAAGCCTCGTCTTAAGCGGATCCTGTCTTAAGCAGGCCGTCTTAAACAAGCTGTGTCTCAAGTGAATATTGTTTTAAACATGCTCCGTTTTAAACGAGCCCTGTCGTAAACAAAAATCTGTGATATACAGCTAACAAACCCACAGAGAAATCTTAGTTATAGATGTATATATTTTGAAAATAGAGCAATTCATAAATACATCTTTAATTAAAAAGGCATATATTGGGTCAAAATATATGCCTTTTAAAATTAAAGATGTATATCTGTATATCCAGTCCATGTAAAAGAACCTAAGGCTAAATTGCAACCAGTGTTTCTCTAGCCATTTGTATCATCTCTTGAGTGACCGCCGATTACGACAGGCTTTGGTCGTGAATTGAAAGCTCTGCCAGGTGCAGCCAGGACTTAATCTAGCGAGTACGAGGCCAGCAGCATGTGGTGTGTACTCCGCTACACAACAACACGGCGAGCCCAATTTAGTCGTCAACAAGGATTGAGGTCCCCCCACTTGGAAATATAAATACTTCTTCCAACGTTGCAGGAAGGTATATTTCCGGCCTCGCTGCCACATTACTGTATTTGCTCCCACCCTGAGTGTGAGGTAACATATGTATTTATTGCGACTGCACACTTCTTACACCATTCGATATGGTTACTTTAACACTTAGATAGTTGTCACCTACCTACCGCGACATACCTCTCTCTAGCTATTTATTTCGACAGATTGACGTTTTCTACTCCGTTCTTCTTCCACCCGGGACTGTTCATCTCGGTAACGTTGTGATCTGTGTGGATGCCAATCTATCTGTCGCTAGAATTCTGTGTGAGAGGAACTGGAAACTTTCTGTCTATCTAGCGACGGAGGGTGTTAGAAAGGTAGGTAGCATACGGATGCTTTGTGATAGGGAAATCTCTATAGAAGATTGAGACAAAGGAAAGACGCGTCTATAACACGCTGTTTCCGACAATACTACACGATGTTTCCGACAATACTGAACGATGTTCCGACAATACTGCATGATGTTTACGACAATACTGAATGATGTTTCCGACAATACTGCACGATGTTTCCGAAATACTACACGATGTTTCCGACAAGAATACACGATGTTTCCGACCAGCCTACACGGCGTGTCCAAGAAGGAATCTCTCCAGGAAGGAAGGATGCTAAGACGCCCACCGCCAGCTGATAGCCAAAGGTAAACAACATCCATTTGCTGGATCGGGGAAACGGACTTTCTCTCGGCCCCTCTCTCCGCTCACCAGGAAGCGGCGCCGGGAAGTTTCTCGAACCAATGGGAGGGCACACGGATTGAAAATGGAAGTCTGGAGGAAACTCTAGTTCAGCCAATAGATTGACCTTCCTGATCCATTTCTTCTTCCTACCCATCCCAACTTACTCAACCGCTATCAGGAATACTAGGAGTCACATCGCTCGTAAACAGAAACTCAACGACTATATCTGATGGCGTGTTCAGCAACTCAGCATCTTATCGGGATATTTGCTGCAGCGCCAGTTCTGGCAAACCGACCTGGAAACCACGATTGAGTTCCTATGGTAGTAATCAGTCCAGGACGTCTTCAATTTCACGAGATACAACAACAAAAAGCCTTTATTAAGGACAATCGTCCCATACAGGAATCTCCCAGATACAGAAGTAAACATAGCAGTTATCTACAGAAAGTGGAGTTAACATCAACCTTTTTTCAAGTTGGATCCATCATCTGTGTTGCGTCTATTGTCTGTGCTGTTTTCTAGAATTTGTGAAGAGCGAATGCATTAGGTTTTCTTTTTACTACTTTTGCTATTAGAATATTATGGAGAATTGTTTTCATAATCAATATTTTGACAGAGAATTTCTCTCTTTCTCCTCCAGTGCAGGACAATAAAACATGTAGTGTAGAAAGTCGTAGCTAGATTCACTATTGCACAGAGTGCAATTTCACGAGATACATCCCATAATAATACTTGTGAAATTTGACGAATTCGACTTTTTTTTTTTTAAACTGGAGATATGACAAGGCCAATACTTAGGAAATAATTGTCTTTTATTTTACCTTCCCGACAAAAAAAAAAAAAACCTACTAATTGTTGATGGCCGTTGTTTTAAAGGATTATCTATAGAGGTCATCCGCCTTCTACCTAGAAGAAGATTGGCTAAGTGAGTTTTGAGTTTCGATGTAACTTTGGGTATCCTGGAAACTCATAGTTTCAAGTTTGAATGAATTGCTGTTGGTGAGCTTTGTTCTTTTGACATGGTATGGTGCCCGGAGATAGAGAATTAATGAGAATCAAAATGAGAGATATGATCATAGAATGATCATAATAATTGAATGATCATACCTATATTTCCCGATAAGAGCTGAAAAAAAAAAGATTTGTTTTCGTATTTTATGACTTCTTTTCATCAGAATAACCAGTGAATAATGTCGCGGTCCCTCTTAGAGAATACTATTGGTCCCCTAGAGAAGAAAGTCGTTCAGTTATAGAAGATTGTTGATTCTATAGAAGAGTCTTGGTCCCTTGGAGAAGAAAACCGTATCTGTCCTTTAGAGAGAGATAAATATGTTGGTCTCAAAGAGAAAATTGCTTGGTCTAGCTTTCTATGTGTGTATTTTCCAAGAAATAGATTGGGGTTCTATGCCCTGCGTGTGGTTCGGGCACTCTTCAGCATGGGATTGCCATGGAACAATGTGGAGTGTACTAGGATTACTAGGAGCGTTGAGAGGAAGTCATAAAGTTGTCCATAGAGGTGGAAGGTAACCCATGTTCCTGGAGCGGAACTTCTCACAGGCTGGGCGTGCGAGCTCACGGGGCTTCAAGGCAATCAGGGTCGGTCGACTCCGCCCACGTTACGTAAAGACGACGCCGTACCTGCTTGCTTGCCTACCTGCCCAACGGTCTTGTTCCAGCGTAAGGCACCGGTCTTCAACCTCCCTCTTTTCAACACGGGGCCAAGATTTTTACCTTTGTCACGAATATCACCGATTTTGACCTGAACCTGTTTCATTGTCTCTCGAACACTCACACAAAATCTTCCAAGTCCGAGAAGACCTGTACCAACTAACTATACTGTGGCGATACTGACTCTAACGACGAAGACTTGCTGTAGGAACTTGAGCTTAAAATTCACGTGAAGACTATACTCGGACGATGCTAAAATGCTAGAGGTGTCTTAAGTATAGACTCTCTCATTAATAATATATAAGCTGACACATTTATAAATCTTTAATTAAAAAGGCATATATTGGATCAAAATATCATTTATTTTACCAATATTTCAGTTGGCTGAACGCCAACCTTTATCGAGGTATTATAACATTTTAAAGTGTGTCAACAACAAACTCAGCGCCACATAACGTCAACATAACAACCATTTTTTCCAATAACCAATATTCATCTCAATTGGCTCAAATGTCTTTTTGACACGCATCGTATATTTATCATATGTATTGTGTGTGTGATAGTTAAATAATTAATAGCATTTCTGAGAGCATGAGATATACCTCCTCACAATATGTATAATACACATTACATTGAGTACAAATACATGTAACGTTACAATGACATGAAAGTACATATACACTAGGAATAAAGTAAGAATAAAATACATAGCCATCGTGAATATATACGTATTCAGCAAGAATAAAATGCATATGCAATAGACATAACTACCTTTTTAAAAAGCATAAATATATATATACATTAAGTAAACGTTACAAGGCCTTCACACGTCTTATCCAAGAGTAATTAGAAATTGCTCGTTAAACTAGCGATGCAAATATGTTTTTGGTGTAGATATCCTTGGAATTCTCCCGCACTTATGCAGCGACGGACGAATGTGATACAAAAGCAAGCTTTGAACTTACCAGAGTGGGAAAATGTATTTGAAAATATCGCGAACAATGGATGATATACTCAAAATCGCCAAGCATTCTCAGATGCTGATGGCTGAATGAGTCTTTGGGAATGTCACACCATGTGTTGACCATGGTTACCATTCAACTAACTACTACCTTTCATTGGATGGCCCGTCTACATTGGTCCACCATTGACATCGCCAGTTATCAATACAAGATTGGGTTTTCAGAGGGAAGAGTCACTTTTCCCCTTACAATATGTACGAGTGTTTCTTCTAAACATAAAAAAGAAATCTACCATCCTTACTGTCATGAAAAATATTGGAAAGAGCATTCCTCGATGCAAATATTTATATGTAAGTTTATTGTCCTAAAAGCTTATGTTGGGTTTTGAATACCATTTCTGAGATTCGACCTTTCAGTGAAGTATTGACGTCACCAGGATTGTCTGAATTGTAATGGGAGCTAGTTTAAAGAGGGCACCATGTACTCTTGGGATACAAATGAATGTATGGAACATGATTGTATCATGGAAATGTTTGTTTAAGCCGCTACACCCGCTGGAATGTCAGAACAAATGATGCCATTGTGTCACAAGGTGTCGGCTTGTGGCGACTCTCCAATATATTCTTCATCTCACTTAAATAGCCTCAGCGCAACCGTTTACTTGACACGGGGAGCATGTCTGTGCTTTTTTGGCCTTTCTTCGGGAATATGGTAGCGTACATTGGATATCGAGCCTTTTACGTAGACTGCTAGGCTTCTTTTATCCTAGAAATCCGATCATTTAGAAAAGAAAGAGGGAAGATGTTTTTTTGGAACTATTTGATATCTATCTTTTTGTTTGACTTCGGCCATAGATGGTAAATTATTTTCCGTAGTTTGTGAATTTAAAGATTTTTCCGTAGTTTGGACGAAGAATATTCCACGATTGGCGAACAAAGGATTTTCTATAGGTTGAATAATTAGGAAGAAGGGGAGATTTTTAAAATGGAAATTTACAGATCTCCCCAGTGAGAGAGGGGATTCCACGTTAAATGATTGTGTTGGCATCGAACGTGGCCAGCAAGCCCTCCCCAGCTGATCCCCGAGGGCTCCCTCCCCTCCCATGACTCATCCCCCTCGCAGCAGGTTGACGTCCTCGGACAAACGGACATGCCTCCGCACGTAGGTCGCTGATCCCCCTCCCTGCGTGACGCGGCCTGTGTCGGCATCCATCCCATCTTTCTCTCGAGTGGGTACGTACTGCACGGATGGACCTTGTGCTTGGGGAGGTTCTTGACTCTCTCCGCGGCTTTCTATGTAAGTTCCTCTATCAAGTTAGCATCGTCTCATAATATAGTCTTCACGCGCGGAGAATTTTAAAAACAGCGATTCGTTTCTTCCAATTGTGTGTTTATCAGATTATACCTTATTAATTAGAGAATCTATACTTAAGACACCTCTATCACAAAACAACATACAAGTTAGCATCGCCTTAGTATAGTCTTCACGTGCGGTGAATTTTAAAAACAGCGATTCGTTCCTTCCAATCGAAGCTCAAGTTGCTACAGCAAGTCTTCGACGTCGGAGTCAGCATCGCTACACTATAGTTACGTGGTACAGGTCTTCTCGGACTTGGAAGATTTTGTGTTTGTGTCAGTGTCCGATAGACAACGACACCTTTCGTTGCTTATATAGTAATTTCCCTTTTATCATTAATTACGCACATTGTGCCTTGGAATACCCTATTGAACCAAAAAAAGATGCGGCGGTGAAGCCCTCCCTTTGGTGAGTCATCAACGTACAGCCTGCACCGCCCTGATGAGGGCCAACAATCCGAAATGCGTGCGTGCTTGACTTTTTCCTGGCAAAATTTCCATCTTTATTTTTGCCATAGATTTTGCCTAGCCACTTTGCCAGCTAAACACCTCTTTGGCAGATTGTGAAGATTCCATTAGATCCCGTGTGAAACTCGTGAAATGAAGTCCGCCCTGGGCTGAAGAGGACCATTAGCCCGAAACCATGGTTTCCAGGTGGACGTTTCTCAGTTTGCTAAAGCTGGTGTTGTGGCTTTGTCATCGACTCAAGGCCGCTAGTTTGCGGCGACGGTCAATAAATGACGTCTAGTTTTGACGTTTATTTTGACGGGAGAGGTGACCTTAACTTATTGCAATATTCATCTTCTATATCAAGTTCGTTGTCAGATTCGGTAAAGAAGCCTTAGTATAGCCTCAAGAGAACGTAGTGCAGCATAACTCGGTTGGGAGAATGAAGAGGATTTTGATGGTTGAGAGACTTTGATACTTTTCCTTGTGAATGGCTGCACTTCTTTATATTTCGTTTTCCCCTCTTCTCTTTTTCTTCTTATCCTGATTCACGAAGGCTATGCGGACTTTAAGTTGGGTAAATGTAAGTCTGCAGTTGATTCGAAGAATCTGAAGTACATACTGTCCGAACTTAGCTTCAGTTAAGATGGCTTATAACATAGAGAACAGACATCTTTACTGACAACCTTAACATGGATTCATACATAGCTGTTCGTAAGGCTTACTTTGAATGACGTTACATAATTTCGTCATCATTCAGTATCGTTATTGAGTTTTGGTGGCATTTTTATAGGTTAAGTCCCACGCACATTGACTGTTGGTCTTGGAATACTTGTCAAACTTCCGTACCTAAATGATGGCTGTTACCCTATTCGCCACCTGGGGTACCCTCCTGATGGGATTCAATCCCCCCAAGATAAGTCTAAATTTCCTATATTTTCAGTTAGGACTTTAGGGATAGTAAAGCGTGCTTGAATCGATACGAAAAAAAAAAGAGAAAAATTAATTGTTGTCCTTTTTCACCCATATAGATCCAGGTAAGTTTTCTTTCTCTAGTCCACTATATTGAATAGATCGCCAATTTGAGATGTGTGAAAATCTCTGATGTATGAAAATCGTTTTTTAAAGCGTGCTGAATTCATACGAATAAAAGAGCAAAATTAATTGTTGTCCTTTTTCACCTATATAGATCGAGGTAAGCTTTCTATCTCTATTCCACTATATTTAATTGATCGCCTATTTGAGATGTGGTTCAGTTCTCGAAGTAGGGAAATCATAAGAATGGTGAGGTTTCAATCACAATTCAAGCTTATCAATAATCTCAGATTTAAACATCAAAATGACAATTTCTCATCTATATTTGAAGTCGCGTTGTTTCTTTGTTAAGATTTACGTGGCTGCTGGTTTTTCTGGGACCTTCGCCAGGCCTTGGAACGTGGATGGTGATACGTTGTTTTTTTTAAATTTTCGTCCACTCGAATCCTATTTAACACTCTTCATGTGAAAAAATAAACTCTTTTCCTCGAAACTCCGGACCACCTTCGTCCACTTAATAAATAAAGGTTTAATCAGTCTTGTCTTACATTGGTCTACCATTGCCTTCGGGATTGTCTTCTTCTTCTTTCTTATCTCCACACTGGGTGAAGTAGAATGCGTCTACCTTTGTCATTAAGACTGGGAGCACTACTCAGTGGCAGGCAGACTTAGCTCCAGAAGAAATGGCCGCCTCTGACATGAGGAACAAACCATGTGCAGCTGCTCCTAACATGGAGTACAAACGCTGCTCATCCTGTATCCCTGGATCAGGAGCCCTTACAGGGTGCTATCAGCCGGGCCAGCTGAATCCAGGTTTTTTAGTGAGCTTGTTACTGCTACCCCTCCTCCTTTTTCATCTGGGCTTGGGACCGGCAAAGGCGGTTGGGACCGGCAAAGGCGGAGTTTACAGGGATTGTATACGGGATTGTAATAGGAGCTGGTCTCGAGCTATGGGGAGACGATGAATGTATGCATTTTGTTTTTACAAGAATAAAATCTTTATTTCAGATGATACACAGTGTAAAACTAATTACATTGAGTATTTACACCAAGAATTTAGATGTTGTACTAAATTCGAAAAATCGCGTGAGAACGCCCTTGCAACCTTAGAACAATTTTTAACGCCTTGCCAAATGCTTTATTTTTATTCATTTCTCCTGACGAAGACAAAATATTTTTATTGAAACGTTGAGAAAAAACTTTAACTGGCCGAAGTGTCTATTTTTTAAAAATAAATATGAATGCCGGCAACCTTTATCTTCAGGATAATATATATTTGAGTTGTCAAAAGCATGTTGAATTTGTTTTCGATATTATACTCATCATCAAAATCGATTTTTTTTCCCACAGAAATTATATATGACAGCGTTGTCGAAATTTTTCATATTGATGTTTTTAATTAAAAAAGCATATATTGGATCAAAATATCATTTATTTTACCAATATTTCAGTTGGCTTAACGCCAACCTTTACCAAGGTGTTATAACATATGTTATATTTATATGTTGGTAAAGGTTGGCGTTAAGCCAACTGAAATATTGGTAAAATAAATGATATTTTGATCCAATATATGCCTTTTTAATAAAAAAAATATCTATGGATTGCTCTATTTTCAAAAAATTGATGTTTGTTTCCTGATTGTCTGTATGATGTGGAAAGGGCAAGGTTTAGTTGGGAAGCAAGCCGAATGTTGATTGAGTCCGTTCCGTAGCTAATCTGTCGGAGAGAGATTGTCAGTAAATGATTGGCCATCTCTCTCCAAGCAATTGGACCAATGAATGCCCTCACAGAACGTTGCCATATTAGCTCCACGGTCAATAACCCGCGGGGCGTTGACAAGGCAACAACCATGGACTCTTACAGCTATCTGATACCTAACTTTTTCTTTCTTAATCGCTATTTAAGATTAGTTGGTGAAAAAAGTTTCGTATCACCTTTAAAAAATAAGTATTTTTAAACTAAGTTTTGTTTTTGTGAACTGAAAGCGATAAAATTTGGTAAGATATAGCATTAAAACATTAAAAGTATGCATATAACAGGACTCTGTAAAAAAATGAAAAACGAGGTATATAGCGTTAAGTATTAAGGTGAATTATAAAAAAAATCTAAAAAGAAGATATTGAAAGTAATAATGAAGCGGGCAATAAAAAGTAGAGCTGTTCGGAGAACGACTATTTCAAATATGATGAAGAAAATAGAAGACGCAAGTTGGATAAAGAAATTCCTTTTCGGGGAAAGGAATTAAGAGAGAGAAAGAGTTATAGAATACTCGTGGAGTACCTGGTAAATCTCCAAGATGAAGATAAGTTGATCTGGAACTTGATAGAAGATTAAGGGAAATACTGGTCAGAAGGAACAGGATACTATGATCCATTTCAAAGAAAAGTGGATACATCTTGAAATAAGGATAACTGATTTTCTTAAATCCCCGATAAAAAAACGCGAATGTCCTCCATGACTTGAGAAAAACAGAAAGAATTAGGATCGACTCACCAGAACCACCGAGATATTCTAGCATGTTGACACTGTATTATTCATTATAAGTTCAAAATTCTAAGTATTTCTGATAGTGACGATATCTAGGGTATAGTAGCGTACCCTTTATTTTACCATCACGGTCTGTCATCGACATGAAGCTGCTGCAGCACGTATTCACGCGAGTCCCTGAGGTCCAGCCATGGAATCTGCCGCTCCAGACAGGATCGATCCAATCCACTTCCTCAATCTTCTATTCTTAGAGGATTCCGTCCCCTGGGGACCGTTGCGGTCGTACCGTCGATTGGAGCCGAACGCACGTCTCTCTGAATATTTTTGTTATTTATTTCGTCTCAGTTTACAGGTGTTACATTCGAGTTACCTTTGTCCTGGCTATTTACACATGGTGAGTTGGTGGAGTAGAGGTGGCCCTCTCTCCAGACCTTGGGCAGCTGTTGGGTTTTGTGCTCCTAACTAAGCGTCTGGACCGAGTCGTCGGAATCGTGGTTTGATATCCCCTTTATTTTGAAGAATAACTTGAATAATTGGATTTCTCTATGAATATATCCAATTGCGAAATGATTTATTTTTGTGATTACATCTAGTAGCAACGTGTTTCATTCATTAGGTGGGCAAGTTTTGCAGCATACGCGTTCTCTTCAACGAGCTAATGTGTAATGACGAGGTATGTATCTAGCGAGGAGGATTCTAGAAGTAGAAATAATAGGATTGTATGTACACAACTTGGATCCTGGGAACGCTTCACGATTTTGCGTGTCATCCTTGCTTAAGGGCCACGCTAATCTTCCCTGTATCGTTCCAATTCTAGTATATGTACCACCGAACAAGCGTGTAGGAGACTGGGAATTGGTGGTGACTGTGGAAATTGTGTTGATGATTCTTGTAATGAATGTGGTGAAACTGACGGGATAGATATCTCTCCTGTCGATCATATTGCATTATACTTGGAGGACTTGTTTTTGATCCTCTCACTGCTGACATCTCTTTGCTCAATCTGATATCGCGATGAACCAATCGGGTGGGTCAGAAAGGAAGCAAATTATTTACAATACTTACTGTACAACATTTTTTTTTTGCGTCAACACCTCAAAAGTAGATATAGGAAAGTAGGAAGTTACGCGATATAATATTCCTCCTTCAATGCCTTCCTCTACTGAGGGTGGCTGGCCACATGGTCTCTCCATATTTCCTCCGCCATCCTCTCCTCGTAGGTGTGTCGTCCAGTCCATTGTTTTAGATCGTCTGTGTATCCCTGTCGTCACCTTCCCCTCGATCTCTTCCCCTGGACCTTTCCCCCCAACACTGTCAGCAATGTCTTTCCTTCCGATGCGATATAATATTAGAAAAGAGATAAACCATTTTTCCGCAATAAGTTTGTTTGTTAGACAAAACCGCGAGCTTTCGCTCTTTAAACGAGCAGATATTAAACTAAAAGTGAAACGTGGAATTTAAGCGTGTATTGCACCACAAGCTGTAAGGATATGTTGGAACTTCTCTATTATTTCGACTCGTTCTTCACAAAGTTTATAAAATTTTAGAAACACACCAAAGAAAAGTAAGTTGAATTTGTCTTTCAGCTCGCAGTTCTCTGACGACTAAATCGTACAGCATCTTGTATTTAGAGGTCAACATTCCCCAGAGGTCTAATTAAAACTTGGAGTCGTTTTTATTTTGTTGATCAAACTTGGAGTAATTGCCTTCGCCGTTCAAAAACATAAAGTCCAATCCCCTTCTAACAAACTCTCGTTAAACTGACTAACTTCTGATTCCTCCCCTCCATACCATCTTGGCAACAGATATTGGAAGCTAATTGGTGCTCAAAGTTGTCTGATTTTGGGGAAAATTCCCCCCAGCAAGCGGAGAATCCACATTCGAACACTTTCTACTCATTCTACAGAGTGCTTTGTTATTGGTTTTTAAAATATGTTTTTTAAATAATTACAAAGCGTTATTCTTTTATTCATTTTGTATAAGCCTTCGGGGAATTGTGTGTGTGTCAAGTGAGAAACAATTAGTTTTTTTTTTTTCGTTGGATCAATTCCAAATACGTTTTTTCAGTTTGTATTTGTATAAGGTTGTCCCAAAAGTTCGTGTTTTTCTTAAAAGGTTATTTTTCTTATTACTTGGGGAATAATATTATATTATAAAAAAAGTTTCTGAAAGCTAGCTTCTGTACAATAAAGTATTATATGACAATTTTTAACGACCGAAATTCTGTTTATATTTATTCTTTAGAAGTCATGGGGGTCGGTGGAAGGATGGTCTAAACCGTTGGTTTTTAGACCGCTACGACCCGGGTTCGATTCCCGCATTGGGCACTTTTTTCCTGATTAAAAAAAAATGCTCTAATGACCCCCCGATTCTTGCAAAAGTCCAACTCTACCAGCGAGTGCAAGTAACCAAACGGGGCTCTGGCACATTTGTAGGTGCAAAGTCGAACTGCTTTTCACATGTGTAGACATGTGGTGCACTTACAGTAAAAGCAGTCGTCTACTTCTACCCACCATGATTATCGTGGCCTGTACCACGTGTACTAGGGATAATATAAAAAATCTTTAGAAGTTATTTGAAATCCTTGAATACAACAGCGCTTTTGAGCGGTTTCATCTATACTATTGGGGAATGACTATACGTCCATTGTATCCTGTTCTGCTGGACTCTCTCTAGTACTGCGGTGTCTCTTATTGAATACACTCACTTAGGACTTATAGGAGTTCCATCAAACGGGGTTCTGGCACATTTGTAAGTGCAAAGTTGAACTGCTTTTCACATGTGTAGACATGTGGTGCACTTACAGTAAAAACATTCACCAACTTCTACCCACCATGATTATCACGGCCTGTATCACGTGTACTTGGGATAAGCAAAAAAAAAAGGAGTCCTATGAAGTGGGATATAGCGGATAGAGTTCGTATAAAGAGCATGGTACACGCGGAAACTAACCTTTTGTTTGACTTGTACAGATGGACTGGTTTAATCTCGATTGAATCAGGCCTTAGCACCAACTAAATTAGTTGACAACTACACATCATTTAAGGATCTTATTTATGGTAATTCCGCCTTGATTTTATTTCCCAATCTTGGCCTTACCAATATCTTTATTTTAAGGAGAGCTCGTGCTGAGTGCAGGTCTTGGCCAACATTGGCGGATGTTGATTCATATCTTGATAGAACAGATTTGACGGTTGTGTGAGGCTGATACGAAACAACTGGTGTTTACCGTGTGTGAACACATGTGTGAAGTTTGATGGTCAATTAGAATCCAGAGTTTGGATTTCATAAGGACTAATGGCTTGATGATTGATATAGTTTACATCATAATTGGCTCTAGGTTCCTTGTTCCTGACTCCACTACTTCAGGAGTTCGTGGCTTCTTTGATTTACTTCCTTTATATATTGTTTCCTTGTGCTTATATACATTCAATACAAAACACAAATGGACATCAATATCTAAGCGCAAACACAGCTTTATTAAGACCACCGGTCTTATACAGATTCACCATAGGAAGAAAGGAAGCATAGATGAAGCTCCTATACTCCAGGCAGCTCAGAACCCAACGACAGCCTACAGATCCGACGCATGTTCAGTGGCCACACGTTCCTTCATGCATACGTCAAGATTAGCGTATCACTGAAAGGCTAATTTTCTCCTGTGGAGAGGCGTCCGTGCCCTGAAAGCTAGAGAACAATAAAAATGTTTTGAAAAGATACTTTTCCCTGGAGGAATGATTGATTTTACTCAATATTGATATAAGAGATTATTTTGTTGAATTGAAAAGGCTAGTGTTGAATCAGCCGCGTTCTAGTCTTCGCTTTCTTCATCCAAAAGGACCACGACATTAGGCGATTCTATTAATCTCTTATCATCAATTCCTAAGAAAATTAAATCGTAGACAGAAATGACAAAATATAGATGGAAATTTTTCCGGGAGGTAATTGATCTATAAAAGCAAAGGTCGCCTCTCCTGTCAAAATGAGCGTCAAAACTAAACGCCATGTATTGACCTGTCACCATAAACTAGCGGTCTCAGGTTGGTGACAAAGCCACAACACCAGCTTTGGCAAACTGAGAAGAGTCCACCTGGAGACTATGGTTTCAGGCTAATGGCCAGATATTAATTTGCCTTCCTGTCCCAACGTGGAGGAGAAACAATTAACCCAGATCGTACAGTACTTGCGTGTAGAGATGTAGAACGGTCGACAGCAGGCACGCACCGTGGATCCCCCTAACTCATTGGTGTCCCTCGCTCTATACACTCATGGAGACATAACTTAAGAACCTTTTAGCATGCTTATTCAGATAATAACTCTGAAAGATATTTGATACACAGTGATCCTTATTGAAGACACACTAAATAACCAAGTGTGAACAAAATTATCTCTCTCTCCTTATAAAAATAAATAGAGGACCGGCGATATCAAAGATTAACTTTTGTCTTTACACTCAAGAACAGAACTTAAGGAAACTTTTAGCATGTATGTTCAGACAATAACTCTGAAAGATTTTTATACACAGTGATCCTTATTGAAGACACACCAGATAACCAAGTATGAACAAAATTCTCTCTCTCCCTATAAAAAACAAGAGGACCGGCGATATCAAAGACTAACTTTTGTCTCTACACTCATGAAAGAACTTAAGGAAACTTTTAGCATGCTTATTCAGACAATAACTCTGAAAGATATTTGATACACAGTGATCTTTATTGAAGACACACCAGATAACTAAGTATGAACAAAATTCTCTCTCTCTTTATAAAACAACAAGAGGACCAGTTATATCAAAGACTAACTTTTGTCTCTACACTCATGGGCAGAACTTAAGGGACCTTTTAGCATGTTTATTCAGACAATAACTCTGAAAGATATTACAGTGACCTTTATTGAAGACACACCAGATAACCAAGTATGAACAAAATTGTCTCTCTCTCCTTATAAAAAAAAAAACAAAAAAAAAAAAAACCAAGAGAACCGGCGATATCAAAGACTAACTTTTTCTATGCACTCATGGAAAGAACTTAAGGAACCTTTTAGCATGTATGTTCAGACAATAACTCTGAAAGATATTTGATACCCAATGATCTTTATTGAAGACACACGAGATAACCAAGTGTGAACAAAATTCTCTCTCTCTCCTTAAAGAATCAAGAGAACCGGCGATGTTAATGACTTTCTACTTCCTTAAATTTTGTCTCCCTCTTTCTCTCTCATGAGTGTATGTATATATTACTCAATTGATTGTAGGAATAATGTTGATAATTATAATGAAAAACCGCTCTTTTTTCTTCAAATTTCAACTCTTCGAAGTGCTCAGTGATGACTGTATCGTATTTCTGACATTTCAAAATGTCTTTCTTAGTGACACTTTAGTAAATAGAAATCCCTGAATATATGCGGGAATTGAAACACTATTCAATCGAAGATTGCTCTATACATTCTTTCCTTAAATAAACCCTACTACAGCCATAGAACCTCGCTATGACACTTGGGACCAAGATGTTGGTGTTTTATAACCGCCGTTATGACAAGGGGCTTACGATGATAACCCCAAGTGGCTGTTATAGCGATGCTGTTCTGACGAACGCTCTTCTACCGCAGCTTGTTCTGTACATTCTCACGTTAAAGAAAGCCTACTACATCCATAGAACCTCGCTATGGCACTTGGTACCAAGATATTGGTGTGTTATAACCATCATTAAAGCAATTAGGGACCTACGATGGTATAACCAAGTGGCTGTTATAGCGATGCTGAACTGCCGAACGCTCTTCTACCGCAGCTTGTTCTGTACATTCTCACGTTAAAGAAAGCCTACTACATCCATAGAACTTCGCTATTACACTTGGGACCAAGATGTTGGTGTGTTATAACCGCAGTTATGACAATTACGATGGTATAAGCAAGTGGCTACTATAGCGATGCTGAGAAAGCCGTGAGTGGAAGTATCGCTGAAGGATTTAATCAACCTGGAAGAGGGGGCTGTAGAGGCGCAGGTATTGATCGCTCCACGTAACCTTGACCCCAGCTGGATCCATCCACCCCAGCTGAGCTACTTTCATACCTCACAATGTCCGCTTCTGTGGAACATTTACAGCGATGTTCTATGGTCCTATATAGTCAATTCTCTATTTAAGATCGATCTTCTGAATAATCTGCTAATATATATTCACAATGGAAATTAGAAATACCAATTTTTATTGCTACTCCTTTAAATCTTTATAAATAAAACCTATTTCTACATATCTTATACTCATTATCACAGGATTACGGATTTCAACAAATTACAAAAAAAGGTATAAGACGCTGCAACTCTTTTTCAATTAATTGTATACAGTAGCTTTCAGCCAAGTCCTTCCTCAGTAAACTGAAATATAAACAAGGTAATGGAGAGAGATTATATAGCATTTTGAAGATATATCTATGTAAATATAGGACATAAGAATTTAAAGATTTACATAATTGGAAATTTTGAAGAACAAACAATGTAAAGGTGGATGAACTTAGTGAATAGAGAAATAGATTATTGTTATAGATATGAATATCAATATGTAGTAATGTAGTTTATGCTGTAGGATGAATGCAGTGTGGCATGTTGGTTAGAAGCAGTCGTGGTGGTTGAGTGTTGGGTGGTAAGGACACACAGGATCCAGAGGCCCCGTGAGGAAATAGATCGGGGAGGAAAGATAGAAGGTCCGAGGACAACCCCTTGAACAACTGGCGTCGAGACCACCTCGGTGAGAACTGAGCCTTGATCATCCCGTCCAGCCTCTTTTAAGACGCTTTAAGTAAGAAAAGTCCCCTAGGGGAGAATGAAAAGTCGTGATACTTGTTTACCAAGGGGGTTGTTTTTTTACCTGGCTATCTTCCCTTTTTCCTTGTACTTCCACACAGGCCATTTTATTTTACGTATTTCCAAATATTATTATAAATATATACCTTATACTGGAATGAATAAAAATTGAAAGGAAGAGGGCGTCAATGGTGAATCCTTCCAACGGTTTTGTCAGTTTATTTATAACGTGGGGGATATGGCCTTTATCAGTACAAGAAGGATTTCCTAACATCCTAAAATTCGTGGCATTTTCTCTGATAGGAATCGACGAGTTCTGAGCAGAGAATGATGTCAACAAACTTGCTTTGTGTCGATGTAAGTAATGGAGTTTAGTGAGTTTGTTATAGCGGGATGTTTGGCAAATTTAGTGTCAGTATAAATGTTTTAGTTGGCTGAAAAGGGACTTGCCCGAAAGCTACTTTATACAATTAAGGTCTTATGCCTTTTTTTTTTTTGGGGGGGGGGGGGGGGGGGGGGGGGATTGTCGAAATCCGTAAACCTGTGTTAATGAATAGGTGAGTTTGTTATAGCGAGGGAGGGGTTGGAAAATTTGGTGTCAGAATACTTTTTATATAATACAGTTTCTTATAAAAATAGACACTTCGATCAAATAAATATTTATTTTCTCAACGTTTCAACCAAAATATTTTGTCTTCGTTAGTAAGAAATGAAGCATTTGGAAAGACGTTAAAAATTATTCAAATTTTAAAAGAAATATGAATGCAGAGCCAGGCATGTAACACGTAACTTTTGTTGCTACCAAAAGTTGTTTTCGCTGATTAAGTGCTGATGTTATCAGTCACTCTTTGTCTTTTAAAACAAGAACGCCTCCAGGGAAAAGTTTCTTTTAAATATATTTTTTATTTAAAAACCTCTCAAGTTTTCAGGCAAGAAATACTAAAGACCCATTACTCCAACATCCCCAATAGACTACAGAGACTTATCATAGGATCCATCATATCCAGAAAGCACAATAGCATTAACAGAAGAATAGACATTCCGGATATTTATAACATAATATTCCCTGAACTCACCCATAACCCCCAAGTGAAGATATCGCCTTGGAATAGCAAAACTCGAAATCACGCGCAACAGAAGCCTACGTTGATTCTTCATTGAAACAAGTGTAAACAACAAAAGCACTTTATTTAATTTTAAATCTTATTTTATTGGCGTTTTAATGATGTAAAATATTTTCTCCCGTAGAAGGGCTTTCTTGCCTGAAAGCTTGAGAGATTTTTAAATGAAAAAAATATTTAAAAAACAAACTTTTCCCTGGAGGAGTTCTTGTTTTAATATTGATTCAAGGGATTATTTTATCGAATCTTTGTATTTTGATGGCGCTTTTTGATATTCGAATGAGGATCGTTAATGTGATTTAAGATCAATGTAAAATATATATAGAGACATCTGATGGAAACAAAATTCTTTCTTTCTTTCGAGGAAGAGAGAATCGTTCTCGGTAGAGGTAGGAAGTCAGCCATCTGCCATTGTTGCGTTGTCTGGTGGATGATTCCAACCTACGGCAAATTCAACAGTTCGTGTCACGTTCTGTGGGACGTTCACCTTATCGTTTGTTTGTCTATATCTTCTAATCAACCCCCGCGTTCTTTATCAAAGTAAAACAACAACATTTTATCAAGGCACCATGTCTTACGTAGACTTCGTCTACTCGTAGTCTCAAACAAACCATCTGCTTGGAGTACAAGACTTCAGCCCGGCCCCTACTTACTGACTCCCTGCCGGCCTGGAACTACCAGGTTCACCTCAGCAATCTGTCTTCCCCATGACTAACTAGACTTCTAGACTGTAGCTGTACAGCCCGGTTAGTTGGTGATTTATGCCCGGGTTACCTCTATTTTCTCTCTCCCAAACAAACCATCTCTACAAAGAATACCAATAAACAGGTAGTCAGTTATACCTAGTCATGATGTTGAGACATAGCTACTGCATGTCTCTTGTATCTATTTTCTCTTTCATTTTTTTTTTCAATCGATATTTTTAAACTTTTCGGATACACTGTAGTATTTTTAAAATTACAAAATATTTCCTCACAATGAATTACTTTTTATTACAAAATGCTAGCTTTCAAGTGATAGTCGCTCTTCAACGGGCTTAATAAAACATCGACTATATCTTACAAGAAATATTTACAAAAACATACGCGCGCAGCGTGGATATTTGCAACTGAAATTTTTAAATTGGTTTGTAATTTAATAATAATATGGAATATGTCTATTTACATTTTTAGGGCAACCCGAACCTATAAAATTGATCTATTGATTTCTTCTGAGATATCTAAGGTATTGTGATGGTATCTTCCTGTTTATGTTATTATATTCTTTGGAAATGAAAGATTCTAAGAGTAACCGTTGATATTTGTTCTTAATATTTTTGTAGAGAGCGGCATTTCGTTTCTGTTATGTTGAATGGGTGATATAGAAGAAAATAAAACTCTCATATCCTATTGTGTACTAAAAGACGTACCTTCCTTGGATATTATCCTTCCGCAACTTTATGTTGTATTCTTGTCTGAAAATCGGCTCTTGCCACTTCACCAGCTTAAACACCTGTTTGGTAAATTGGACCGATTTCATAACCTCTCTTATAGAAGGCTTCGTTCTCCTTCTTACTATTTTATCTGTTTTTTTTTTAACTATCTCGTATGTCTTCAATAAAGATCACTGTAATATCTTTTAGAGTTATTGTCTAAATCCCGATATACATGCTAAAAGGTACAACTTCCTTAAGTTTTGTCCATGAGTGTATCTTTCAGAGTTATTGTCTGAATCCCGATATACATGCTAAAAGGTATAACTTCCTTAAATTTTGTCAATGCGTGTATCTTTTAGAGTTATTGTCTGAATCCCGATATACATGCTAAAAGGTACAACTTCCTTAAGTTTTGTCCATGAGTGTATCTTTTAGAGTTATTGTCTGAATCCCGATATACATGCTAAAAGGTACAACTTCCTTAAGTTTTGTCCATGAGTGTATCTTTTAGAGTTATTGTCTGAATCCCGATATACATGCTAAAAGGTACAACTTCCTTAAGTTTTGTCCATGAGTGTATCTTTTAGAGTTATTGTCTGAATCCCGATATACATGCTAAAAGGTACAACTTCCTTATGTTTTGTCTATGAGTGTAGTTATACCCCCAGAATATACAAACTAGTTTGATGTCGGAGTTAAAACAATGGTTCCTTTTAGAACTAACTCTAAATTGCGATAAAATTTCATCCGGATAAATCGACTATTGTGGAAACATAACAATAGTGATAGTTCTTTATTTGATCTGACTTATATATATGTATGATGATGATAAATAACATAGTCAATGACAACAATACTCTGTTGTCGATACACAATACATACTTCTTCCTTTTTTATTCACAGAGTTAAGGAATGTCGTATTGTAACAGCAGAATTTAAATTCAAACATCCTTCTTAGGTTAAAAAGACAAGAAAGGTTTGTGTTAGGAAGCATTGCTACAACAATGGAACAGACCACGGTAGTGTACAGTAGGGTTCCAAGGCTGGGCAAATAGGTCACTGGGGTCCACCACGCCCTATGACGTAACTCCTCGTTACGTTACTACAGCAGGGACTTACGCCGAGGACTTACCTTCTAAACTAACCCTTACATGTCTTTCATCTGATAGTGCTATCAATGATACGTAGGTCGGCCATAATGGATACGTCAGTTCACCCTCGAGTAAAACAGCCTTCCATGATGTATGACCAAGGTGCTGTATAAAGAGAATGCCTACAGACAATTTTATTGTCTCTTCGATTCAATCGTTACAGAGGGGGTCGGATGTAGGCTGGTTAAACCGTTTGGTTTTCGACCAACACGACCCGGGTTCGATTCCCGCATTATACACTTTTTCTGTTAAAAAAAATGCTCCAATGGCCCCCGATTCTTGCAAAAGTCCAACCCCACTAGCCAGTGCAAGTAACCAAACGGGGGCTCTGGCACATTTGTAAGTGCAAAGTGGAACTGCTTTTCACATATGTAGACATGTGGTGCGCTAACAGTAAAAAAGCAGTCGCTAACTACCCACCATGATTATCATGGCCTGTACCACGTGTACTAGGGATAAGCAAAAAAAAAAAAAAATCGTTACAGAAAATAATTATGGTCAAATAAAAGGGTAATATAAGGGTTGTTGTTGTGTCCAATGAAGAGCCTCATATGTCTCCATCTCTATCAATGCAGTTGCTTTTCATTTATAAATGGGTGCCGTTGCCACGTTAGTCATCTTGGAACAGAATTTAGTCGAATATTCCCAAGGTACAGGGGGGACCACAGGGAAGTAATATAAGGGTTAATATATAATAAATGGGAATATAAAATGTAGGGAAATATATATACAATATATACTTGTATCGTTTTGAAAATAGAGCAATCCATAAATAAACCTTTGAATAAAAAGGCATATATTGGATCAAAATATCATTTATTTTACCAATATTTCAGTTGGCTGAACGCCAACCTTTATCAAGGTATTATAACATTTTAAAGTATGAAAAAATAGTACAAATGTGATATTGTACTGGGATAAGGTGTATAAATTATGAAAAAGGCATCTCCTTATCGTGCAACTGAAAGTTGCATAAGAAGATAAGGAGATGCCTTTTTCATAATTTTAAAGTAGGTCAACAACAAACTCAGCGCCACATAACGTCAATAGAATTAAGTTTAAAAATTTTAATTTATTAATATTGACGTTATGTGGCGCTGAGTTTGTTGTTGACACACTTTAAAATGTTATAATACCTTGATAAAGGTTCAGCCAACTGAAATATTGATAAAATAAATGATATTTTGATCCAATATATGCCTTTTTATTTAAAGATTCATATACTTGTGTATATATATATATGATGCATTAGCGCGCCATCTGTTTTAAAAAATATAAACTATTTTCTACTCGTATGATGAATTAAAACAATTTTCTACTGCCCTTACTGCAATGATAAAATGGGAGGGCCATCAGTAATTTCTTCAGCAAGGAAGGCTTCCCCACCTTGAAGAGTCCTCCTCCAGACAAGGTCTTCTTGGACACTCCTCAGTTCCAAGCCGAGGAAGTACTTATATATGTGTGTCTTGGTAGACCCCAGGAAAAATGACATATAGAACCAAATACAGGTTTTTGATTAAAGTTGGTCGTTTTTTTAGATGAGTTGCCAACCAGGACTATGAAAAGCGTTATCTGTCTTTGGTTTGAAATATGAATTGATTTCTTCTTTTCCTAGACAATAACAATTAAAATAATTTTATTGACATCTTGTCAATACATTCAAAGTGCACAGTCTGCACTATTTAAAAAAGATAATATGCATTATGTACACTATGTGCAATGAATATGGCACCTCTGCCAGCGCTGCAGAGTTTGGTGAAGAATCGCCAGCGGGTCTCCAGCGACACCACGTATTTCGCGATATACGAAGAATACGTAGATCGCGTACTTCGCCGCTGAGAAGATGGCGTGGTCCTCGAGACCACCTGGAAAACTTATTTTCCTAGGTGAACTATCTGTCAGTTCTTGCTACGTAATTCCATCAGCCCCGGTGGCCCAATTTAGGCAATGTATGTCTCTTGTCTTATCCATAAATCCAGAATATTCAATATTCAAGGACTTTCAACTCTGTGTTTAAAGGAAGACAATGCAACAGCTTTCGTTAAATATTGACAAGCCAATAAATTGTTAAAAGGTAGAGAATGGCTCACTACATATTTAATGGATCCAATTGAACCCTATCATAGAGAATATTAAAGATTTAATGCATTTTTAATAGGAACGTAAATTATTATTTTTTGTTAAATTGATCATTTTCATGTTTTATTAATATTTTGACTGAAATTTCTTTGTCGTACATTGCCAGTGTGAAAGATCTGTATGTTTTAAAATTACAGAACTGAAATTATTTCTTGGTTATTTTTTATCGACTCCCGTCCCCTCCCTCTGATGAAAAACAAAAAATGTATTCTTGAAATGTTCATAAAAATAAAACAAAGGTATTTTCGTCCAATCGCCTCAAATTTTAAATAAATATTAGTGTGAAAGACACCATCACTTACAACATCAATTATAAGAATTTAAAATTTTTTATTATACAAATAGTTTTCAACGAGTTATTTTTAGAGGTAAGTTTTTGTTGTCGTTGCCGTGTCCAATGAAAAGCCTCAGCAGTTGTTCACACCAGGACAATTGTTGCATGTCTTATAGGTTCTTGTGCCATCTCGATGTATTCCATGTTATTCCATTGTAGTGTTTCATTCTGAAGGTAAGTTTTCAAAACTTTTTTTTTTTAGTTTACTCGGTAGTGATTTTAAATGATTCAAGTTGGACGTTGTGCTTCTTCTCTATGGTGTGTTCATTCCTTTAATTGGTCGCAACAGTTCATTGTCCACACCTGATGTCCTTGTGAAACCTGCGTAATTTGTTTAAACATCTTATCCACCATCATACTTGAAGGAAGTGTCATGATGGTACTTCCCTCACCTTCATTACATTCTTTTAGCTAAATCGAAGGCACCAGTGCGCCATTTTAAGATAAGAAATGAAGCCATTTAGCGCGATTTTTCTCTCTTTTTCCAATAGAAAACTTCCTGCTTTCCTTACAATGATGGAAAATATTGGAGAGCCCGGCTCTCATTCGTGGTGAACTCGCCAAGCGGTTTTGCTAGTTTATTCTACCATAGCGTTCTAATGTTGTATTTGGGATGTCCTTTGCCTATATACACTCATGGACAAAAGGAAGTGGTACCTTTTAGCATGTATATCGGGATTCAGACAATAACTCTGAAAGATATTTGGTACACAATCTTCCTTAAGTTTTGTCTATGAGTGTTCATCTGTCACTTTCTAGGTTAGGGTATCTAAGGGAATTATGGGCATGAGATCTGAGGACAACAATATATAAACATACTTTCATCGAGCATTGCTCTTTCCCGTAATTAATTCCCAATTATCCAGTCAAATCATCATTTCAAATATTGAAATTATCTATGGACCAATATGAGAATGAGAGTATTCTTAAAAGAAGAGAAAAAGTGATGTTAAAAGTGAAAGACATAGGTTGCTAGGGTACGTGGAATTAGACTTGTGGGGGAGAATACAAGTTGGCTGGATTACAATATAGAACAAGAGCTGCGGAATAAATGTGCAAATATGTTTGAAACTGTCCAAGAGAGGTTAGGGATGTGGAGATACAATGATTGTCATGGTCGGGCCGGTCAGTGGGTGCGCTAAGCTGTTACGCCATGACGACCCCAATTTGTGACCAATTGGGTCGTCCGTACTCTGCTCGGCTGTACTGACGGAGGTCGTGGTTATATAACAACTGTCTTCTCTCTCTCTCTCTCTCTCTCTCTGGGTGACCTGGATGTGGTTGGTTCTTGGACTGGTTGACTGATCCTGTTGGTCCTCTCGGTGTTGTGATGTGGTTGGTCCTTGGACTGGTTGACTGATCCTGTTGGTCCTCTCGGTGTTGTGATGTGGTTGGTCCTTGGACTGGTTGACTGATCCTGTTGGTCCTCTCGGTGTTGTGATGTGGTTGGTCCTTGGACTGGTTGACTGATCCTGTTGGTCCTCTCGGTGTTGTGATGTGGTTGGTCCTTCGACTGGTTGACTGATCCTGTTGGTCCTCTCGGTGTTGTGATGTGGTTGGTCCTTCGACTGGTTGACTGATCCTGTTGGTCCTCTCGGTGTTGTGATGTGGTTGGTCCTTCGACTGGTTGACTGATCCTGTTGGTCCTCTCGGTGTTGTGATGTGGTTGGTCCTTCGACTGGTTGACTGATCCTGTTGGTCCTCTCTGTGTTGTGATGTGATTGGTCCTTGGACTGGTTGACTGATCCTGTTGGTCCTCTCTGTGTTGTGATGTGATTGGTCCTTGGACTGGTTGACTGATCCTGTTGGTCCTCTCGGTGTTGTGATGTGGTTGGTCCTTCGACTGGTTGACTGATCCTGTTGGTCCTCTCGGTGTTGTGATGTGGTTGGTCCTTCGACTGGTTGACTGATCCTGTTGGTCCTCTCTGTGTTGTGATGTGGTTGGTCCTTCGACTGGTTGACTGATCCTGTTGGTCCTCTCGGTGTTGTGATGTGGTTGGTCCTTCGACTGGTTGACTGATCCTGTTGGTCCTCTCGGTGTTGTGATGTGGTTGGTCCTTCGACTGGTTGACTGATCCTGTTGGTCCTCTCTGTGTTGTGATGTGATTGGTCCTTGGACTGGTTGACTGATCCTGTTGGTCTTTCTCGGTGTTGTGATGTGGTTGGTCCTTGGACTGGTTGACTGATCCTGTTGGTCCTCTCGGTGTTGTGATGTGGTTGGTCCTTCGACTGGTTGACTGATCCTGTTGGTCCTCTCTGTGTTGTGATGTGATTGGTCCTTGGACTGGTTGACTGATCCTGTTGGTCTTTCTCGGTGTTGTGATGTGGTTGGTCCTTGGACTGGTTGACTGATCCTGTTGGTCCTTCTCGGTGTTATGATGTGGTTGGTTCTTCGATTGGTTGACTGATCCTGTTGGTCCTCTCTGTGTTGTGATGTGATTGGTCCTTCGACTGGTTGAATGATCCTGTTGGTCCTCTCTGTGTTGTGATGTGATTGGTCCTTCGACTGGTTGAATGATCCTGTTGGTCCTCTCTGTGTTGTGATGTGATTGGTCCTTGGACTGGTTGACTGATCCTGTTGCTCCTCTCGGTATTGTGATGTGGTTGGTCCTTCGACTGGTTGACTGATCCTGTTGGTCCTCTCTGTGTTGTGATGTGATTGGTCCTTCGACTGGTTGACTGATCCTGTTGGTCCTCTCGGTGTTGTGATGTGATTGGTCCTTGGACTGGTTGACTGATCCTGTTGGTCCTCTCGGTGTTGTAAGTGTCAAAATCTCATTTTAATCTTCTCTTCATATATCGTTTAAAATCAGGCCCATGAATCGGTCACAACTAACTTTTTGGAAACTGTGTATAGGCCATCTGTATGACATGCTGTACTAATGAAGACCGTAGCCTAAAACTCAGGTATACAGATTAGTCTTCTTCTTTCTTATCTCTATTTGGAGAATGTAGGGAATTTTTCAAATGAAGCCTTCTGCCTAAACTCCAGACGCGGTCCTGTTTATTCTGCCCAACGGCCGATGCAATACAGGTTAGTAATGAAAGACAATCTCCTGAGGAAGAAATATTTAGTTGCACGATGGTAACCTTCTTCCTTCTCTACTCTTTAGCAGCTTTTAAGAATACTTCAGCGTATTTACGCCCATTTGGCCTTATATAGCCTTTTCTTATTTTAAAACGAAGCGTTTAGACTCTCGGTCAGCCGTTAAGGTGGTATAGCCACGCTGATGAGGGTCAACAGCATCAAACCCATACAGGATTGATTTTTCCATGATAATTCAAGATAGGAAGTTGACCAGTTCTCAGGGAGAAATCTGAAAAATCAACGTTCAGTTGATAGTCTCTTCGTTAATGGCAGTAAGCAATATCCAGTTACGCCATTTGGAGATGTTCTTTCACTACACTACATGTTGTTGATACTTCTGCACGCTTCCCTCAGAGATCAAAGAGCTGAACGATTGCGTTCTATCAACGGGAACTATCCTTGCAAAACTAACTATTCCTCAAACGCCCCTTTAAAGATTCAACGTCTCTATGGTAAGGGGGAAGGTTATCCTTGAGTTAGCCGTGAACCCTGGATCGTCCACACAAGTTAATTATATCTTCCTACATCATCGCCACCATATGTGGGCTCTGTCACTTTCACAGTCCCAGAGAAAGTTCTCCACCGTTTTCACCATTCTATCTTTGGTCTCCCCCCTCTCTCTCACTTCACCAACTTTAAAAATAAACACTCCTTCTACTAGAGACAATGTCAATTAACATTCTTTTATTGACATCTTGTTAATACATGCAAAAGTTCACACAGTCTTCATCATTTTAAAATGATAATTCTATATACAGTTACGAGCGTCATTCCTCATCTCCTAATCTCCTAATCAATCAACTCTGTCACCGTTTTCTTTTTTTTTTTTTTGGAATGGCGCCCTCCTATTGGTTGGCTACGGTCACGCCACCTTTGCCCCCCCCCCACTCGCCATTTAACTATTGTGTTGGAGCGGGTCGCTCCCTAAATAAATGCATATATTAGATAATAACCAAATGGAATCCTCTCTTTCTCTTTCCCAGTAAGAGACGCCTACGGAAGCCAACAGTACATAGACAGATAAAGCACATTGGCTATAGTTATTAACTAACATATGCAATTAATTAAGGCGCCAATTTATAATTGTAACAAATAGTATTTGAATCAAAACATTCAATCGGGTAAAACACGGGCGTTGCCCGGGTCATTCGGCTAGTTATATCTATATTAATAAAATGCAAATTTCATAAGAGGACATCACTAAAAACTTTCGTTACAATGCATCAATTTCGACCAAATTTTCAACATTTATGTAAAACGAGATGGAGCAGGTTTTGCTTAACGTCAAAATATTTTTCCCTAACATTAACATGCGTAACTTCGCTGTTATCGATTAAATACAAAAAAATCAACAGAGTTAATTTTATTTATATATAAATACAAAATTAAATTTCAACAGAGTTATATTTTTACATACACTAGCTAATAATCTCAATCTAAAAATATAATATAAAAAGCCAACAATGAAGAGTGAATGTAAGATAAAAAGCCAACAATGAAGAGTAAATGTAATATAAAAAGCCAACAATGAAGAATGAATGTAAGATAAAAAGCCAACAATGAAGAGTGAATGTAATATAAAAAGCCAACAATGAAGAATGAATGTAAGATAAAAAGCCAACAATGAAGAGTGAATGTAAGATAAAAAGCCAACAATGAATAGTAAATGTAATATAAAAAGCCAACAATGAAGAATGAATGTACGATTAAAAGCCAACAAAGAAGAGTAAATCTACTTATATAATTGCCTTATTCTGTCTGTGTGAAGTTCACTGTGTGAAGTTCACAGATAGAATTTGGTCAGAATATAATATAAAAAGCCAACAATGAAGAGTAAATATGATATAAAAAGCCAACAATGAAGAATGAATGTAAGATAAAAAGCCAACAATAAAGAGTAAATGTAATATAAAAAGCCAACAATGAAGAATAAATTTAAGATAAAAAGCCAACAATGAAGAGTAAATATAATATAAAAAGCCAACAATGAAGAATAAAGGCAATGTGACACGGGAAAAAATGTTCACTAGATAAAACTATGATTTTCTAATGTAGAAAATTAGGAAAGACAAAATTCAGGATGACACGGCACACAGGGACCGGGAAAAAATGTTCACTTTATCGAGAGATTCAAATTTACGAGTTTCAAATTATCAAAATATATCTTTTTTTTTTAAATAAGTTTTTAGAGAATTGTTTTAACAAATGTTCGCTAGACAAACCTTTACTCGGGTAAAACCCCGGGCGAAGCCGAGTACGTTTTATAAGTTTATAGAGAATTGTTTTAACAAATGTTCGTTAGACAAACATTCACTCGGGTAAAACCCGGGCGAAGCCGGGCACATCCGCTAGTATATATATATACATAACACAATGAATAAGGCGCCTCTGCTACCACTACAGAGTTTGGTGAAGAATCACTAGCGGGTCTCCAGCGACACCACGTATTTCGCGATCTACGAAGAAAACGTAGATGACGTGGTCCTCGAGACCAACTGGAAAATTAAAGACTGCAGGTCCTTCTACTAGATTTCCATAGTTTTCTGGTTTCTATCTCCAATCTAAAATTGCGACGAACTGAACGTTGTTCTCTCGATTGTTAAAATTATCTACAGTACCTACTTCAATGTTTGGGGCGGACTTGAACTCTTTAGTTTTACCAGTTAGCTGATGTATCGTATTTGGATTGAGAGATTTTGGCCCTCTTATAGATATATACCCTGTAACTGAAAAAGGCTACGTCGACAAATATGTATTTTTATACTGTTTTACACCTGATCTCTTCTCGATTTTAGACTTAGCTAGGGCATTCGAGATTCCTGGTCTGAAATCCGATTAAGTTTTAAAAAAAGTATGTTCTCAAACCTAACTACAGACTTCCCTCGTGTTATATTATTGGCTCAGTAGTCAATGCAGTTAAGTACGAAAGACAAAAATTGAGGAAAATCTAATGTTTTCTTTAATATACACTCATGGGCAAAACTTAAGGAAAGTTGTACCTTTTACAAGGTTATCCCAAAAGTTCGTAAACACTTGCAAAAAATTGAAATACCAATATTATTCGCCGTTATGTATAATGTCTCTGCATTTTATATAAAGTAACTATATTATGCATTATTATGTATTCGCCTTAATAAAACGTTTTAAGAAAAACACGAAATTTTGTGACAACCTTATATTCCAGTGTTTTCCTCCTTTTACTCGAAGTCACTATCGCAGTTCCCACTTTTATTATCTATTAATACAAAAAATGACCTCTTTATTATTAAGGTCACCTCTCGATCTCCATATATCGATTTCATTGGATCCCTTTTTGGGATCGAATGAGCGCGGTTGGCGCAAGAGTTTTTTTTTTTTTTTTCAAATCGAAGCTATTTCGACACCGCGGCAGGCCTGGTAAATACAGAGCCTGGCCTTGGACAGGATGGTCGGGTGCTTACGTCATCAACGTGCTGTGACGTCATAGCTCGGAAGTTGGAGAGAGAGATCGATGGTTGCGTCACGGACATGCGCGCGCATCTCTCTCGACAGGGGACCTTGTCACCTGACTTGCCCCCCTTTACAACACCTGACCTCCGTCACTGCTTCAATAAACTCAATAAGCCTTTTCTTGCGATGGAAGTCATTCTTCTATCTATGAAAATATTTTCAACGAAGCATTTTCAAGTATAAAACCTCGTTTTTTTTTTTTTGGTATGTTGACCTTGTGGTTGTTTTGATAATAATCTTGGTTCGTACCGAGTGGATGTAGATCATCAACTTAAATTCTTGATTATCTATGCTATGACGTAATAGTTTTGTACATCGAGAGAATGCAAAACATTTCGTGTTTTGATGCTGTTATGAAGTTGTTTCAAGGTTTTGTACACCGAGTAGATGGCATTAAATTTGTTCAAACAAGAGTGTTGCTGCTGCTATGAAGTTTTTAAGATTTTGTACACCTAGTGGATGCAGAAATTGATTTAAACAAAAGCCTTGATGCTGCTATAAGATTTTAAAGACTCTATACACCGAGTGGATACAGAAAATTTGTTAAAACAAAAGTCTTGATGCGAAAAAATAGTACAAATGTGACATTTTACTGGGATAAGCTGCATAAATTAAGAAAAAAAGGCATCTTCTTATCGTGCAACTAAAAGTTGCTAATGGCTTGTACGATAAGGCGATGCTTTTTCCCCCCATAATTCCCCCCCATGCTATGAGATTTTAAAGACTCTGTACACTGAGTAGATGGCATTAAATTTGTTCAAACAAGAGTCTTGCTGCTGATACGACGTTTTAAAGGTTTTGTACATCGAGTGGATGCACATACAAATTTCCACAAAGAATTTAATACCAAATTCTTTATGAAAAAATGTTCACTACTCTGCAACAAAGTGTCAGTATTACATTATTTAAATCAAGATGTAAAGCTTTAGGTTATTGAGAATTCTTCTACGCGGATCTACAATATTTGATTCAATTTTAAATATAGGACCCGTGTTCTCAGTACCTAATGGCTTATCATCTTGGTTTTTTATAAAGTGTATTGAAGAAACATTGTTGCAGAGTAGTGAAGTACTTCACTTCTAGTTCGACTAGAAGACCATGCTCTAATGGCCAATTAGTCGAGAAAATAAGCAAGCAAGTAGTGAAGTATTTCATATCGAATGTCTGCAATTTACCAAGATAGGTTTTGTATCGTTGTTGTATGTCGAGCGATGATTCTGTGACGTTTTGGAAGATTTGCGGTTTAACTGTTGAACTAGGTTGTCATTTGGTCGACTCATACCAGTTCAATTCTTCCTTCCTAACGTTCTCTTTCAATCCTTTTTATCCTTCAGAACTTTCTGCATACATTCATTTCCTCTTGATTTTATCTCCTTCTAATTCTGACGTCTTTTTTTTTGTCTGATGGTCTTCAATGGGCCTCTTTCCTCCTCAACCAAACTAATGAAGACCACTTGTGATTCTGCCAACCATCACCCAAATTGGGTGTACTTTCTAGGGATTATCAGAGAAACTCTTGTCTCGTAGCCAGGCAAGGAAGAGAGCTTGCTATAAGCAGCATAAACAAATAGTACTCAATCTCTTTGTCCATGCAAATGGCATTCAATAAAATGACTGATTGCCGCCATCTATCAGGAAATTTCGAATATTCTCATTCTATATGACTTTAGAGTTGATATGTGTGTGGTGGTGGTCTAGGTCTCCTTTGAACTTTCTACAAACATGTCGATATTTTATTTTGGTAGATTTTTGAAAGGGTTGCTTTGTTTGTTGACCTTGTAAATGAGGTGATATTTTCGGCTGTGTAGGAGAGGTTTTGTTTATTTGGAACGGAGTAATTCTGATATCCCGTACTCAGCTCTTCCTGTTGGCTGATGGCTGCCACACGTGACCTTCAAAAACGGTGACGTTTCAAAACACGGCGGTGGCCTTTTGTGGTCACGGTGATGTATATATTTTACTGGTACTTTGATTGGGGTTTACTGGTACCGTGGTGTTTACTGGTATAGTAACGTTTTATGTTACAATGAGGTTTACTGGTACAGTGAGGTTTATTAGTAGGGTGAAGTTTACTGGTACAGTGAGGTTTTCTGCTACAGTTGAGGTTTTCTGGTAGGTCAAGGTTTACTGTTATAGCGAGGTTTTCTGGTACAGTGAGGTTTTCTGGTACAGTGAGGTTTTCTGGTACAGTGAGGTTTACTGTTACGTAAAGGTTTACTGGGATAGTAATGTTTTCTGGTGCAGCGAGGTTTTCTGGTACGGTGAAGTTTACCGATACGGTGAGGTTTACTGGTACACGTAAAGGTTTACTGGTATAGCGACGTTTTATGTTACAATGAGGTTTACTGGTACAGTGAGGTTTACCTATATAGTGAGGTTTATTTGTATAGTGAGGTTTACTGGTACAGCGACGTTTTCTGGTACAGTGAAGTTTACTGGTACAGTGAGGTTTTCTGTTACGTCAAGGTTTACTGGTATAGCGACGTTTTCTGGTACAGTGAGGTTTTCTGGTACGGTGAAGTTTACTGGTACAGCGACGTTTTCTGGTACAGTGAAGATTACTGGTACAGTAAGGTTTACTGTTACGTCAAGGTTTACTGGTATAGTGAGGTTTATATTGGTTACTAGCACGGCCACATTTCCAAACAGGGGAAGACTCCAAAGACGACGTCGATCCTCAAAGGAAAAGACCATTCCAGTTCCCTGACCTCAGGGAACAACTTCCAAAAAGAAATCGATTCGAGCTGCCAGGGTCCTCTCTCTCTTTCATTGATCCCAGCCACCCTCTGTGGGGCTGCCGTTGTAGATTACCTCTTAGCATCCCAGCTGTTTACATATTGAATCATTGATGCACCTATACGTTTTAGAGACTGGAATTATGATCATGCCTATTTGAAGCACACGCGATCCAGTTCAAAACTAACTTTATTAGGTGCTTCTCAAAACGAGCAACCCATTTACACTCATGGACTATATGGATATTTGGCCCCCCAATTCTGGAATAATTAAAAATCAACGAATAGTTGATATTTATTCTGATAGATGACGCAAGCCATCAGCAAATTTTTGTTGCACGATCAGGAGATGTCTTTTTTCTTAAAACGATATAGTTTAGTTTCACCATTTCTCTCGGAACTTTCATATCAATAAAGATAATCAGTGCTAACTTCGATATTCCTTTCTCTAACGAAAACATTTTTAGACGCACGCGAATTTATAGAAAGGATGGTGAAAGTATCGGTTCACTAAAAATATAAATTGGAGACCTCTTTTACCAGGAACGTCATCTTCGATTATTGATTTTATTGGGGGAATAGATATTGATTGGTGTCCCCGTGGGGTCAGCATACTTACAGAACTACGGCAACGTGGGTTGCTGTGACATGAGGTGTACAGGTTGGCTCTGAGTTAATCTCATATCTATACTCCAACAGCTAAATTTGGAGTCAATTGAGAAAATTACATCAACTTCTGACTTTCATTCCCAATATGAAAAGGCTTTTATTTATTAATCAAGAATGGGTATTTGGCAATTCTGGAATAATTAAAAATCAACGAGAATAGTTGATATTTATTCCGATAAATGGCGCAAGCCATCAGCAACTTTCAGTTTCACGATAAGGAGATGCCTTTTTCTAAATTTCATTCCCAAGTTTTAGCGACATACTGTGGTCACCCTTTGTTCTCATTGAAAAATCAAAAATCGAATATAATTAGAATCTGTTTTTTGCTTATCCCTAGGTACACGTAGTACAGGCCATAATAATCATGGTAGGTAGAAGTAGGCGACTGCTTTTACTGTAAGTGAACCCCATGTCTACATATGTGAAAAGCAGTTCAACTTTGCACTTACAAATATGCCAGATTCCCGTTTGGTTACTTGCACTTGCTGGTAGGGGTTGGACTTTTGCAAAAATTGGGGGCCATTGGTGCATTTTTTTTTTATCAGAAAAAAAGTGCCCAATGCGGGATTTGATCCCGGATCGTAGCGGTCGAAAACTAACGGTTTAGACCATCTTTCCACCGACCCCCAAATTGAATATTAAAATTAAATAGATTATTATCTATTTATAAGAACCATACTATTAGTTTCATTGGAAATATAAAGGCGACAATATAGATTTCTAAAACGTTTAAATTAACAAAAGTTTGATATGTTTTTTTTTGTTCAACTTAATTCTTAAATTAATCTCAACCTACAAATATGATTAATGTACTTTTTTATGTAAATACGGTTTTAGAACTGTTGGGAGCTAAGACTTCCCTATTCTACCATCAAGCAGAGTAATCACCAACACCTCCAAGAAATTAATACTTTTAATTTCCTTCATAGCTAACTCATTTACATCATTTCAAAACCAAATATATACATGCAAAGTCGTCCGGTCATCTGGTCAAAAATATAAATATATAAATCTATGAAAAACAACTTATAAAAATGCTAACAACAACCTATAAATCCCTTCTCAAAAATCTCAAAAAAGAATTGCTCAGTTTGTGTTTAACAGTACCACACCAGGTAATAATATAAACGGAATCACGTGCTAGCTAAACACAATTACGTAAGTGGAGAGTGACAATTATCAGAAAGGACACCAGCAGCAGCCATAGAGGGGGGTTCGTCCTCTATTGATTGAAGGTCTATTGATTTCATCAAGAGAAAATCTCCCATTGTGTCCATCGAATTTCCTTGAACTCTTGCTCTGAAAAATGAAACCTTCGATTATTTCCGGGGATTTTTCCTTCCTTTGACCCACCCGTCACGACACCAGAGTCTGACTCAACTTTTTTTCCAACCTTGTGTGTTACGCTTGCACCACTGAGACAGTGGGGGCCTTTACCACTATGTTACATTTTCCCTTCCAAGTCATCACCCTTCTTGTATGTTACATTTTCCCTTCAAAGTCATCACCCTTTACCCTTCTTGTATGTTACATTTTCCCTTCAAAGTCATCACCCTTTACCCTTCTTGTATGTTACATTTTCCCTTCCAAGTCATCACCCTTTACCCTTCTTGTATGTTACATTTTCCCTTCCAAGTCATCACCCTTTACCCCTTCTTGTATGTTACATTTTCCCTTCAAAGTCATCACCCTTTACCCTTCTTGTATGTTACATTTTCCCTTCCAAGTCATCACCCTTTACCCTTCTTGTATGTTACATTTTCCCTTCCAAGTCATCACCCTTTACCCTTCTTGTATGTTACATTTTCCCTTCCAAGTCATCACCCTTTACCCTTCTTGTATGTTACATTTTCCCTTCCAAGTCATCACCCTTTACCCTTCTTGTATGTTACATTTTCCCTTCCAAGTCATCACCCTTTACCCTTCTTGTATGTTACATTTTCCCTTCAAAGTCACCACCCTTTACCCTTCTTGTATGTTACATTTTCCCTTCCAAGTCATCACCCTTCTTGTTTGTTACATTTTTCCTTCAAAGTCATCACCCTTTACCCTTCTTGTATGTTACATTTTCCCTTCAAAGTCATCACCCTTTACCCTTCTTGTATGTTACATTTTCCCTTCAAAGTCACCACCCTTTACCCTTCTTGTATGTTACATTTTCCCTTCAAAGTCACCACCCTTTACCCTTCTTGTATGTTACATTTTCCCTTCCAAGTCATCACCCTTCTTGTTTGTTACATTTTTCCTTCAAAGTCATCACCCTTTACCCTTCTTGTATGTTACATTTTCCCTTCAAAGTCATCACCCTTTACCCTTCTTGTATGTTACATTTTCCCTTCCAAGCCATCACCCTTCTTGTATGTTACATTTTCCCTTCCAAGTTATCACCCTTCTTGTATGTTACATTTTCCCTTCCAAGTCATCACCCTTCTTGTTTGTTACATTTTCCCTTTCAAGCCATCACCCATCTTGTATGTTACATTTTCCCTTTCAAGTCATCACCCATCTTGTATGTTACATTTTCCCTTTCAAGTCATCACCCTTCTTGTTTGTTACATTTTCCCTTTCAAGCCATCACCCATCTTGTATGTTACATTTTCCCTTTCAAGTCATCACCCTTCTTGTTTGTTACATTTTCCCTTTCAAGCCATCACCCATCTTGTATGTTACATTTTCCCTTTCAAGCCATCACCCTTCTTGTATGTTACATTTTCCCTTTCAAGCCATCACCCATCTTGTATGTTACATTTTCCCTTTCAAGTCATCACCCTTCTTGTATGTTACATTTTCCCTTTCAAGTCATCACCCTTCTTGTATGTTACATTTTCCCTTTCAAGCCATCACCCTTCTTGTATGTTACATTTTCCCTTTCAAGCCATCACCCATCTTGTATGTTACATTTTCCCTTTCAAGCCATCACCCTTCTTGTATGTTACATTTTCCCTTTCAAGCCATCACCCTTCTTGTTTGTTACATTTTCCCTTTCAAGCCATCACCCATCTTGTATGTTACATTTTCCCTTTCAAGTCATCACCCTTCTTGTATGTTACATTTTCCCTTTCAAGTCATCACCCTTCTTGTATGTTACATTTTCCCTTTCAAGCCATCACCCTTCTTGTTTGTTACATTTTCCCTTTCAAGCCATCACCCATCTTGTATGTTACACCGGACCCACGAGTCATCACCAGCCTTTACATGGTGTACACTTGCCTCATCGAGACATCGCCCTTTAACACTCGCTTCCCACTTCGTCTCAAATTTCAATAAAATTCAAACTTCTATGACAAAGAACTTGAAAAGCTATAATTGGAAATGTTGCACCAATTCCCGATATATTATTCAGGTTTATAATTATTGATCTTAATGTAAATACATATAGGCCTTTGTCAGTTTTATACGTCGGTATGTTTGAGCTGTGTTCTCTCATTGGCTCATATCTGTCGGGAGCTTATCTGTACGAAGCCGTTTTAAGGGTATCAGAACACTGGGGAAACCTTTGGAGCTGGGCCTTTCCGAATAGTTTTCTAGTTTCTGTTGGAGAAGTATGAATTATAGTTTTTATTGGAAATAAAGTAAGAAATTCTAAAAATAATTTCAATTCTTACTTTACTTCCAATTACAGAAAATTTTATTAGTAGAAAGCAAGAGTTTCCATGTATATCATCTATTTATCTTCAACTATTCATAGTTTAGTGGCTGGCAATCTTCGTTTCCTCTTCGAAGCTTTCTTTCAACGGCTAGTCAACAACAACAAACAACAAAAAAGCCTTTATTTAGGGTCACTGACCCTATACAGGATTCACCAGAGGTATGCATAAGAACAAAGCAGTGAGACAACGGAAATAGCGATATATACAGAGTAAAAAGAGAAAGAAAAAAAAAAAAAAAAACAAGAAAAGGAAAAAAAAAAATAATAAGAAGAAGAAAGAGGGAAGCAAGAAATCAACACAAAAAGAGTAGCAGTAAGAAAGTGAGGAGTGAGTATCACTTGGCCTTCTTCTGAGATATGGACTTGTGGAAACCATAAAACGCCGTAGCAATATACTTATTCTGGGTCATATTGTCAATTATTGATGGAAGTGAAGCACAGAGTTGCCCAGTTTTGAGCATAAGGGTTCTTCTTTCTTCTTTCAGAGCAGAGCAATCAAAAATATAGTGAGTGATTTCATTTTGTAGTTTTGAATTACAGAAGGTACAAGTCGGGTCCTCACCGCAGAGCATCTTGGTGTGGTTTTCTCTAAAAAAACTTGAAAGTATTCTAACTTGTGCGAGTAGTCTTACAACCGGGAAAGGAAAATCCCCTAAAAGGTATCCCTCCGTCATGAAAGATATGTGAATGTCTTTGTAGTGAGAGTATAGCTTAGATTTATCCATTCTTGTAAGGTCGTTTTGTATAGATTGGTCTGCCGCTGTTTTTTAAGAGCCCTGTAATCGCGCTCCTCAGCGTTTCAGGGTCATCACAGGAAACAAGTGCAGGGGATCCATTATCGTTAAGCAGATTAGTGAGCTTTTAATGAAACCGATGGGTGTGCCCGAAGCATTAGAGAGTTCCCGTGTTCTATTAAAACATATACGTGGCAATCTGTCACTGCTCATATTCAACACCCGCAGCCAATACTTCAGGGTTAATTTTAAGGCTGTTACACTCAATGAGATACGACCGGTTTCTAATCTGATTAGGTAACCTGGAGTGTATCTGGGCAGATTCAGGAACCTACGGATAAATATGTCTTGTATATTGTCCAGTAAGTCTTTATGCTCTGTTGCCCATAATGGAGCGGCATACATCAGGACAGCTCTCACTATTGTATCAAAGAGTTTGATTGATAAATTTATTGACTTTGCTTTTGATTTTATTAATATTGGGTGTGTGGCGTTAATTGCTGTAAGTGCTTTTCCTTTAAAGTAATTTGCCGGGTGAGTAGTTGTTATTGTTGGTGTCAGAGGGAATCCCAAGTATTTCAACGGCTAGTCTTTTAATGCTACCGTAGAGAATGTATCAAGTATATTAGAATGGTATAAAGCCCAGTATATATCTACATACGTATCCCAAACAACCACATTTATTACATTTCACCGCTACAATCCACATCGAAGGTTATCCGTATATTAAAGTAAGAAATCCTAAATAATTTCACAATTCTTAACTACAGAAAACTCTCTCTTTGTAACGGTATTAGTATCTATCCATTTCTCTTCAACCATCAGGTTGGTTGCTGGCGATCTTCGTTTCCTCTTCGAAGCTTCCTATAAGCCGTATAAGACTAGTCTTCTGATGGTATCGTAGAGATCATATCAAGTTTATTAGAATGGTTTAAAACCCAACATATCTACATATTCGTATTCCAACCCCATTTATGTAATTTCTCATCGCTACAATCGAGGGTAATCCCTTTATTAAAGTAAGAAAATCCTAAAAAAAAAAAAAAAATTCAAATCTTAATTACAGAAAACTCTCTCTGTAATGGTATACGAAATGGTATACGTACAAAACACAAGAACTTCCAGGTATATCATCTATACATTTCTCTTCAACCATCCATAGGTTTGTGGCTGGAAATATTCATGTCCTCTTAGAAGCATCCTTTCTAAGGCAAGTCTTCAAATGGTACCGTAGAGAGGATATTAGAATGGTATAAAACCCAGTATATCTACATATACGTATCCCAACCCCATTTATGTAATTTCTTAACCCCCCAACCCATCGAAGATTATTCTTATATTGAAGTAAGAAATCCCAAATAAAATATCAATTCTTAACTAAAGAAATCTCTCTTTGTGTAGCAGTAATAGTTCAAAAGCAGGGACTTCCATAGGTTGGTAGCTGGGATTCATTAGAAGCTTCCTTTCTACGGCTAGTCTACAGATGGTATCGTAGAGAGAGAAGTATATCAGAATGGTATAAAGCCCAGTATATATTTACATACCTATTTCAACCCCATTTATTACATTTCACCGCCACAAAATCGAAGGTAATCCATATATTAAAGTAAAAATCCCAAATAATTTCAATTCTTAATGACAGAAAGCTCGCTCTGTAGAAAACACAGTATAAAACAAGAACTTCCAAGTATATCATCTATCTACTTCTCTTCAACCATCCATAGTTTAGTGGCTGGCAATATTCATGTCCTCTGATGATATCGTAGAGAGGGTATCAAGTATATTAAAATGGTATAAAGCCCAGTATATATTTACATTACGTATTTCAACCCCATTTATTACATTTTACCGCTACAATCGAAGGTAAATCCGTATGAGAATAAAGGAAAGAAAGAGATCAGGTTTTTCTGTAATGTGCGTGGATGATGCATGGTTACTGCCCTCCCGGCAACAAAGACATGGTCGTCGTGGTGACTCACCTCCTTTTGGAGAACTCCCCATTTTCCTACTACACTTGATTCCACTTAATCGGGACTTCAGTTAATTGGGACACCCCACTCCCCTTTTTTAGGGTACAAATTGTGGGAATATAGCAATGATTTGATAACGTTACTTGTCTAAATGTAGATATCGATTTAATTTTCTCTCTCATTTTTTAACCTCTTCACTCTGATAGTTGTCCCGATAGAATTGCTTTCTTGTTTCAAAATCACTTTATTAGGTACAGCTCAAAAAAGAGCAACCTAGTTTATGATATTTGTAACAATGAATAATATATAAAATAATATGAAAGAAGCAAAGTCACACTGAGTGGTAATTCCAGGTCTTCAGACCAACAGCATCCCTCTTTCCTACTCCATGATGTCTACACTCCATGTCAGGAGACCAAAAGAAGCAAAGTCACACTGAGTGGTACTTCCAGGTCTTCAGACCAACAGCACCCATCTTTCCTTCTCCATGATGTCTACATATATCTCAAAAATACCTCTGGGAAACCCCAGGACTATAATAGAAAAGCTGAGACAATGGAACCTAATGAAGATCGTTTAAACGACTTGAGCAATAAGCAACAACAACATTAATAATATGTGAAGGTTATTCACATATTAAAACAAAATTTAAACGCGGGATTCAATCCATGTTCATGGCTGTCTGGAATTGAGGTTGTTACCCATTCGCTTACCGACTCTTATATGCACTGCTCTCTATCCCTCTTAACAAAGTGTGTATTTATATAAAATAAATCTTTAAATAAAAAGGCATATATTGGATCTAAATACCATTTATTTTACCAATATTTCAGTTGGTTGAACGCCAACCTTTATCAAAGTATTATAACATAAGATTTATAATACCTTGATAAAGGTTGGCGTTCAGCCAACTGAAATATTGGTAAAATAAATGATATTTTGATACAATATATGCCTTTTTTATTTAAAGATTTATTTATGGATTGCTCTATTTTCAATAAAAATAAAAATAGTTGTAATTTATATTAGTTTTATCACAGTTCTTTTTTTCATTTGTTCTAGTAAAACAGATGTCTTTCACTACCACTACTAAATGATTTTATTTTAGAAAAAATTGAAACCTACGCGCTATAGTTTATATTTCCTATGACAGGTGGCGTGGTAAGGCATCACGTTGTCTAAAGGTGATTCACCGAAAGATTGCTGCGCTGATGATAAAGAATTTCTACCGTGTTCCCGCCGATGTGTCGGCTGAATAGGAAGTCTCCCTACCCTATAGTGACAAGTTCAAAACCCAGAAGGAGTTGAAGAAAAAGACATTGGGATTTGGCTAAAATTTTTGTGACGTGTAATGAATGACAAAATTTTGGATACATAACATCTGAAAAAAAAAGGTAACATTTTAATTTTTTTTTCCCATTATATATCGTTTTGCAAATGTATAATAGCTCGTAGATTTATGCCAAGTTTCATAATATTCTACCAGTTGGTTGTAGTAGCTGGGTGTTTATTCGATTTTATAAATAATAATCATAACGCCTTCCGAGAATGGAGTTTTTGCTTTATTTTTACCATTATAAGGTTGTCCCAAAAGTAAACATATTGCCACGTGGAAAATTAGGGAAGACCAACTTCGGGATGAAACAACAATTTATTTAAGGCAAGAACAAACTATGAAGGATAAACAAAAGATCAGCCACGAGGGAAATTTACAGAGTAGCAAAATATAAACGAAAAAATAACCACTCTGTTAATAAAAATAATAAAATTAATAAATACTTTGTTACAATATTATGTTTATGATTTATATTTTGTAAGTATTTACGAACTTTTGGAACAACCTTGGTGATTCTGAAACTTGGCTTATCTGCTGATTGACCACTCTTGATATAGGACATCAGAGAATAAATCATTTTCTATAAGAATTCTGTTATAATTTTACCAAGGTTACCAATATTACCAAGGTTATCCCAAAGGTTCGTAAACACTTGCAAAATATAAATCATAATATGTTTACGAACTTTTGGGACAACCTTATATTTCAAGTTTTCTGGTATTACAAAGCCTTCTACATAAGTATATGAGTACATACTCCTGTATAAGGATTTGTAATCTCCGAAAGCTTGAGTAAATGTAAAATAAAACATGATAATCATAATCGGAAGCCGTTTTGTTTATGATTTATATGTGAAGAAATTATTATTTATATACAATAGAACCTCCCTATAAAGCACACCTAATTTCAGAGTCAAAGTATCCTTTAGGGAGAGGTGTTCTTTTACTGGAGAGTTACTAAATAGTAAAAATGGTAATTTTGTAAATTAAAACTGTCCTTTGTAAGGTGCATAAATTATGAAAAAGACATCTCCTTATCGTGCAACTGAAAGTTGCTGATGGCTTGCGCCATCTATCGGAATAAATATCAACTATTCTCGTTGGTTTTTAATTATTCCAGAATTGACCAAATACCCATTCTTGATTAATCAAGAAGAGCTAACCACGGACGCGTTTCGGGCTGTTGGCCCTCATCAGCGTGGTGCAAGCTGTCAACTGTCCTTTGTAGAGAGGTGTTCTCTAAAGTGAGTGTCCTCTCATGGAGGTTCTACTGTATATTGAAGAGGATTTTACTTCTAGAATATTCGATTTTAAGAAATTTTGCTCAAGTTGCCGGTTGTTGAAGACGATGGCTGTTGAGAAGTTTACCACGTTCTTGTCAGATTTGACCCAAGTCTCGGTCAGTAGGTTGGTCGTATTTCCCAACCTCTCTTCTACAGACTGCAGAATTTGTAGATAAATTATTGAAATTAAGACGTTTCATTTTCTTCTTTTAAAGTTTTCCTCGTGTTTTCTCTATAACTTTTCTCTCCCCGCCTCTCTCGACCGTTTTTTATACGGTAACCCTTTCTTTGTAACGTAGGGGTCAGGTACTTCGTTTTTTTTTTCCCTCTGCCTTTGTTTTTGTTTAATTGCCTTTGTCCCTGCATCAAGTCTTTGTTTGTCAATATGAACATTTCTTTTAGGCCTATTCTTCATTCACTTATAACCTGCTTTGTTATATGGTGATCTTTTAGTCAAATGTTTCTTGTACTTGGGCGACTTTTTGGGGATATATAATCCTGGGGGAGAAATCTATCCGTGACAACCTGTTTTGTCTTGTTGTCATAAAGGGAGATTATGGTTTTACGGGCTACTAACCAAAGTGTTATGATTTTTGAGTCCAAAAAAAGAATGTAGAAAGCAGACAAGCCGCAATACACTATAGCAATGTACCAACAAGTTAGGTAATGTTTTGTTTTCCACTGTGTACTTGAGGCTTTCGAATGGATTATTGGGAGCCTCCGCTATTTACACCTTCTTTTCCCCCAACAATATCTTCTAAAGATTCTAGGTATACAGTGTTTTTGGACGAATATGGTAAGGATTGACATAAGTACTTGAGTGACATCTCAGTTTCTGTGACGTATCGGATTTTTGTCAATCGACATTTTGCGTCATGGCTGATAAGTCAGATGCATCCTTTGACATCGTTCTTGTCAATTGACTGACCTCAGTATATATGTGACATTTAGTCTTTCAATTTCTTTAATGTTGAAGCTAACCGAAATTCGATGTGTGGAAAGCTGAAAAAAATCTATCCGTGACAACCTGTATTGTCTTACTGTCATGTGCTAGTACTTGGGTGACATCTCAGTATCTGTGACATGTCTGATTTTTGTCAATCGACATTTGGCGTCATGACTGATAAGTTAGATACATCTTTTGACAACGTTCTTGTTTTCTTTCTTATTTCCACTCAATCATATTAGGATATCAAGTTGTGACCCTTGATGGTGTCTGTTTGACAACCATCATGACTGGGTGAAGTAGAATGTGTCTGTCTTTGTCATTAAGACTGGGAGCACTACTCAGTAGCAGGCCGACTTAGCTCCAAAAGAAATGGCCGCCTCTGAGATGAGAAACAGACACCATGTGCAGCCGCTCCTAACATGGAGTACAAACACTACTGTATCCCTGGATTAGGAGCCCTTACAGGATACAATCAGCCGGGCCAGCAGAGCCCAGGTTTTTTAGCAAGCTTGTTACTGCTCCCCCTCCTCCTTATTCAGCCGGGCTTGGGACCGGTAAAGGCGGAGTTCTTGTCATTTGGATGACCTCAGTATATATGTGACATTTAGTTTTTCAATTTCTTTAATGTTGGCGATTTTTTTGTCAATTGATTTTAGTTAGAATGTAGTCTGTGACATTTGGGTTTGTTTTCAAATGCTGATGTTAAATGAAATCTGTAGAAGTCTTTGATAACTTCATCATATTTGAAATATCTGGAAATTGCGCATTGATAAAAATGACTTTCAGCAAGTTTTTATTTTTAAAGATAAATATTTATTGGGAGCTTTCGGGTCTTGTCCTTTCTCAATCTGTAGCTAAAATAAGTAGAGTCATTTATGATAATGCTATGAACCCCTCCCTCATCCTGATGAGCTAAATACCATCGGATAAAGCCGCAGTATAGTTGACTAACGTACAGGAAAGTGTAGTCTCTGTGTATTGAAGATCAAGTCAGGGGACAACTACTCGATCCGGCATATTTCACATATAATACCTCATATAATTCCTCATATAATATCACATATAATTCCTCAAATTATCTTAAACAAACAAAACTGTTGTTTGAAAAATAGTATAAAAGTGAATGTGTACTGGGATCTGATGGATAAATTAAGAAAAAGACATCTCTTGATCATGTAACTAAACGTTGCTGATTGCTTTATATATCAAATAATCATTGATTTTTAATTATTCCAGAATTAGCCAAATACCTATTCTTGATTAATCAAGAAAAGCTAACCACGTAGGCGTTTTCGAGCTGTCTTTTGACCAATTTGGCCAATTCTGGAATAATTAAAAATCAACGATTAGTTGATATTTATTCCGACAGATGGCACAAGCCATCAGCAACTTTTTATTGCACGATCAGGAGATGCCTTTTTCTTAAAACTATTAATTGCCAGTATCTCGTGTAAATGCTAGTAAACGTTATATATTTATGTGTTTACAAAGCTGCGTAAGCAAACCGTTACGTCTCAAACGAATGTTTTAATACTGTAAAATTGAATTGGAGATTTTATAAAATATTTGTCTTAAATCCGATTTGTACTTATTATTAATATATTTATAGCACTCTGGGGAACCACACAGAGGATATCTTAGTCTTAAATGGTATATGGTATAGTCTCAAATCGAAAATCGACTTTAGACTCATTGACATACACAAAACTTAAGGAAGTTGTACCTTTCATCATGTATATCGGGACTCAGACAATAACTCTGAAAGATATTACAGTGACCTTTATTGAAGACATACCCGATAACCAAATGTGAACAAAATTGCCTCTGTCTCCTTTTTGGACGGTCATTAGCTCGTGTATTGCAGGGTCTTTATTTCCTTCTTGTATACTCTACATACTTCTCTCGTCGATTTACCGGTAATTGTCTCTCCACTTCTTACATTTATAATATCGAAAAAATGGTACAAATGTGAAATTGTATGTAAATACGATCCCGAGTCGCGGGGCTTTCGAAAATTTATGCAACTTCTTCACACCAACAAACAACTCCCTTCTTCAAATTAAAGATACTTCAGCCAGTAAATCTTTTTATTATCTCGACGTTTCGACAATTTTTTTTGTCCTCGTCAGGATTTACTGGCCGAAGTATCTTTAATTTGAAGAACTATGAATGCCGGCCAGGGGCAACCTCTATCTTTACGATAAACAACTCCCTGTTGTCGTTAACATTTCCACGTGGAAAATTAGGGAAGACAAACTTCAAGAAAGATCTTTATTTTGGATATGTACATATTTGATATTTGCATATATCTAGGGGAATCAATGATCCATCACTGGCAGTTTGTCGTCCCAGACTGACGTCACCAATCTGTGCTTGCAGGCTCTCAGACTGCGAGCCTTCCTAGAACAATGCCTCCAACAGCAGGGCCGTCTAAAGGTAAGTCCTTAACATGCTAACTGATAATGACAGACCGATTGAACCGAAATACCGACGGTGTTAACAAACGACATGCTCAAATATTCACGTTAGAGAGAATATAGTTTTAGAAGCTACTAACCAAAGTGTAATAAAAAAAAAAAAAGAATGTCAGAAGTGGGATTCGAACCCACGCCTACAAGAGTAGACTGCGACCTGAACGCAGCGCCTTAGACCGCTCGGCCATCCTGACATAAAGGCCTACGGATAAAGAGATAATATAGTTTTACGGGTACTAACCAAAGTATGATTTTCGAGCCCAAAAAAATGAATGTAGCAATCAGACAAGCCGCAATACACTATAGAAAAGTACCGTTAGGTTAGGTAATGTTTTGTTTTCCACTGTGTAATCAAGGTATTCGAATGGATTCTTGAAAAATATCTCCGCCATTTTACTCCTTTTTTTCACCAACAATATCTTCCAAAGATTCTAGGCACACAGTGTTTTTGGATGAATATATGGTAAGGATTCAAAATAATCGTTCTAGACATTCTTTTTTTGAAAAGGATTGAAAATAATCGCTCTATACATCTTGTTTCAAACATATCATCTATCTTTGTTTTAAATACTTTTTTAAAATACAGATATTTGTTAATGCGAATTTTCCCCCTGGTCCCTTGGAATCTGTATTAAAGAGAGAGGTATTACATACAGCATAATAAACTGTATTCGACATCTCGATAAAATAAAATCAGGCTTTCAAGGATAATGTGAAACAAATAGTAAAAATGTGAAATTGTACTGAGGGATAAGGTGGATAAATTAAGATATCTCCTTATCGTGAAAATGAAAGTTGCTGATGGCTTGTCCATCTATCGGAATAAATATCACAACTATTCGTTGATTTAAAAAAAATATTATATTCCAGAATTGGGGTCAAATAATTTTTAAAAATCAATAAATAGTTAATATTTATTTCGATAGATGTAATTGTTGGAATATTACACAGAGTAACAATGGCTATAGATGAGCTCGTGTTTGAAAAGGAACTTGTATGTATATAATGTTTTGTTGTTTTTGTTGTTTTCATGTAAAACATATACCAAGATTTGTTTTGTATAATTACTATTAATAATAAATAATATGTAAAGTTAAATTGGTTACGTCCTTCTTACTTACTTTAATTATATAACAGACGTAAGCCATCAGCAATTTTCAGTTGCATGATAAGGAGATGCCTTTTTCTTAATTGATGTATATTATCCTAGTACAATATCACATTTGTACTTCTTTTTCCTTGAAATCTGGTTATTTTCACCTTAATATTCCCCACATCTGGCATCCAACAAACCCAATAAAATGGCACTGACCTGCGCACGATCAATACCCTCGAGAAAATCCAATCTTTTACCATTTTATGCTCCATGGCTTTTTGGACGGTCATTAGCTTGTGTATTGCAGGGTCTTTATTTCCTTCTTGTATATTCTACATACTTCTCTCGTCGATTTACCGGTAATTGTCTCTCAACTTCTTACATTTATAATATCGAAAAAATGGTACAAATGTGAAATTGTATGTAAATACGATCTTGGGTGTCAGGGCTTTCGAAAATCTACGGTTTATGCAACTCCTTCACACCAACAAACAACTCCCTTCTACAAATTAAATATACTTCAGCCAGTAAATCTTTTTATTATCTCGACGTTTCGACAAAAATCATTTGTCCTCGTCAGGATTTACTGGCCGAAATATCTTTAATTTGAAGAACTATGAATGCCGGCCAGGGGCAGCCTCTATCTTTACGATAAACAACTCCCTGTTGTCGTTAATATTGCCACGTGGAAAATTAGGGAAGACAAACTTCAGGAAATATCTTTATTTACGGGGCTACTAACCAAAATAAAATGATTTTTGAGCCCCAATGTCCGTGTAAAGCGGAATATATACAAACCACTATGACCAGGCTGGGGAGGCTAGGGACAGGATCTCCGTCAGGAAAGTGGCAGGTTAGGCCGGATTGGGTACGCGGAGTTCAGGAGGCAGGAAGAGAGGACTAGAACTTTGCAGCTCTAGCTCTGGCAGTTGGGCAAGACATTGATCTTGCCTCGTGGTTGGCAGAGAGGCCCTTGGCTGAGCAGTTAGCGCATTTGGCCTTGCGCGGGTTGGCGAGAGTTGGACAGCTTCGGCCTTGGTGGTCACTAGAAGCGCAGTGGAAGCAGGTGACCGTAGCCTTGGTGCACCTATCGGCGTTGTGGCCGTAGCCACAGCAGCGGTAGCAGACGCGGACAGACTCCTCGTAGTTCGGGATCACGTGGTCCACAATGATCCTGCCGCGTCTTTCAATGGCCTTGTAGGAAGCCAAGTCCAGCTCAATGAAGGCCGTGCAGGTGCCATTTCTGGTCGGAGATCTGTGTCCCACTCGGACAGACTTGTCTCCAAGAAGTTGGCTGGGGGCATCGGTGGAAAGGAAGGCCTTGACAATGTCCTCATCCGCGGTTTCCGCCTCCACGTTGAAGAGGCAGATTCTTGGGAGGAATTGCCTCGGTTCCCTGACTTTCAGGCCTTGGAGCTTGTTGTCCAGGGCAGAGCTGACGGCAGGAACAAACTTCAGGAATAGACAGCAATTTATTTAAGGCAAGAACAAACTATGAAGGATAAACAAAAGATAAAGAATGAGGGAGGCTTACAGAGTAGTAAAATATAAACATAAACATGATACTCTGCTAATACTAGTGTAAAATAATAATATTGTTCAATATTATACTATAATATTGTTCTTTCGCTTGGTTTTATAAAAACAAAAGTGTAGCGGTGACCCTGGGGACAATCCCCACCCCCGGCGGAGTCAGTACCTGCCAGCGATGGAAGTAACGTGATATATGCCGGGGTCACTACGGAAGGTTATCAAGGTCTGGGATATACAACATGGCCCACTTCCTCCCCCATAAATTATTGTGTGGGGGAGGGTGGATAGGATTCTTCCCCTCATGGTCTTATTACCCGATCTTTCCCCTACAGGGAACTCTGAAATGTGGCTGACTAACGGGGCAATGGCACCCCAATCATTCCATGGAGCAACAATTAAACATAAATGGAACACCGAAGAAAATGGGAGAGCTGAGTAGACTGCTGTATGAACATTTTTGGACAAGACACCACCACGCGACCTTTCTAGTTTGTAGAGACTGTCAATAGATGGTGTCTAGTTTGTTTTTATTTCTAATTTTACTGGAAAATACCCTTTCTCTGCTCTTATCAAGATCAGTTTCCTCTTATCAAAGTTTTTATTCATCTATACTGCATATAAACTAAATGTACATTGAATATGCATATACAGTCATGTACAGAAGGAAGTGGAAAGTCTTTGATTTCGCATGTCGTCTTTTTTTTTTTTTTTTTGTAGGAGACAAGTAATTTTGTTCACACTTGGTTATCTCGTGTATCTTCAATAAAGGTCACTGTAATATCTTTCAGAGTTATTGTCTGAATCCCGATATACATGCTAAAAGGTACAACTTCCTTAAGTTTTGTTCCTCCAGAATGTAGTTATATAATCAAGAGATATTTTTTCTTATTATGCTACCACCCCTGACCATCGTCTCTTCTCTACGTTTTGCAGTTTTATAAAAACCTATAAATGTACATACAATGCCTCCCTCTCTCTCTCTCTCCCATTTACTACATGTATTTTTATCGTCATTCTAATATCAATTTTATAGTGAATATGCACACAGAGAGAGAGAGAGAGAGAAAGTGCGCTCTGCCTATATTATCTACCAATAATAAATGCTATTTTGATTTTTTTTTAAGAGAAAAAAAGCAAAGTTCTTTTTTTTTCTCTCTCTCTCTCTCTGCCAAGACCCGAATCTACAAATACTTCCTGGCCCTGGAGTTGCGGGGGGTCCAAGAAGACCCTCTCCTGGTCTGGAGGAGGACCCCTTCGAGATGGTGGAGCCTTCCTCACACATAAATCATTGTAAATATTCCCATTATTCTTCATTAATTTTGTAAAACATAATTGACAAGATGTCAATAAAGGGTGTTTCAATCTCAATCTCTATACACACTTAGGATAAAAATGTACTCTGGCAAAGTCTGGTCCTTACACCCGGATTATTCGTCTAATTTACGTATAAAAAGATAATCAGAATAGAAATAGGTAGAATAAAATTGAATATGAATGATAGAATACAGAATTAGTTTAAAGATTATTATTGGATAGAGGGTTTTTGATATCCCACTACGGGCACGTATTGGAGGTGGTATGAAAGGTGTCCTCGCGTGTGTATACTGAACGAGCAAGTAGCTCTATTGTGATGAGCCAAGCCATGTGACCTGGAAGAGATTGATAGTCAGCGGTCTGTTACGTAAGAGCGAGCGTGACCACGTACATTGCCCCCACACACCGTACAAGCTGTGATGATTGTTGGCCAATGTCCGGGGTTCAGTACACTGGCCCCGCGGGCGTTGGCTTACCTCCGCTGGCGTAATGGCCTGCTCGGTGATATGTGCTGGGGTGACACGACTACACTCGTGAACAGTCTTTGATGTCCCCGGTCGTCTGTTTTTTTTTTTTTTTGAAAGAGACAAAAGCAATTTTGTTCACACTTGGTTATCTCGTGTGTCTTCAATAAAGGTCAATGTATATCAAATATCGTTCAAAGTTATTGTCTCAATCCCAATATATATGCTATAAGCTACATCTTCCTAAAGTTTTGTTTTTCTCCGTGAGTGTAATAGGATCATGATGAAAATAACCAAAGATAACACATTGTTGTCAATAAGATTGGAATTGTCAGTTCAAAATTGTCATCCTCATGTTTCTCTTCCCTCATTTTTCTACGTGACTCTACATTCATGGACAAAACTTAAGAAAGTAGAACATGTAACAACTGTCCTGGTTGGAACTAACACCTACCCACATATTCTCATGTCCAGCAATGGCCGCAGCCTTGCAGAAAATTGACCCAGAGCAGCAGCTTTACACACCCAAGATAGAGAACGACTGATGTGATAGAGAGGCATGGAGACATATGTTCATTGGACACAACAACATCAACAGACATAAGGTATTGTCGATACTCTTTATAACCCAAGTACACGGAGTTCATGGCTTGTGTTCATAAAACAGTGTGTCCAATACACAATATTCGATGCTTACATGAACTATCACACTGGCATGGTGGATTAAACTTAGCAAAACCGCTTGTAGGGTTCACCAGTGATGAGCCAGGCCCTTCCAATATTTTCCACCCATTTCAATAAGGACAGTTAGATAGCGTTTTATTCGTAAAATTAAAAACAAATCGTGCTGTAAATATTTTGATATTTTGTAGATATGGTACAGATAATCCTGATGGATGTGAACATACCACATGTTTACTTATTTATGAGGACATTTTGGATCAGATATGTAGTTGCTATCCTCCGATATTCCTACAAGGCGTCTATCTTCTCTTCGGAGCACTTCTCTACAGCCTTTATTTGTGAACGATTTACACTCATAGACAGAACTTAAGGAAGTTGTACCTTTTAGCATGTATATCGGGATTGAGACAATAACTCTGAAAGATACACTCATGGACAAAACTTAAGGAAGTTGTACCTTTTAGCATGTATATCGGGATTGAGACAATAACTCTGAAAGATACACTCATGGACAAAACTTAAGGAAGTTGTACTTTTTAGCATGTATATCGGGATTCAGACAATAACTCTGAAAGATACACTCATGGACTAAACTTAAGGAAGCTGTACCTTTTAGCATGTATATCGGAATTCAGACAATAACTCTGAAAGATACACTCATGGACAAAACTTAAGGAAGTTGTACCTTTTAGCATGTATATCGGAATTCAGACAATAACTCTGAAAGATACACTCATAGACAAAACTTAAGGAAGTTGTACCTTTTACCATGTATATCGGAATTCAGACAATAACTCTGAAAGATACACTCATAGACAAATCTTAAGGAAGTTGTACCTTTTACCATGTATATCGGAATTCAGACAATAACTCTGAAAGATACACTCATGGACAAAACTTAAGGAAGTTGTACCTTTTAGCATGTATATCGGAATTCAGACAATAACTCTGAAAGATACACTCATAGACAAAACTTAAGGAAGTTGTACCTTTTACCATGTATATCGGAATTCAGACAATAACTCTGAAAGATACACTCATAGACAAATCTTAAGGAAGTTGTACCTTTTACCATGTATATCGGAATTCAGACAATAACTCTGAAAGATACACTCATGGACAAAACTTAAGGAAGTTGTACCTTTTAGCATGTATATCGGAATTCAGACAATAACTCTGAAAGATGCACTCATGGACTAAACTTAAAGAAGTTGTACCTTTCAGCATGTATATCGGTATTCAGACAATAACTCTGAAAGATGCACTCATGGACTAAACTTAAGGAAGTTGTACCTTTCAGCATGTATATCGGTATTCAGACAATAACTCTGAAAGATACACTCATGGACAAAACTTAAGGAAGTTGAACCTTTTAGCATGTATATCGGTATTCAGACAATAACTCTGAAAGATACACTCATGGACTAAACTTAAGGAAGTTGTACCTTTCAGCATGTATATCGGAATTCAGAAAATAATTCTGAAAGACATCACAGTGACCTTTATTGAAGATACACCAGATAACCAAGTGTGAACAAAATTGCCTCCTTCTCCTTCAATAAGCAGATAACCAGTGACATCAAAGACTTTACACTTCCTTAAGTTTTGTCCATTAGTGTATACCAAATATAAATATTTCGTCCAATATTACCTCGTTATCGTTAATGAATTTGATATAGATTTTGCACTCAGTAAGTGACGGAATCTATATAACTAAAAGGCGGAGATTGGACTTTGTAAAATAATCGAGAAGCTATTGAAGAAATAATTTCTTTAAAAAAAAGTTTCAATGTGAGTTTTCAAACCTTTCCATAGTATGGTGATGTATCAGCTCTCTAATTCTGCCTAACCTCATTGTAAGGGGCTTTGTCCAGATTGTGCGATAACTAACTCCGCCTTTATAAAATCGCCTCGAAAATTTTGTGGGCATTTTTTGGGGGGGGAATTTCAAAAGTGAAGCTCTGGAAGTTGCGAGGTTGTTACACCATCCCTACCGCAGCACGGCTTCATGACTAAGTAGCCGGGGACGAGGTGATTAACCAAATTAGAACGATCCGACACTTCCTCTGGCGTCCATTGTCTCGGGATGTTGCCCTCCGTGTCCCACTGGTCGAGGAACTAGACCCCTAGTGTCTACCCCGCGGATTGTAGATAAGGACCTTGTAGCTCTTTGTACACAACCGAGATTCAGGGAGATACCCTAGACATTGTGTACAGTCACCAGAGCTCGATATTGTAGATGCAGGTCTTGTTCCATGTAACTTTGTACACATCCGAGGTTCAGGAAGAGACCCTAGATTGTGTATACACTCACCAGACTAGTATCTACTCCACGGATTGTAGATAAGAACCTTGTAGCTCTTTGTACACAACCGAGATTCAGGGAGATACCCTAGACATTGTGTACAGTCACCAGAGCTCGATATTGTAGATGCAGGTCTTGTTCCATGTAGCTCATTGTACACATCCGAGGTTCAGGAAGAGAGAAAATACGACTTTACGGGCTACTAACCAAAGTAAATTCAAGGAGATACCCTAGAATTTGTGTACAGTCACCAAAGCTCACCAAATGTTTAAAAAAAGTCCTTGTACCTTGTAGACCTGAAAAACCCTGGACAATTGCCTTCTGTCTAGTCATTAG
>CP092883.1:52220316-52383536 GCA_030710605.1 Cordylochernes scorpioides | reverse complement strand
CACCGTCGTTTTTCAGCAGAAATCTGCGATATTCCCCAACCAAAGCGAAGTTAAAGAGACTAAACAAGGAACGAATGTTTCGGGTCAAGACGCTGCAAGGAACGAAATCAGTGAAACGTACCCTACCACCTTGAGGAGAATGGTCAACCGTACGATCAGAAACGACAAGGGAGAATCGAAGTGCTTCAACTGCAATCAGTTTGGACACATTGCCAGAGACTGCCCAGCACCCAGGACTACGTTGACATGCCGAGGATGCGGTCAAACGGGACACAAGGAAAGGAATTGCACAAGACCCAAAGAAGGACTAAAAGTAGCCAACCTGGAAGTCGAAGGACTGGAGACTGTCCCGCCAGATGTATATTTGAAGGATGTCAAGATCGACAACAAGGAAACCGTGAAGACAATGATAGACACCGGGAGCAGCAGTTGTCTAATGAGAGAATCGGTCGCAAGGAGGATCAGCGTCGACATCGAACCAGACTCGACTAGTCTGTACGGCATCGGTAACCAGACTGCACCAGCTGCCAGGACCGTTGGGAAGACGACAGTCGACCTGGAGATTGATGGCATCGTCGGAAGGGAAATCACTGTATTCATTGTCAACGATGATGCCCAACCCTTTGACCTATTAATTGGAAGAACATGGACAGATCTGCCCTACGTATCCTTCACCAGAATTGGTAAAAACTTGCATATTGGCTATTCATCCGAATTTCTGTTTGCTAATCTGCAAGAAGAAATCAAGTCGCATCGAATTGAGAGCAACCGAAACTGTTCAGTTGGAGAGCGACTCCATTAACTTTACAAGTGCAATCACAGACGAGGTAAAGGACGGATATGTATTGTTCACAGGAGTAGATGACGCCTGTGTCGATTCCCTATTGGAAGTGGTCGATGGAAAGACGACCGTACCCATCATCTCAGCTGGCAAGGGCAAGTTGAGAGTAAGGAAGAACCAATGTGTAGGGCGAGTTGAACTACTGAACCTTGATGATATTGTTGTTAACCTGGACGTCGCAGAGGATTCGTTTCAGACTAAAAATGAAGAGAAGAGGGAAGGACAAGACCAAATGAAACGTAAGTGCCCCATACTGCCTGAGGACATCAACGTCAATCATTCTCTGACTTCGAAAGAAAGACAAGAAATCCTAGATGTAGTAAACGAGTATAGAGACTGTTTCGCTCTTGGCATGGAGGAATTAGGGTGCACCGATGTCACCAAGATGGACATTAAGGAGGTTGATGGAAGCAAGCCAGTCTGTCTGAGACTGTATAAGACGACTGCAAGTGAACGCGAAGCAATCAGGGAGATTGTCAGAGAGTGGAAGGACAATGGAATAGTCACGGAAAATAGATCACCCTACGCTAGTCCCGTCCTACTTGTGAGGAAGAAAACTGGAGATCATCGTCTGGTGGTAGATTATAGGAGACTCAACATTCAAACAGTTAAGGACAAGTTCCCATTACCAAGGATAGACGACCTTCTGGAAGGCCTAAGGAATGCGAAATTCTTCACCACTCTGGATCTGGCGCATGGATATCTGCAGATACCACTGACCGATAAGGCAAAATTAAAGACAGCATTCATCACCCCAGATGATACAGGTCAATTCGAAAGGATGATTTTTGGACTCGCCAACGCACCAGCTGAATTCCAAAGACTAATGCACACTGTCCTAGGTCCGCTGCTGAACAAGAAGGCATTCTGCTATCTCGACGACGTGATTATCCCGGCAAAGGATTGGCGGGAGATGATCGAAAGGTTGAGGGAAGTCCTCGAAAGAATAAGATCAGCGAAGTTGACACTGAAACCCTCCAAATGTGAGTTCGGAAGGAGGGAAGTTGAGTTCTTAGGGTATGTCATCAGTACAGGCGGACTTAAGCCAGGCCCAAGAAAGATCAAGGCGATAGAAGAATTTCCAGAACCCAAGAATGTCCACGACATACGACGCTTTCTGAGACTGACGAACTTCTTCAGACGATTTGTAAAGGACTTCGCGAGGAAAGCAGAACCGCTAAGCAGACTTACGAAGAAAGGTTCACAATTTGAATGGAAGGAAGAACAGCAAAGGTCATTTGGAGGACTACGAAAGGATCTGGTCGAATATCCGGTACTAGCTCATTACAACCCTGAACTCAAGACAGAAGTACATTGCGATGCGAGTGCTGAGGGATTAGCAGGAATGGTGCTACAGATGGACGAAGACGACAAATGGCGCTTGGTCTACTGTGTGAGCAAGAAGACAACAGAGGCCGAGAAGATGTACCACTCAAGCAAATTGGAGCTGATGGCGATAGTGTGGACCTTGGATCGACTACGTCAGTTCCTCGTAGGAATCAAGTTTACAGTGGTTACAGATTGCCAAGCACTGGTCTACATGAACGCGAAGAAGACTACAAATCCTCAGATAGCGCGATGGTACAATCTGATTCAGGAATACGATTTCGAAATTCGACATAAACCAGGGGAGAAGATGGCCCACGTAGACGGAATGAGTAGAGCTCCAGTCGACGACCCTAGAGACACGATGGAGGAAATCGTGGAGAAAAACCTTGAAGTGTGCCTCACAATCACACTGGAAGAACAAATCTTGATGATTCGGCATTCCGACCCTGAATTGAGAGACATGATCCAGATCTTTCGAAAGGACCCGTGTGATAGGACAGTAGGAGAACAAAATAGAATTAACGACTACAGCTACAAAGGAGGCAGACTTTTCCGCATGGTGAAAAATGGAGAAGAGGAACGAGCCCTGTATGTTATACCCAAAAGTATGAGGAAAAGCTTAGTTGTCAAATTCCATGATCTAATGGGACATTTTGCGACTGATAGGACTGTCAACAAAATTAAGGAATTGTACTGGTTTCCTTCAATGAAGAGGTACGTTCGACGCCATGTGGCTATGTGTCTCGAGTGTCTATTTAACAAAGTTCCCGGTGGAAAACAACAAGGCTTCCTACATCCCATTAAGTCAGGCAAGAGACCGTTTTCCATCGTACACATGGACCACGTAGGCCCCTTCGTGAGAAGTACAAAAGGTAACCAGGAACTTTTAGTGATTGTCGATAATCTGACAAGATTTGTCCGATTAAGCCCTGTAAGGAATACATCGACGCAGAACGTCCTGAAGGTAATGAAAAGTTTTGTGAATGATTTCGGACTACCCGACAAGATCATCAGCGACAGAGGGTCATGTTTTACCTCAAGGCAATTTGAAGAATTCTGTCGAGGAAATGGAATACATCATACTCTGAACTCTACGAAACATCCGCAAGGGAACGGGATGGTCGAAAGAGTGAACCGAACAGTATTGTCCACTATAGCAACCAGTATCGAGGATCCGCGACGGAAGGATTGGGACCTGAATATCAAGGAGGTAGAGCGAGACCTGAACAATGCGGTGAACAAGACGACGAATAAAACACCGTTCGAAACACTCCACGGCTATTCCCCTCGATTCCACGATGGGATACTTAGAAGATTAGCCGACGAAGACGTGGACCCATGGACCGAGCCGGATAGAATTCAAGAGAGTGTGAGAACCCAAATTGAGAACAAACAAGAAATTATGAAGACATACTACGATAAGAAGAAGTGCCGTACAATCCAATTCGAAGTAGGAGAAATTGTAGTGATGAGGCATGTACCCAAAATGACGGGTGAACCAACCAAGGCACAACCCAAATATCGAGGACCGTTGATAATTACCGAGGTTCTGCCAAGCGACACGTATAGAGTGACTCAGTTAAGCGAAAGAACCAGTGGACGGTTCTACACGACAACGGCCCATATCAGTCAACTGAAGTCTTGGCACAGTGAAGAAGATGATTCAGCTACAGAAGAAAGTCCGGACGAGGAGTCAGAAGTAGAAGATACCCCCCGACGCAACCCACGACGTTCCTGCAACGCAAGGTTCAATCGAGGACGATTGAAATCCAGGAATGGCCGAATGTAGGCGCCATCCCGACCAGAGAGCCACAGATAAACAGATTATAAACGCACAGAATATAGAATCCGAGCTCCCCAGTAGAAGGAATACCCGGAAGACGACGGTACTCTCTGTTATATGTGTTGTTGACTATTATGATTTTGTTTTTAATAAACGCTACTAAATTATTTCATTGGATCCTCTCTTTCTTTTTCCCAGTAAGAAACGCCTACGGAAGCCAACAATAGGGCCATATTTTGTTGCGAAGCAAACATAGAGTACCTCAAATCTGTTCTCTCAAAAAGATCATCGATAACTTAGTTACAAAATAAGACCATAAGAACATCAAACAAGACATGGAGGATGCTATAGATTCAGAGACTACATCCAGAACTGTAGCTGCTGCCGTTGTTGCTGTTTCATATCTCCTTGTACAAAGATTACACAAATTCCATGCTCCTAGAGCTGTTTGATGATAAGCAGCGGCCTCTCCTAAAGGTCCAGCTGCAGCCATGGTGCAATGGAACCATCGGAAAGTCCTGAAGGGTTGGCTGACAACAAGAATTGGACAAGATTCTGTGTGAAAAGAGTGTAGTTCAGTCAATTCTTGTGGTTCCTGCAGGAAAGACATCCAGACAAATGTGGAATAAGTAATGAAGCGGATGAAGGTTATGGAGGGAAAATCACTTGCAGGCTCTGTCATATTAAGAAAGAAGAGATCATCTATGTTGCAGGGCCAATGGACAAAGATGCCGAGAAATTCAGGGATGCAAAATTCCTATGGAAAAATTTGGAGATAACATACAAATCCGTATCTGAGATATTGGCTGAGGTTGCTAGAAATAGAACACGACATTCTCAAACTACCATATTCCAGAAATGAGTTTTTTTTTTTCTGCACTTGAAACTACTCACATAATTATGTGGACACAGAAAAAAAAATCGCTAAAATCTTCCAATCACTAACCAAGGCTCACAAGATTCAATTGTCTACTAATTGCAGCAACAAATTGCCTTAAAAGCAGATGAAACAAATTTGTATGGAATACAAAATTTCAGAAAAGTTCAATTTGTTGTCATATATGATAAGATAGATTGATATAGTGATAAGGTACAATTTGGATTATAAACACAAGGTAATAAGGCCAAATCTAAATAAATAATGTGACATTTTGTTAACAGCATTACCATTTTCAGACAATAATGTATCACAGCATGTTTTAAAAATTATTTAAAATGCTGTGATATATTTTCTCATTCAGTACTTTTGTCTGAAGATGGTAACAATGCTGAAACCTCACACACAATTTATTTATTTGGATTTGGTCTTATTACCTTGTGTTTATAGATTGATACAAATCATAATGAAAAATAAAGTGTAATAAATAAATGTTCCATAAGTTGTTGATGTTGTCTTCTTATCTCCACTCAATCATATTAGGGTATCAAGTTGTGACCCTTGACTGGGTGAAGTAGAATGTGTCTGCCTTTGTCATTAAGACTGGGAGCACTACTCAGTGGCAAGCAGACTTAGCTCCAAAAGAAATGGCCGCCTCTGACATGGGGAACAGACGCCATGTGCAGCCGCTCCTAACATCTACTTATATAATTGCCTTATTCTGTCTGAAGCTCACGGATAGAATGCGCGCCCATTGGCTGCCGGCGAACACGTGTCCTCCCTGCCCCCCTCTAGACAACCCTGTTATCAGCAGTGTGTTACATCCACCTGTCTATACATTCCACCCTGACTATAGCGGTCACTGTATAGTGGTCCCTGTCTATAGCGGCCACTCTAGACAACCCTGTTATCAGCAGTGTTTTACATCCACCTGTCTATACAGACCACCCTGTCTATAGCGGTCACCTTAGGCAACCCTGTTATCAGCAGTGTGATACATACACCTGTTTATACAAACCACCCTGTCTATAGCGACCACTCTAGACAACCCTGATATCAGCTGTGTGATACATCCACCTGTCTATACAGACCACCCTGTCTATAGCGGCCACTCAAGGCAACCCTGTTATCAGCTGTGTGATACATCCACCTATCTACACAGACCACCCTGTCTATAGCGGCCACCCTAGGCAACCCTAGGAAGCAAGATGTATACAAGGTGTAGCCAAGATGAAGATCTACCTATATAATTGCCTTATTCTGTCTGTGTGAAGTTCACTGTGTGAAGTTTGGTCAGAATGGATAAAATAAAAAAAGTGTCAAGGGATGGGAATCGAACCCACGACCTTCCGCTTACCGGGCAGATGCCATGACCACTAGGCTATAGGCTGATTATTTCTTTATACCGTTACTAGCGGATGTACCCGCTTCGCCCGTGTTTTACCCGAGTAAAGGTTTGTCTAACGAATCTCTCGATAAAGTGAACATTTTTTCCCGGTCCCTTGAAAAATACTCGATAAGTTGAATAAAATCAATATTAATCGGTACCCGAGTAAAGGTCTGTCTAACGAACATTTGTTAAAACAATTCTCTATAAACTTATAAAAAGAAATAGATATATTTTGATAATTTGAAACTGATAAAGTGATCATTTTTTCCCGGTCCCTGTGTGCCGTGTCATTCTGAATTTTGTCTTTCCTAATTTTCTACATTACAAAATTATCGTTTTATCTAGTGAACATTTTTTCCCGGTCCCTTGAAAAATACTCGATAAGGTTGAATAAATTCATGGTCGTTTATGGAAGATGGACGAAGTTCCCGGAGGTCATCTTGGGCAAGCTCCCGCGAGGCTTTTTTTCTTGTCTACTTGGCATAGCTGTGTCACCAACTCTGCCCTGATTGGTCGGTGGGTACTTGGAATGTCGGCCGGCGGCCGGGCGAATCCATTCTCTCACGGGGTGGGGCAGACCCAAGGTCATCAGGAGCAGCAAACCTAAGCCTAATGGTGGTGCTGCTTGCGAGTTAAAGCTACAAATCTGCAAATAACTCTAAGGATATTAAAGATATTCAAGATATTATTTTTCGTAAACCTTTCCGGGGATACACCTAATAATATCCCAAAATTTCACGGCGATTGGATGTATGGTTTTTGAATCCATAGAGGACACACACACACCACAGACACACAGACAGACATTCATTTTTATATATATATAGATTATACCGTTATATTATATATAGCTAAAACATTTTAAAAACACACAGTTTGGAACGGGACGTTTCACAAGAGTGACATCCATGGTGCCAAATATATAAATGTAAAGAATAGTATTTGAATTAAAACGTTTTTAAAATATATTCGCACTCGGGTAAAACCCGGGCGTTGCCCGGGCCATTCATCTAGTGAAGTATAGATGCTGCTCATCCTGTATACCTGGATTAGGAGCCCTTACAAGGTACTATCAGCTGAGCCCAGGTTTTTTAGTGAGCTTGTAACTGCTCTCCCTCCTCCTTTTTCATCCGGGCTTGGGACCGGCAAAGGCGGAGTTGTTGTGATTCCAGAGATTGATAAAGAATAAAGTTATACATACATGCCAGTGATTATTACTTCCAACTTCAGCCAATCACCTCAATCCACTTTGAGAATTATTGACTGGCCAAACGCTGAAATAAAGACTGATATTGACAGACCAATTTATATTGCTCAAGGACAACCAATTTACAAAGTAGCGTATTTTAGACTTTGGTTGTTAGATACATATTTTTATTTTGTTTGCTTAAATCAAATATCAATTACAGTAGCATCTCCCTGTAAAGGACAACACCTAATTGCAGAGCCAAAGTGTCCTTTAGGGAGAGGTATCCTCTTACCGGAGAGTTGCAAAATAGTAAAAATGATATTTGCAAATAAAAACTGTCCTTTGGGTATCCTCTAGCGAGAGTGTCCTCTCATGGAGGTTTTACTGTACCAACAAAATCTTCGAGATTTTATTATCTCAACTTGACATAACACTACAAATGTTGTTTATATTAGGGTTAGAAGTCAACAATTTATATGAAAAATACGCAGAAGTTTGTTGTTTAACATTACTCAATTTCCTTCCACAATTTATCAACATCCTTTTGATTTTTTGTTATTGGTGAAATGGATGGACAAAGGAAGGTGAAATGATAACAGAGTAGTGATAAAGTGTGGATGAAGCAATGTTCTTTGATTTAGCAATCCTCTGTATCCCTGTTACTTTGAAAGCAATAAAATACCCAAGTGCTGAGATGCAGATTAGCAAACTTAAGAGCTAATATAAGGTAACATCAAATCATCAGGAAACCAACAATCATCACAGTAACCCCAAATAATGAACTCTGCCTTTGTCGGTCCCAAGCCCGGATGAAAAAGGAGAAGGGGGAGCAGTAACAAGCTCATTAAAAAACCTGGGCTCAGCTGGCTGGCTGATAGTACCCTGTAAGGGCTCTTAATCCAGGGATACAGGATGAGCAGCGTTTGTACTCCATGCTAGGAGCGGCTGCACATAGCGTCTATTCCTCATATCAGAGGCGGCCATTTCTTTTGGAGCTAAGTCGGCCTGCCACAGAGTAGTGCTCCCAGTCTTAATGACAAAGGCAGATGCATTCTACTTCACCCAGTCATGATGGTTGCCAAACTGACACCATCAAGGGTCACAAGTTAATACCCTAATATGATTGAGTGAAGATAAGAAAGAAGAAGAAGATTAGTGTGTATATAACTGTCACAGTAGAACTACCTCTCTGTAAAGGACAACACCTAGTTGCAGAGCCAAAGTGTCCTTCAGAGAGAGGGATGTCCTCTTACCAGAGAGTTGCTAAATGTAGTAAAAATAGTGATTTTGAAAACTCATTTGTAGAGATGTCCTTTAACTGTGAGTGTCCTCTCATGCAGGTTCTACTGTATTAGATAAACACAAAAACAAGGAAATACAAATAGATAAGTAGAAAGAAACAAGATTTTTTTTTTTTTTTGCTTATCCCTAGTACACGTGGTACAGGCCATGATAATCATGGTGGGTAGTTAGTGACTGCTTTTACTGTAAGCGCACCACATGTCTACACATGTGAAAAGCAGTTCGACTTTGCACTTACAAATGTGCCAGAGCCCCGTTTGGTTACTTGCACTCGCTGGTGGGGTTGTACTTTTGCAAGAATCGGGGGCCATTTGAGCATTTTTTTTTTTTTAAACCAAAAAACCCTGGTGAAGGAAGACGAGTTTCTTTTATTGATGCATAGGTGCAAGCTTTCGGGTAAAAACCCTTCAACAGGCGAGAAATGAAGCGTGACTTATAAGGACTATGGTACAAATGGTACCATAGAAATAGAAACTAACCATGTTATCTCATTCCTTGATATTTTAATTATTCGCACCTCTTCCTCATTTCACACTACAGTTTATCATAAAAAACAATGCCCCCCCCCTGTTATACTCACTACAATTCTCACTATCCTACCTCCCATAAAATCAATATTGTCAGAACCCTTACAAAAAGAATATACACCCATTGTTCCATAGACATCTTTAAAATAATAGAAAGAAATCGTATCATAACCCAGCTCTCCGCAGCTTCTTTTCCACTCTCTTTCATTAACCCTATAAGCGCCACCGCCGGAAGTGCCGGCGTGACGTAATCGGCCACCTTTTGTTCGCCCAATTGTTTCCTCTGCACTGTTCTTCTTGTTTCCTCATAACTCCAAGAAACACTTTTCAATATTGAAAAACAAAATGATTTTATTATCTAGAAACATTGTTCTTCAAAATTGAATGGCTAAAATAATTGTATTTGCTATATACATTTAGTTATTGATCGGCATATTTACAAGAAAAAAAAAAACAAAATAAAACAGATAATTTAAATTCAAATAGCAGGTATAAAGGTAAGAGATACAAAATATTTCACTCGGATTAAAATTTATGTACAAAGATTCCTCTTCATTTACAACGGTGATTCAGCGTGCATACTCCATGCAATCCCATTTTACACCCAGAACAAATAGTTCTGGATCTTCTTTTCTCTCCTCGAATCCTACACTCAACGCACTGTCGTTCCTTTTTCTCTGTCAATTTTTCCAATTGAATATTGCTGCTGGTGGTTGCTGATGAAGTAGATCCCTTGATAGTGCCCTCTACAAGGCTATTTATCACTGAGACCTGGTATTTATGCCTGGTCAGCTTGGGAGAATCACTTGAATGTTGACTGTATAGGATGTAGGAGTTCAGAAGAGCTCTGTGTATTATGTTTATGACAACCTTTCTGTGATGTTTACGGCCCTTTCTCTCGTCCATATAGCAGTACATCATCATATCACTCAGGTCAACACCGCCCATGTATTTATCATAGACGGTTTTGACCTGAGGATATAAATGATGGGGGTCTCTTGAACTACCAGGTTTGGTCTCTGAAACGGCATCACAATAGGTGCTCAGGAAGTTTATTGATTTTCGTTTAGCTTTTTCTTTGTATGCTGCTGCTAGCTGCATATCACTTTTCATATAGATGACTTCATCTACATGTAGGGAGGCTCTTTTCAAAGTTTTGGGGTAGCCTCTACGATTGGACCTTATAGTTCCAGTCAGATAGGTCTGTTTACCAGCTAGGTCTTTGGCAAGGTCCACACTGGTGAAGAAGTTATCCATTACAACATGATATATAACCCCTTCCTATCATATTTGTGTCGGTAAGGAGTTTCATTGGTACATCATAAGATAGACTTTTAGATATTTCGCTAAATCTACCTTTATATACATAAAACTGGAGACAGTATCCAGTTCTAGCCTCACACAACATCCAGAGTTTTATTCCAAAGCGGCCATGATGTTTGTTTGGCATGTATTGCAATAATCTGGTACGATTTTTCAGACACACCAGACTTTCATCAATACTTAGATGTTGAGTGGGCTTATAATAATATAAAAATTTGAAGTTTACATGATTTATCAAGTCTCTATATTTCAAAGTGGGGTCATAGCCAGGGTCAGTGTGTTTAGGCATTTTATATGAATCACAGGTAGTAAAGAAAGAATAAATTAGCTCAAAACGGTTCCTAGACATAACATCAGGAAACCAATTTTGTCTAAAACATCTTTCTTTACTCCAGTAATTCCTTATTTGATTCTTGGGATTCAGACCCATGTTGAAAATGATTCCAAAGAATGCCATCATTTCATTTGTGGTTATTTCTTTCCATTTTTGTAGCCTGGAATGTGAAGGTAAAGTTGCGATATTATCTTTCAAGTATTCCTTCACATATTTATTTGTAAATCTCGCAAAATCTCTGAATAAATCTATTGAAAAGAAGAGAAAAAAATAATCGATTGGTTTTTTCAAAGTTGAAGGACAGTGTTGGGGCCCAGTTCTTTCGGAAAAAATAAAGGGTTTGGGAAAAGTAGAAGGGGAATATGTTCTTACCCATATTCTTGAGGAATTATGGTCACCATATTCACTCCCAGTTGGAGTGGAAATGTCTAAATCTTCTGTAGAATCGGAAGTGAGTTCATCAGAGCTAAGTTGATAAATTTCAGTTTCTTCACCACTTTCTGACATCGCTATATAAAGATTGGGATAAGTAGAATCAGATATTTTCTTACAGTAACTAGAGGAAACAAGAGAATACGAAAATGCGGGAAAAAAAATTGCCCTTACGCCACTTTTTTCCCACGTCGATGAATCGTGGCAATGGCCGTTGTGCAAACCTAGGCTAAAGTCGATAGATCGTTGCGTGGCGCGTAAAGGGTTAATAAATATACTTATACACCTACAACTTCCAATCCTTCCATGACTTACAGATCATTGTGCTTTCTTCCTTACTCCCCCTCCTCAGTAGATATAGCCAGAAAACTTAAATCCTATGGCATCCGTACCATATATAAAAACTCCCCGAATCTTCTTTCATCCCTCCGTCATCCTCATACTAAGTCCTCAGCTCCTCCTGACCCTCTTCGTTCTATGGGTGCAGTCTACTCCGTCTCATGTGAACAGTGTCCTGCCACTTACGTTGGTGAGACAGGTAGATCATTGGCCATCAGGATGACTGAACATTCCCGCAATATTTCCAGGCAAGATACCAAATCCCTCATTTATCAACATATGCAGAGTACAGGCCACACTTTCAACATCAATAACCCCACCATACATTACAGGCACATACATATCTTACACCAAAGACTTATCCTAGAATCCATAGTATCCCACAAACTGAACAGCATCAACAGAAAAATAGATCTTCCAGAAGCTTATCATCCTCTCTTGTCCTTTATTTAAACCTCCCACATGTTTATTTCAATAGCCCTAATCATGCGCAGTGTCGTGGTTTCAGACTGCAGACTGCAGATTTAATATTTACTTTTCTCAAAAATCGGTCTTCTATTAATATTAACATATATAAATAGTTTAAAAACTTTCTTTTTATATATATTCATTCCTTCCTACCATTTGTACCATAGTCCTTATAAGTCGCGCTACATTTCTCGCCTGTTGAAGGGTTTTTACCCGAAAGCTTGCACCAATGCATCAATAAAAGAAACTAGTTTTCCTTCACCATGTTTTTTTGTTTAATTTCAAATCAGGAGAATTCTTCATCTATATTTAAATTCGTTATTACTCCATATTTTTTTTTTTAAACAGAAAAAACTGTCGAATGCGGGAATCAAACCAGGGTCGTAGTGGTCAAAAACCAAACGGTTTAACCAGCCTTCCACCGACCCCCAGAAACAAGATATAAAGTTAAACACAAGGTAATAAGACCAAATCTAAATAAATAATTAGTGTGTGACATTTGGGTAACAGCTGGTATTTATTTATTTGGATTTGGTCTTATTACCTTGTGTTTATAATCTATAATCCAAATTGTGCCTTATCAAGATATAAAGTTTTGATAACTTGAAATAAAACTACAAGAAAATAAGACCTAATCCAAATAAATTTATTATCTTTTAGCTATGATCAATAATCCAAATTGTGCTTTACAATTTTTGAAATAAAACTCTTTGTAAGAGATGTGGAAGAGAGTAAAAAGGAATTTCTTGGAAGCAGTTAAATGAGATAGTGAGAGCAGTGAGCCTTAGTGGAAAATATTGAGCAGTCACAGGGGTATTAGGTATCAGCCACATCAGGAAAATGTGATCCTCCCAGTTGTTTATCAGCACCTTCCACTACTGCCAGTGAAAGAAGGAAGATGGACACTTGTAATATGTGGCCTCAATACAACAGAGAAATTAGAAAACATTAGCAATGATAAGGCACAATTTGGATTATAGATTATAAACACAAGGTAATAAGACCAAATCCAAATAAATAAATAGTGTATGACATTTCGGTAACAGTGTTGTTACCTTCTTCAGACAAAAGTACTGAATGTACTTTTTTTATTCAGTACTCTAGTCTGAAGATGGCAACGTGCTGTTAACGAAACATCACACACTATTTATTTATTTGGATTTGGTCTTATTAACTTGTGCTTAAAACATTAGCAAAGAAATAAAAAGAACAGAACCAACCATATTTATTATAATAGAGACATATAACTTGAGATTTCATCACTTTAATAAGGGAAAATGAAAAATTTGAAGTGATCACCTCAAGATGAAACGAAAGAAGAAAAAAAGTTATATTCACTTTATATAAAAAGTACAGAAGAAATAATTGACAAAACCAAAATAATAAAACTGTCCATTATTTTCATCACATCCGGCATTGATACACAAGGACTACCAAAAGATGATATAAAAATGATTAATAGCTACTTGGGAAACTGAAAAATAGCAGATTTTCCACAGAGTTCTGAGTCAACTTTACATTTTGATTTACCTAAATGAGTTCTCTGTACCTGCTGAATCCATCATTACACAGACAACATAAGTCATGAATGTATCCAAAGTGCAACAACAAAATTTCTTCTTTCTTATCTCCACACTGGGTGAAGTAGAATGGGTCTGCCTTTGTCATTAAGACTGGGAGCACTACTCAGTGGCAGGCCGACTTAGCTCCAAAATAAATGGCCGCCTCTGACATGAGGAACAGACGCCATGTGCAGCCGCTCCTGACATTGAGTACAAACGCTGCTCATCCTGTATACCTGGATCAGGAGCCCTTACAGGGTACTATTAGCCGGGCCAGCTGAGCCCAGGTTTTACAACAAAACCTTCATCATTCCTGTGGTGGGGAATCTACATATTTTTGGTATTCTCTTCAAAAAAGGTTTCTACCTCACTTCCAAAATCTCTGCCAAAAAGTTCCAGTTACATTGACACAGGAAGTTTCACTCTACACAATACTTGTGGAAATATTCTCAACGGATTTTTAGGACTATCTCAACTCTTAGTGTTATCTCTCTTGTACTGCCTCTTGACAGGAAGTTTTATCTTGCCTGCTACCTTTTCCTACCACCTTCCCTACTCTCAACCCAAATCTCTCCCAGAATTAGAATAATAAACATACAGCTCCTAACATGGCTCAACGGCAGGAATTTTATGCACGTCTCCTCTCAACATAATTATGCAACAATGTTAAACTTTCAATCCTGATGTCCAGATATCACTTCCAGACTGAAGGCTCTACTGGAAATTAATTCTCTTTCTAACCCTCATACAGAATTTCAATTTTACTAGAATGCGAACCACTTTTTTTACACTCTTCACCACTGGCTTGTTGCATTTTCTAATGCACTCAGGCCAAACTCTACAATCTTAGTATCTCCTACTCTAGTTATCTTTTCTGGGTCAAAGCCATGTTATGTATACCTTTGGTAACTATAGGGCTGATCTCTAGGCTGATACCTAGTAATAATATTAGATTAGGTAATTATATATAAGGCACAATTTGGATTATCTATATACAGTTACGAGCGTCATGCGCTCTTAATTCTTCAGCTTTCATCTCTGTCACTGTTTGCTTTTTTTCTGGAATGGCGCTCTCCTATTGGTTGGCTATGATCATGCCACCTTTTAGCAGCAATAGATGAAAATCTAGGGTTGACTAGCCTGCAAAAGTTGCCAAAATCTGAAATTCTTTGGTAAAAGGAGAAGCATCCCGACTAATAAGAGGGTTCCCATTAATAAGTGGAAATTATGGCCATGCTTGTGAAGTACATTAAGATATGACAACACTAGAGAGCTGGCAATTGCTCAGGTGTCGGAGCTATTTACTCTCAGGGTAACTAAGAATACGACATCAAGGAGTCTCCATGAATTCATGGATGTGTGCAATAAGGCCATAAGAAATCTCAAAACTAGACTTTTGTCTCGCTCTACAGATCTATTGTGGATTCACTGAAAATTGAGATTAGCAAGACCTTATTTGTGGTTGGATTCTCAAATATCATTGTGATGGAGCAAATCAGATCCACAGAGAGGGAAGACCTTTATAAGTAATAGAGTTGTCAAAATACAGCAACTTTGGGTCAAAAGGATATGGAGTCACATGTTGGGAAAGGAAAATCCCTCCGAATGTGCTTCAAGGGGGCTGATGCCTGCAGCTTTATAAAGACATACCCTCTGGTGACAAGGACCAAATTGGCTAAAGGACAAGAACTTTTTGCACAATCAGGATAATTGTAATCACCAAGAATGCCAGGAGGAAGAAAGAGTAGCATTGTCTTGCCATGCCCATCCAGAAATTGTGAACAAATATTACACGTTCAACAAGACAAAGAGAGTGTCAGCTTGGTGTTTGTGATTCATCGCCAACTGTAGGGTATCGCTGTGAAAAAGAGAGAAAAGAGGGAACATTGACTAATGGTGAACTACAAAATGAATTGATGAAAATTATTAAGTGAATTCAAGAATCAGAATTTGGAGAGGAAATACAGAATCTAAGATCAAAGGGACTGATCAAATCTTATGTGGCTTCTCTTTGTTTGTTTTTCAGTCAAGGCGATTCTTTGGAGATGGTGATGAGCCTCTCTACCAGTTCATTTATTGCAGCTCTCTCTCAGAAGGTTTATAGCTCGACGAGGTAAACCTGCAGATATTTATTCGGATAATGGAACTAACTTCTGAAAAACCGAACTATTTCTGAAAAAAAAATTAGGAAATAATAAATGTGAAAGAAACCAGGGAATTTCTGGTTGAGAAGCTTATGGAGTGGCATTTCATACCACCATCAGCCTCACACTTCGGAGGACTTTGGGAGGTAAATGATATGAATGCGTAAAGAGTCATATGGGAGGGAAATGTGATCAAGTCATTGCTTTTAAATCTTGAAGAATTCACCACCCTACTGTGTCAAATTGAGGCTTGCCTGAATTCCAGACCATTGATGGAGTTGAGTCCAGACCCAATTGATCTTCGAGCCTTAACTCAGGGGAATTTCTTGATTGGCTCCCCCTTGAATGATACTCTGGGATTGCAACAATATGATAGGGCAGATTTATGGTAAACATGGTGCAACAGCTTAGGAATAATTTATGAACAAGATGGTCGAAATAGTATATGTTAGTGCCTTGCAACAAAGAAAGAAATGGAAGATGTTGCAAGAAAATTTATAGCCAAATCAATTGGTACTAATTAAAGAGGCCAACCTATCCGATGGCACATGGCCAGAATGAGGTTTATCTGAGCTCTTATGGGAAAGTGTGGGTCTAATTTGTCCGATCTACTAAAGGAGTCTACCGACAGACAATAACCAAGTTGGCTCCTCTTCCTTTTCAAATCTGAACCAGGGTTTGGCGTCAGGGAGAGTATATTCACGCCTGAGTATGCAAATTAGCATAACTTCATTTCTTTTCAAACATATAAATTTTTGTATCATGAATAAATTAGTTCTATTAGTGAGTTATGTTGAGTTGTTCTTGTTAGAGTCAAGTTAAAATAAGTTGAGTGCAAATTAAGAACAAAGTGGTATTCTCTCCCAATTACAGTGAGATCAATGCTTGTTCTGGCCAACCCTTAAGAACATAATGGAAGAGAAGAACATAGCAAAATTTATTAGAAATAAAAGGCTTCATCTCTCAAGCACAATATCACAGAACTAACAAAATAGGAAATTACTAGATTAACTCCCCACCAGAGAGTGCTAGTAACCAAACGGAGCGCTGGCACATTTGTAAGTGCAAAGTTGAACTGCTTTTCACATGTGTAGACATGTGGTGCACTTAAAGTAAAAGCAGTCGCCTACTTCTACCCACCTTGGCCTGAACCACGTGTACTAGGGTTAAGAAAAAAAAAAGAAATCTAGATTAACCGCAAAAAATAATTCACCATGTCTAAAATAGTTCAAATTATTCTGCCTAGTAAGTAAGATCCCAAACTTGAAGAAAACAATTAACACCTAACAGTAGGCAATATAAACAATGAACTCTAAGAGCTCACTAAAACAAACCAAGCAAACCTTCCCTTATAATGGATCTAAAATAATTTCCAATATTTGCAATATCATATAGTGAACCAGGGCTGTTGGGGGTATCCTGTTATTTATAAATTTAATCTTTATTTATGAAAATAGTCCCCTTAATTTAATTAAAATACAGTTAAACCTGTCTATAGTGCCCCTCTAAATAGCGCCTTCCTCTCTATAGCACCCGATTTTAAACATCAAAATGTAAACATTTACATTAAATGTGACCTGTCTATAGCACCCTATTTTGATGAGTCCCAAGAGGGGGCGCTATAGACAGGTTTAACTGTATATTTTAATACCTTAGTTTAATATTTATGCAAAAACAATTCTATAAAAATAATCATAATCTTTTATTTTGCTACATTATTTTAATTCAAGTCAATTCAATGTATGTAATCTTTGTAAATAACTCTGAATAAAATCTAATTCAAGAAACTTTTTTTGGCTTCAATAAAACTCTTAATTCTGAATCAAGTCTCTTAATAAAAATTGTTTCAAGTTGTCAATTGCTTCTTTATATTTTTTATTGGAAAAATCCAACAAGAGCTATAAAGAACCAAAGGTTTGGTCCCATTAGGGTTCACTATAGTAAGGTGTTTCTGTAACAACAATTAATGAATAGGCTCCAAAATGCAGCACTAATAACCAACATTCTGTAGCAAAATATGCTGGAAACTCGTACATTTCACAAAACTCTCAAAAACTCAAAACCGTTGGGTTTCGACCGCTATGACCTGGGTTTGATTCCCGCATTGGGCACTTTTTTCTGATTTAAAAAAAATGCTCAAATGACCCCCGATTCTTGCAAAAGTCCAACCTCACCAGCGAGTGCAGGTAACCAAACGGGGCTCTGACACATTTGTAAGTGCAAAATCAAACTGCTTTTCACATGTGTAGGCATGTGATGCGCTTGCAATAAAAGCAGTCGCCTACTTCTACCCACCATGATTATCATGGCCTGTACCACATGTACTAGGGATAAGCAAAAAAACAACTTTCTCTGAACAAGAAATAAAACAACTAACCCCAGTCAAGAACATTCAATAAACCTCTCTAGACAAACTTTGTGGATTGACAAGTCGTGAACCATTCAGAAAACATTGGATTGAGTCAGCAGATGTCCTAGCAGCTGCCCAACAACAGAACAGTTTGGCATCAGGTGGCGTTTTTTTCATTGTTCTCCTGTAGAGGGACAGAGATACCCGAAACCTTGAGACTAGGTTAATAAAATAAAAATAAACTCATCTCTGGAAAACCTTTTTTACTTGTTAATTAATGTCCAGGAGATTTAAATCAATTGATTTACTAGAAATACAGAGGAGGGAGGCAACTTAGTTATTTTTATATGAAATGGATTTGTAGTTAATGTGATGACTTCTAACAGCAATGTAAGCTTCACCTCTTAATTAGGCCCTTGAAAAAAGGCAAGAGTAACAACTTTCACGCTTCCAAAAAGACAGTTTTTAGTTCCTGGAGTTCTTTCAATCAGTCTACCTAAAGCATCCACACCTGCTCTGGAGATCCTAATAGCCCCTCCAATCAACCAATTTTTGGTGCGGTTGAAGACTCTAGCTGTCACTGTGGCAACGAATTCCAGGACTCGAGACAGCCTACTGCTGGAATACCCACTCTTCTTCACCGCTAGACAACAGACAATAAGTAATGTTGTAGATCTATATCAATTTGTAAATAGCAGAGAGAATTATCATAGGTTTAACTATTTTTGTAAATATACTTATGATTTTCTTTCAAATCTGAAAGGTTCAGGTTCCTAATATACATATATTATTGTTTCTCTTTTGATTTCGATTACTTTTTCTTGTATAATATGTTTATAACTGTTTCTGTTTTAAAAAATGTAAATCGACGCAATTATCCCTAGCAGGGATATCGCGCTTTGTGTGTTGAAATAAATAAATAAATCAACCAATTTCCTCCCCTTTAAGGATAACATGACCTATGTGGCCTGACATTATCATCCATGAAAGTAAATTGAGGATCAAATGCATTACAGAATAGCTTGACATAGGAACAAAAGATTTCAATACCTATCTTTGTTCTACCACAGGCCTAGGGCATTCAGCAAGGTACCACCCCTAGACTAGGGGTCGGCAAACTGCAGCTTGCGAGCCACATGTAGCTCTTTAGATGTGAAGCTGCGGCTCTTTATATAGTTCCATACGCAAATATTATTTATGTGAGTATTATTTATTGTTGGCAAGAAAATATTTTGTGGCTCTTTAAAAACTTTGAAATTTTGAAAATTGTTATTTTTTACACTTCCAACTCAAAAGTTTGCCGACCCCTGCCCTAGACCATTACAACCACAGTAATCTCTTTCCCTGATGATGGCCGGTTGATTTCTTGACCTACATTCTCTCCAGATCACAACATTGTAGAATCAAGCAAAAGACTAAATCATCAGTGAAAAGAACCCATTGTTAAACACAAAGTAATAAGACCAAATCCAAATAAATAAATAGTGTGTGACGTTTCGGTAACACCGTTGTTACCATCTTCAGACAAAAGTACTGTCAGTACTGTTATCGAAACGCCACACACTATTAACCTAGTGTTTATAATCTATAATCCAAATTGTGCCTTATCAGAACCCATTGTTATATAGTCCATATGAAATATTTGCAGCACCAGTTCCAAGGTACCTTCTTATAATGAGTCTGGAGTGGAAGATGGCATTTTGCATAAAGCCCTCTTTCATTCAGTCCCCTCGACAGTTTTTCATGAGATATGGATCCATAATATATAGGTTTGATCTATACCTTTTGAATATTTGTCCCTATGGCACTTGGCTGTAAGTGCTAAGAAACGATCATCTTGGGCCGTTGTTGCTCTTTTTCTACCTTGACCAGATCTTCAAGCAACTGTCTCCTGGAACTGGTTTGAAGAAATCTGTCTTGACACACTGAGCCACTTCGGCTTGAGATTGCCCATCCTTCAATCTTCCAATGGCTCACCATCAGAAGGCATCGTTTAAACAACTAGTACAGTAGAACATACTCCATGAGAGGACACTCGTGCTAGAGGACACCTCTCTACAAAGGACAGCTTTCATTTGCAAAATTACCATTTTTACTATTTAGCAACTCTCTGATAAGAGCACACCTCTCCCTAAAGGACACTTTGGCTCTGCAATTAGGTGTCCTTTACAGGGATGTTTTACTGTATGTATTATTTGATGCCAACAAAACACTAAGCTATTTAATAACAAGCAGTTTTAGGGAAATTTAGAAATTAAAATAGAATCACAGTGTTCTAATACTGAAATAAATGAGGAATGTTCTCAAAAATATACATATTAATAGAATATATTTTTTTGTTGTTATTCTGTTAAATATTATATAAAGTATCATATTTAAAATAGTTACACCTGTCTATAGCGCCCCCTCTTGGGACTCACCAAAATAAGGTGCTATAGACAGGTCACTTTTAATCGCATCGTACTATGTATTTATAATCGGGCGCTATAGAGAGGAAGGCGCTATTTAGAGGGGGTGCTATAGACAGGTTTAACTGTATAGTTAGGAGAAGCAATGATAAGGTACACAAAATTTGGATTAAAGATTAATGAAATAAAAGGTAATAAAAGGCTAATAATAATTATTATTATTACAGTAGAACAAACTCCCTGTAAAGGACAACACCTAATTGCAGAGTCAAAGTGTCCTTTAGGGAGCGGTGCCCTCTTACCGGAGAGTTGCTATATTGTAAAAATGGTAGCTTTACAAATGAAAACTGTCCTTTGTGGAGAGGTGACTACTAAAGGGAGGTTCTACTGTATTAATTATTTCATTGGATTTGGCCTTATATTACCTTTTATTTTAGTTAGGAAAGAAATTTGTTAATTTAATGTTGTCCAGACTGTGAGTAAACGATGTGTCATCCTGTTAGGCAAGTGTCAGCATTTGACATTGGAGAACACACAACTCCTTCTTACCTAACCATCATATGTACAATTTGGATTAAAAACATGAGGTAACAAGACCAAATTTATATTAATAAATACAGTATAACCTTGTTAATTCGACAATTTACGATAATTTGACCATGTTTTGATGTCGCAACCCTCAATTATCAAATAATAAATGGTAATTTGACACGATCAATAATTTGACACTTCCAATAATTCAGCCATTCTAAAATTCAAATTTTGACAGTTAATTGTTGTTTACATACAACTTTACCGCTAAAATGGAATTAAAGAAATGAGCGGCGACTGCCAAAAAGCAAACTTTAGGATTGCACCTGTGCATTTTTGGTTTCTGGTTAGTTTCAAGTTTAACTTTGCAGTGCCTTTGTGAGTTTCGCGAGTGTTATTTACGTGGCTATTTAGGCTTTGTGTGCTTTTGGATTAATAATATTTTCTTTTTAATTTTTAACATAGAAATATTTTATTTATCTTTAAATAAACAAATAACTCCGCCTTTGCCGGTCCCAAGCCTGGATGAAAAAGAAGGAGGGGGAGCAGTAACAAGCTCACTAAAAAACCTGGGTTCAGCTGGCCTGGCTGATAGTACCCTGTAAGGGCTCCTAATCCTGGGATAAAGGATGAACATTGTTTGTGCTCCGTGTTAGGAGCAGCTGCACATGGCGTCTGTTCCTCATGTCAGAGGCAGTCATTTATTTTGGAGCTAAGTCGGCCTGCCACTGAGTAGTGCTCCCAGTCTTAATGACAAAGGCAGACACATTCTACTTCACCAGTCATGATGGTTGTCAAATCTCAAACTTTACAAGCTTGATACCCTAATATGATTGAGTGGAGATAAGAAGAGTACTTTATAGATTAACAGCTCTTATGTACACAATTAGAGCAAGGGTGGGTAAATTATATAAACGGCTGGGAGAGTTCACCACTGATGTGTATATGCAAATTTGTAAGTACAAAGTCAAACTGCTTTTCACATGTGTAGACATCTGGTTCACTTGCAATTCTCAACCTGCAACCCCAAAACATATCATTGACTGTATTGACTCATCCATTGATGAGCTCTACTCTTCCCCAGCAGACACTATCAAAAGTCTCAAGATATGCAAGCTTGATATCTTAATATGATTGAGTGGAGATAAGAAGAAGAAGATGTGGTTCACCTGCAGTAAAATCAGTCGCTTACCCCACCATGATTATCATGGCCTGTACCACCACCACTGATGTGCCAGGACTTCCCAAGATGTTTCAATATTGCCATAAGAATATAAATTATTTTATTTGAAAAGTGAAAAAAAAAAAATTGTACTGCTTCATTTTTTTCAGGTTCATCACAAATTTTCAAATTGTTAGTAATAATATTGAAAAAATAAATAGCTTTCTAAATTTGATGAGAGACTCATTTTTGCGGACTTATTGAAAACACGCCATCGATTGTAATATTCCGCCATATGCCTACTTGCGTCAACAAAAATAGTTCCATTTTGAAAATAACGTAACCTGTGACTAAATTAACTAAATGTAACTTATCTGGAAATAGCCGATTGAGAGGAAAGATATAATTATATATTGAACAAAATGCAGTCATTAAATTTGTGCAATAAATTTGGTTTTGGGTTTCATAGTCGCGCAAATTTTAAATAAGCAATTTAATGTCTTATTGTTTATACAGTTCAATCCCCAGACTTTTAAGCAACCAATTATCATATTTAATATATGTTTTTTCCCAAGGTAAATGAGAAAAAAAGGGGTTCAAACCTTGAGTATTTTTATTCTCTCGTCCAGGCCACACTATTTAAGTCCTCGTGATAGTGAGTATTATGGTTAATATATATAATTAAAAGGCCGAAAGGTCGCCTCTTTTAAATTACACAATTTTTGGAACCGGCTAAATTATTTTGTCATTAAAATTTACTTTTTGTCATTTTTGATTGAACATATGTGTTATTAAAAAAAAAATTGTTTCACTTACCAAAATAAAAAATTTGGCCATTTCCACTATCTAAAATTTTACTTTGTGGCTATATTTGACGAGTAAGAAAAACATCTAGTATCACTATTGAGAATAAACCACGAAATTGACAAGATTTAAAAAACATTACTCATAACTACGCAACATTAACCAAGGTGACCAAATGACACTTGTTTAGCAGACGACAAAATTTTTGGTGTAAAGAGAAGCCAGTGCGGTTAATCTTTGGTGTTGAAAGAAGGAAGTTGAGGGAAAGAAAAATTCACCATAATTTTATGAATAAAGCATTTACATAACAGATAATTTTTGATAGTTTTGAATTTTATTTTAAAGATAGCTTGAAAAAAAAAAACCTTTGAAACAAAAGGTAACAAGACCAAATATCTCATTCTTGTTATATTAAATTTCTAATCTATAACCCAAATTATACATTATCAGATACCTCTGAAGATGCAAAATATTTTTTTAAATTTTAATATGACTTTCACAATTATAAATTTACTTTCAAATAATAAATAATTGTTAAATATTATATAAATTCAAGAAATATATATATAGTATTTAAGTTTAAGAAAACTTATATACTCAAATTTATATATTTAAAACATTCAACATTACGAAAATATCGCTTTAATAAAATAATGAATTTTTGAATCGCTTGAAACTTTATTATGCAGATGAAGATCAAGTATATGCTTTGCACTTTTTAAAACAACATTCAACACTTTAATAACAGCATTCTACACTTTAATGACAATATTTTACACTTCAATAACAAATTTTTATTTTTAATAACAACACTTGGAATACAATAGCAACATTTCCATTTTAATCGATAATTTCGATTTTATTTGATATTTTAATATAATTGCACTATAATTTTTAGGCTTATAATATAGCTTTTAACTTTAAAAGTCAACATTTTACATTTTAATGACATTTACAATTTAATCCTAAATTACTGGCGCTAACAAATACTTCAAACTGAGTCATTTTCCCCAAGCTTCTGAGAAGTGTAATAGAATGATGTTATTTGTATAACTCTAAATGTTTCCTGATAAAAATATTTTTAACTCCAAGGTTATTCAACTAAACGGCCTCCGAGCGCCAGTAATTAGGTACTGGAGATGTTAGAGCCTGTTGGGGTACATTTTGTAATCATACCCAACAAAAGATGTATAGTGTCAACATCAATTAGATACATGGCTTCCCTCCCATGAAGACTTATAGATTCCTTTTTGCCCAGAAACCTAGCCACTTGAAGACACTGTTGTGTTCCGTTCTGTTCATTGTTGGGTTCAGTTGGACAAATGGAAAGGGATGTAAGAAGTGACTTAGTAAAAATTTCCTTACTAAAATATACAAGTGTGACGTTTCAGTAACAGCGTCGTTACCATCATAGGAATAGTGTGTGATATAGAGATAGACAAATATAGAACTTAAGCAGCTAAAATTATATTTGGGATGATAGAATATCAAATAATATATAGGGTATAGAAGCATTTCGAGGATTACATAGTGTCCGAGTACCAACTTTTTCCCAAGCCACCGTGAGTGAGATCTTGTTGAATTCCCGATTTTAGACCAATGGGAATGGAGCATGTAAGGAGTGACCTAGTAAAATTTCCTTATTAAGATATACAAGTGTGACATAGGAATAGGCAAATATAGGACTTATACAGCTAAGGTTATACTTGAGGAGATGGAATATCAGCTAATATACAAGGTACAGAAGGATTTGAGAATTGCAGCTCCAAGAAAAAAACTTTCATCCATGCCAGGCGTGGGTGGAATTCCCCAAAAGAGGCCCAGCGTCAGGGAGGCCCGTTGACAGGTCCTTCCTGGGATGTATATAGGGCGTCGGGTGTCTTGGGCTAACAAGGTCTCTGGAATGTGGGGGTCCAACGTCCATTCTCCCCCCCCCCCCTCCTTCTTCTTCCACGAAAGAGATAATGGCGGGCCCCCCAAAGAGGGCTCAGCTATCCTTTTATGAGACTTCTGGGATAATGTCCCTCCCTCGACTTTATTCGCGAAATCTTGTACGACTTATTCCTTACTATTCTCCCTCATCATCATCAGACAACCCATGAAATCATTATTCAATTGGACAATCTATAAAAGACACCTTCTGGCGATTTAGCAACCCACTGAAGACGCTGGGAACTATTTCATAGAGGGAAATTATAGCAATAGATCTCTATAATTTCTACAGATCAATTGTAAATAGATTCACACACAGAGGATATAGTGTGGAAAGTTTAGGACAGATGTGTAAAGAGATTCCCCATTAAATTAAGGCTCACGTGTACTTAGGAAGAAAGGAGGGAAATATTGAATTATTCCCGTTCCTACACTAAATTAAATGATCTATGAAATAATGGTCGGCTCTGCCGTCAAAATAGACGCTGGAATTGATCGCCATCTATTGGCCGCCTCTACAGACCAACGGACTCGGGTCCGTGGCACGCCCATTTTGTGTCACGTTCTCTGAGATCATCCAACGACTTTAGGGGATCTCAGATAAAGATGAACATGTTATTATTAGAAACTATAAACCTGAATATAAGACCAAATTAACATTTCTATTGAAGTATAATAAGTTAAAATCAATATTTCAAATTAGATATCATGAAGTACCAGGTTCAGATTTTATTGGTAGAAAAATCTGATTAAACATGCAGGTATCCTTTTAATCACGATTTTTATAACAAAGATCCAACAAAATACATTCAATTAGGTTACTATCTGGATATATATGGAAGGGACCCTACTTGTAAAGATTATACCAAAATCTAACAAATAAGCTATAAAGACAAGCAAACTATAGACTTAATAGTGGTCGGCTCTCCCATAAAAAAAAATAGACGCTGGAATGGATCGCCATCCATAGGCCGCCTCTACAGCCCAACGGACTCGGGTCCGTGACACGCCCATTTTGTGTCACGTTCTCTGGGACCATCCAACAACTTTAAGGGATCTAAGATAAAGATGAACATGTTATTATTAGAAACTATAACCTGAATATAAGACCAAATTAACATTTTCTATAGAAGTATAATATGTTGAAATCAATATATCAAAATAAGATATCAGGGAGTACCAGGTTCAGAATTTATTAGTGATAAAATCTGATTAAACATGCAGGTATCCTTTTAATCCCGATTTTTATAACAAAGATTCAACAAAATGCGTTGAATTAGGTTACTATCTGGATATATGGAAAGGACTCTATTTGTAAAGATTATACCAAAATCCAACAAAATAAGCTATAAAACAAGCAAGACTATAGACTTATACTATTGACAATGACATTTGTAATATTTTTAAAACAAAAGGGGTTTCAATAACATCATGAGGGGATCAAAACCAATGAGTGATAAGGCAAGATGGGTCTTTATTAAGATTAAATCAACGAATAATATAATGGTAAGTATGATGGAAAAACACACTGAAACACAGGCAGGAGAACTGGCCTATTTAATCACTGAGGACATGACAGGCACTTTCGACAGTACATGTGGTCAGCAATTTATTGGAAGGCTTAATTTTATTAGTAGTATTCCCTCCAAATAGGTAAGAACCATACAATATTTCATTTTTAAACAGTGAAAGAAGGGTAAATTCCTCATATAAAAATACATGTTACTGAAACCTGACAAAGAGATACCCTCAAAACGGGTAGAATCGTATTTACCGCTGTTCCTGTGTTAAAGTATCACAATAAGGTACAATACACAACTCCATTCCATTAGAGCCGGAAGCTCTATATTACAGTACAATTTGTTATAATAAGATGTGGGGGGGGGGTAGTACCATAAAACAAAAGAATGAAAAATGTATGAGGGGAAACAAAACTCTCCATATAAGTTGTATACTAGATATTTATTCGGATTAGGCAAAATTTTGGGGACATTTCATACTGGCGAGACATGCTGTTTACATAATGATCTAGGTAGAGGTGACTTAAGGTTACAAATTCTTCTTTATAAAGGGGAAAGCCTAGATCTCCATCTATTCTAGCGGGACAAAATATAAGAACCCTAACATTCCTTTTTAAGTTACTTAAAGCCCTTTAGGGCCCATTCAAAATCTAAATAGATTAGTTTCTGCTCGAAAAATAAAAAGGGGGGGAGGGGGCTAAACCATAATGGCGAGGGGCTTACCTTCTCTCGAAAGCGGCGGCAAGGTCTGGTCTCCTCTACGTCTCAGGCCCGACTGGCTGAATCTCTCCTGTCACTGAGCGACTCTGTGTATCTCCCTGATTTAGCAAAGAAAGCCCCTTTTATCCTTGCCTCTCTCCATTTTCATTCGCTGCTCACGCCAAAGTTTCTATTGGCTGGCATTTTCATTCGTCGAAAGCCAACACGCACGTGATCATGACCACGCCTCCAATTTACCGTGTTGCCGCGCGAGAGAAAAAAAAATTGTATATTGAAAAACAAATTAATTCCTTTAGGAAACTAAATAAAATATATATCCCGAGTATAAAAAAAAAAAAAGGTTATCGATTTAAATGTTTATAAGACAAATTGTTTTCTTTTGGTCACCTCTATCTAAAAATGAGGGGGATATATGTACATATGGTACAGCAGCTCCCAGCATGGATGTCTCTGGATGTCACTCGTGTCTTCCTCTCCACCAGGCATCGGCTTTCGGCATGGAAGTCTGGTGTCCTCAAGTGTCTAGTTTTATTTGTACATGTGCTCTTTGTACATCCTTCGTCTCGGCCCTTCTGCAACGGGCTTTGGGTCTTTAGAGCATCGTCGGCCATCGTTGGGAGTTCTCCACCTAGGCAACAAACACTTCGGCGAGACACTGCGTATATATTTATATGATGTAAATAATTACATCTTTGTTGGGTCTTGTCTGGTGGAAAATCTGACCCAACAATCTCTAAGAGGCGTAGAAATGTAGGGTTGTTGACAGATTCCGCCGGGGTCCATGTCGCTGGAATGTACTAACAAGGCCTCTGGTATGTGAAATTGTGTCAAAGGACATTTGAAAAAAAAAGGGGGGCCCTCCTCCTGACCCGATATACTGTGTAACATCCATGTAATCATTAATAAATTAGATAATCTATAAAAAAACACCTTCTGGAGATTTAGCAACCCACTGAAGACGCTGAGAACTATTTCAGAAAAGAAAATATAGCAATAGAATTCTATAATTTCTATAGATCAATTGTAAATAGATTCATACACAAAAGAGATAGTGAGGAAAGTTTTAGAACAGATGTGTAAGTAAATCCCTTTTTAAACAAAGGCCCACGTGTACAAGGGGAAAAGGGAGGGGATTTGCTGTATTATTTTGTTGTTTTATGGCGAATCCATACAGGGCAATGGGCCCTAATAAAAGCCCTTTGTTGTTGTTGTATTAAATTAGATAATCTATAAAATAATGGTCGGCTCTCCCATCAAAATAGACGCTAGAATTGAGCGCCATCTATTGACCGTCTCTGCAAACTAGAGGACTCGGGTCGGTGACAAGCCGAGCTTTACCAATTAAGAAGCGCCCACCTAGAAGCGATCCCCGTGTGTGGGCCTGGGACTGTTGTGTTCCAGTTTTTGGATATATGCGAAGGGAGCATGTAAGATGTGACTTAGTAAAATTGTCTTACTTAAATGTGTAAGTGTGACATTTTAGTAACAGTGTCGTTACCATTATAGGCATAGCGTGTGATAAAGAGGTAAACAATGTAGAGCTTGAGCATCTAAATTTATAATTGGGAAAATGAAATAACATATAGTATGGGGGATAGATGTATTCCTGAGATTACATAGTGCCAGAGCACACCAAAATTTGCTTCCAAGCTACCGTGGGAGAAGTCCCTGAGAGGTGCAGATATGGGGGGAGCTGTTGACAGATTCCTTCCTGGAATGTATAGAGCGTCGGGTGTCCCGACGCTAACAAGGCCTCTGGTATGTGAAATTCCAATGTCCCAGGGGTATCAGCTTCCCTTTTTTTTTGAAGAAAAGAGATAATGATGAGGCCCGGGGGGGGGGGGTGTCAACTATTTTTTTAAGAGACTTCTGGAATAATGTCCTTTCTTGACTTTATCCGCGAAAAAATCTAGTACAACTTTATTCTTTTACTATTCTCTCTCAATACACTTGTCTGGCACCGATCTCTTCTAAAATTATCCTTAGTCATTTGTGGCATATACTGTGTAACATTCATGAAATCATTATTAAATTAGATAATCTATAAAAGACACCTTCTGGAGATTTAGCAACCCACTGAAGACGCTGGGAACTATTTCAGAGAGGGGGAATTATAGCAATAGATCTCTATAATTTCTACAGATCAATTGTAAATAGATTCATACACAAAAGATATAGTGAGGAAAGTTTAGGACAGATGTGTAAATAAATCCCTCAATAAACTAAGGCTCACGTGTTCTTTGGAAAAGGGGGGGGGGGAATACTGTATTATCCTTGTTCCTGCATTAAATTAGATAGTATAAAAAAAATAATGGTCGGCTCTCCCGTCAAAATAGATGCTGGAATTGAATGCCGTCTATTGGCCGTCTCTACAGACTAGAGGACTCGGGTCGGTGACAAGCCGAGTATTATTAATTAAGAAGCACCCATATAGCTTTAAAAATCTCTGAGATCATCCAACAACAATAAGGGATCTCAGATAAAGAGGAGCATGTTATTATTGGAAACTATAAACCTGAATATAAGACCAAATTAACATTTTTTATAGAGATATAAGGTGTTGAAAATATAATTTCAGAATTAAATATCCAGGAAGCACCAGGTTCAGATTTTATTAGTAATAACATGATTAAACATGCAGGTACACTTCTAATCCCGATTTTTATAACAAAGATTCAACAAATGCGTTGAATTAGGTTACTATCTGGATGTATGGAAAAGACTCTATTTGTAAAGATTATACCAAAATCTAACAAATAAGCTATAAAACAAGAAAAAGCTATAGACTTATACTGTTGACATTAACATTTGTAATATATTTAAAACAAAAGGGTTTCAGTAAATACCATGAAGAGGACAATCTAATGAGTATAAGGCAACATGGGTCTTTACTAAAATTAAATCAACGAATAGTATAATGGTAGATATGATGGAAAACACACTGAAACACAAGCAGGAGAACTGGCTTCTTTGATCACAGTGGGTATGGCAGGCACTTTCGACAATGTATGTTGGCCAGCAATTATTAGAAGACTTGATTTTTAGTAGCATTCCCTCCAAATAGGTAAGAATCATACAATATTTCATTTAAACAGTGAAAGAAGGGCAAATTCCTCATATGGAAATACAAATATTACTAAAATCTGACAAAGAGATACCCTCAAGGCCGCCCTAATAAAGTCCTATTTGCAGCTGTTGCTGTATTAAAGTATCACAGCAAAGGTACAGTACACAACTCCATTCCATCAGAGTCGGTAGTTCTATATTCCAATACAATTTTTAATAATAAGATGTGGGGGCAGCACCATAAAACAAAAGAATGAAATATGTATGAGAGGAAACAAAAAATTATCCATATAAGTTATATACTAGATATTTATTCAAAATAAACAAATTTAGGGAACATTTATATACTGGTAAGATATGCTATTTATATAGTGATCTAGATAGAGGTGACTTGAAGTTATAAATTTGCCTTTATAAAGGGGAAAGCCTAGATCCCCATCTATTCTGGCGAGACAAAATATAAGAACCCTATCATTATTTTTAAGTTGCTTAAAGCCCTTTAGGGCCCATGCGAAATCTAAGTTTGTTTCTGCTCAAAAAGGGGGTACTAAGCCATAATGGCAAAGAGGCTTACCTTTTCCCGAAAGCGCCGGCGAAAGTCTGGTCTCCTCCCTTCTGCGTCTCGAGCCCGACTGAAGACTGCCCTTCTGATTGATCGACTCTGACTGAATCGTCCATGATTTAGCAAAGAAAACCTCTTTTATCCTTGCCTCTCTCCATTTTCATTCGTTGCTCGCGCCAAAGTTTCTATTGGTTGGCATTTTCATTCGTCGAAAGAAAACACGCACGTGATCATGACCACGCCTCCAATTTACCGTGTTGCCGCGAGAGAGAAAAAAAAACCATTGTAGATTGAAAAACAAATTAATTCCTTTAGGAAATTAAATAATATATATTCCGAGTATTAAAAAAATATATCGATTTAAATGTTTATATGATAAATTATTTTCTTTTGGTCACCTCTATCTAAATATTAAATGTGTTATGATTGATCCGGCAACACTGCCGACTCGACTTGTAAACACTCTTAGATATATAACCATGTTATAAGAAATAGATGTTAATAAATAAATACTTAGTTCAGTTGCATTCTGCGTGATCAAATTGGCACAAAGAACAACATAAACAACATGGTGGCAGCGGAAAAGTGAGTACTTTTTCAAATAAATATATTATTGAAAAATATTAGTGAAAAAAAGAAAACATGGACTTTGTTAGGCCTAGCGAACTCGCCCTGCACGGAAATGTAGCGGAAAATTGGCGAAGGTTCAAACAGCGATTAATGCTTTATCTTGAAGCAACAGAAAAAGCCACAAAGCCTGATAAACTGAAAGTTGCCATTTTATTAAATTTTATTGGCGAAGAAGCCTTGGAAGTTTTCAACACATTTCATTTAAAAGAAGATGAAGCAGAAAATTTCGATCTTGTAATAAACAAATTTGATGATTTTTGCGAGCCTAAAAAGAACGTCATTTTTGAAAGATTCAAATTTTTTTCAGCGACCCAGAAGGATGGTGAATCCATCGATAGTTTTATAACAGAACTAAAAGGATTATCCACATCATGTGAATTTGAATCACAAAAGGATAGTTTAATTAGGGATCGCATTGTGTATGGAATACAAGACAAGGCTTTGCAGGAACGCCTCTTAAGAGAGCCCAATTTAACTCTTATAAAAGCCATTGAAATGTGCAAAACAGATGAAATAAGCAAGCAACAGATCAAGATCATGCAGAACAACCAGAACATTTGTCAAATAAGAAAATATGAAAAGAAACACAGTCCAAAACAAAATCAAGAATCTGAAAAAGAATTCAAATGCCAAAGGTGTGGAAAGTCCCACAGAGCAAAAAATTGTCCTGCATGGGGTAAAAGATGCTCCAAATGCAAAAAGATGAATCATTTTGCAGCTTTCTGTAAAAGTTCAGCTATCAGAAGTCTGAATGATGAAACAGAAGAAACTGTATGGTCAATACATGAAGCAAAAGTAGTCCATACTTTGGAATGGAAAAAATCCATCATAGTGAATGGAAAGGAAATATGTTTCAAGTTGGACTCTGGAGCAGAAGTAAATGTTTTGCCATACACATTCACCAGACAAATGAAAGGTTTGGAAATATTTCAGACTAACCGAAAGCTAACATCATATACAGGACATGAAATCAAGATAAAAGGAATTGCCACACTAAATTGCAAAACTAAAAATAAGACGGAAAGTCTAGAATTTTTCATTGCTGATGGATACTATCAACCAATTTTAGGAATAGAAGCTATTGAAAAGCTTTCACTAATTAAGAAATGTGATGCTGTCCAAACAGAGCAAAACAATTCAGCAAAAGAAATTTTGAACAGGCACAAAAATATATTTGAAGGCATAGGAAGACTGCCAATTGAACACAAGATTAGACTAAATGAAAATACAACTCCAGTTATTGCTCCAAGCAGAAAAATTCCTTTTTCCATTAGAGAAAAAGTTAAAGCAGAATTGGAAAGGATGGAAAAACTTGACATTATTGAAAAAGTTGAAGAACCAAGCGAATGGACACACCCTATTGTAGTGGTACAAAAACCTTCTGGGGATGTCAGAATTTGCATGGACCCCAGGGAACTGAACAAATATGTTCAGAGAGAGCGCTATATTCTGCCAACAGCTGAAACAATATTTTCTGAACTGAAAGGTGCTACAGTTTTCTCTGTATTTGATGCATCATCAGCTTTCTGGCAAGTCCCATTAGACAAAGAAAGCACCAACCTGTGCACCATTGCGACTCCCTTTGGAAGATTCCGGTTCAAGCGACTTCCCTATGGATTGAACAGTGCATCGGAGGTATTCCAGCGATGCATAAACAATATTCTTTCAGGTCTCCAGGGAACTGCTTGCTATATGGATGACATCTTGATCTATGGAAGCACAATGGAAGAGCACAACCGAAACCTTGAAACAGTTCTTCGAAGGTTGGAAGAAAATAATGTCAAGCTCAATGCTAAGAAGCAGCAGATAGCTGTCGAAAAGGTAAATTTCTTAGGCCATATAATCAGTCGAGATGGAATAGCCATTCAAGCTTCAAGAGCAGAGGCAATACAAAAGTTGAAAAGACCTGAGAACAAGACTGAAGTCCAAAGATTCTTAGGTATGGTAACGTACCTTGGCAAATTCATTCCTAATCTTTCTGACAAGACTGCACCTCTAAGGAAATTGATAAGCAACAAGAGTGAATGGAAATTTGGAGGCGAAGAAATTGATTGTTTTGAAAAACTCAAGGATATGGTTTCGAATGCTCCAATATTGACATTTTTTGACCCAACCAAGCCAATCACCATTTCATCTGATGCAAGCCAATATGGTATTGGTACAGTGCTCATGCAAGGGGGACATGCAATTGAGTATGCGTCCTTCAGCCTGAATGCAACTCAAAGAAAATACGCACAGATAGAGAAAGAACTTTTGGCTATAGTCTTTGGATGTGAACGCTTCCAGTATTATATTTGGGGAAATGATGTTATTGTGGAAACTGACCACAAACCACTCCTGAGCATTGTTAAGAAACCTTTAGAAAAGCTTTCCCCAAGACTGCAAAGAATGGTCTTACGTCTCATGAGATTTAAAATATCTTTGAAGTTTACACCAGGGAAAAACATGTTTGTAGCTGACCATCTGTCTAGAGATCCATTAAAAGATGAGGTTGACACAAGCTATCTAGAAGGTCAAACTGAATCAGTGCACATGTTGCTGGTTACCACAGATGAAAAAATAAAGAGACTACAAAAGGAAACTCATGGGGACCACACCTTGATACAACTAATAGAGTATGCGAAGAATGGATGGCCGAAATATAAAACTAAGGTCTGCGATGAAGCAAAACCCTACTGGCAATTTCAAGATGAAATTCATGTGAGTGATGGAATTGTTTACAAAGGAAATTGCATCATGGTGCCATCGACTCTTCGAAAAGAAATCCTGCAGGTTGTTCATTCATCACACCAGGGCATAGCAGCTTCCAAAGAAAAAGCAAGATCAGCATTTTACTGGCCCGGCATGATAACACAAGTAGAAAATGAAGTGGAAAAGTGCAGAACATGTCAGGAATATTCAAGAAAGAATCCTGAGGAGTCAAGAATAGCTCATGAAATCCCTGAATTTCCATGGGAAAAAATTGCTGTAGATTTCATGGAGGTGAGTGGAACCAGTTCCATCTTGGTTGTCGATTACCACTCAAAGTTTGTTGAAATCCGGAAATTATCAAGCAAAAGAGAAACCGAAACCATCCTGCAGTTGAAAACCATTTTCAGGACTCATGGAATTCCAAGAACTCTAGTTTCGGATAATGGACCCCCTTTTAACTCTACTGGATTCAAAAATTTTGCTCAGAAATATGAATTCAAACACCAAACCTCCAGTCCCCAAATATCCAAGATCTAATGGACAAGTTGAGAGGACAATTCAAACCATCAAAGGATTGATAATTAAAGCTGTGAAGTCAGGAAGAGATCCCAATCTGGCTTTAATGGAGTTCAACAACACACCTAAGTATGACTTGCCATCTCCGACCCAAATGCTTATGGGAAGATCTGTGAGAACTCTTTCGACATACAACCGACAACAGTTGAAACCACTGTTTGACACAACAAAGAATTATCAAAAATTGAGAGACCATCAACAAAAGTATGCAGGAAGTCCAAAGAGAATTTTGAGACCTTTGGAAGTAGGAGACAACATCATGTTGCAGGAAAGGCATAGAAAATGGGTTCCGGCAACAGTGACCGCAAAGCATGAAACTCCACGCTCATATATAGTGAAAACACCAAGTGGGTCTGAATACCGCAGGAACAGGTCTCACCTTAGACCGAGAAAGTTCAGTGTAGAAGATTCTGCCCCAACAAGTCAAAGTCCAAGCATTCCTGGATCTCAAGCAGGGACAGCCATGGATGACAACATACAAGATCATGGAAGACCCACTTCCGAAAACAGAAGAGCATATGATCCAAGGGAGAACATTGCCAAGAAAGGTGACGAATCATCTACTTCTCCTAGTGTGCGAACCCGCGGTGGTAGAACTGTGAGAAAACCTTTGCGTTATAAAGACTAGGAGAACTGCAATCCTTTTTTATTTTTGTTTAAAGGAAACATGTTATGATTGATCCGGCAACACTGCCGACTCGACTTGTAAACACTCTTAGATATATAACCATGTTATAAGAAATAGATGTTAATAAATAAATACTTAGTTCAGTTGCATTCTGCGTGATCAAATTGGCACAAAGAACAACATAAACAACAAAATGAGGGGCATATATATACATATGGTACAGCAGCTTCCAGCACGGATGTCTCTGGATGTCACTGGTGTCTTCTTCTCCACCAGGCATCAGCTTTCGGCATGGAAGTCTGGTGTCATCAAGTGTCTAGGTTTCTGGGCAAAAAGGTAGTCTATAAGTCTATGTGGGAGGGATGCCATGTATCCAGTTGATGTTGATCATACATCTTCTGTTGGGGTATGATTACAAAAAACGTACCCCAACAGGACAATGCTGATATTATAGACCAAATACAGAATAGGTTTAACAAAACTCTCTAAATCTACTAAGATATATATATACCTTTGTAGTTCCACGGCGGGAGAGAAAACTGTACAGGGCAAGATGCCCTAATTAAATAACCTTTAAGATTGCAAGAAACAAGTACATTGACGCTATTAAAGGACCAAAAAAAAGAACAAAAGGTTGGAGAATATTCATTGAAGAAAATGAATCAGACAACCCATTTGGAAACGCCTATAAAAAAAATTAAATCTCTGAGATCATCCAACAACAATAGAGGACTTCCAATGATCGATAATATACTGGATACTTAAAAAAAAAGGAAAAAATGAAAAGTCTCTTGAATGATTTATTTCCAGATGATGATGTACACTCAGATAAAGAGGAGCATGTTATTATTAGAAACTATAAACCTGAATATAAGACCAAAATAACATTTTTATAGAAATAAAAGATGTTGAAAATATTATTTCAAAATTAAATATCAAGTAAGCACCAGGTCCAGATTTTATCAGTAATAATATGATCAAACATGTAGGTACACTTTTAATCTCGATTTTACAGCAAATATTCAACAAATGCATTGAATTAGGTTACTATCCGGATGTATGGAAAGACTCTACTGTAAAGATCATTCCAAGGCCTGATAAAAAAACTATGAAACAAGCAAAAGCTATAGACCTATATCATTGACATCAAACATTTCTAAATTATTTGAAAAACATATTTAAAAAAATCAATAAATATTATGGAGAGAACAATCTAATGAGTCCAAGGCAACATGGATTTTACTAAACATAAATCAACGAACAGTGCAAGGGTAGATATAATGGAAACCATATTGAAACACAGACAAGGAGAACTAACTTCTTTGATTACAGTGTATATGGCAGGCGCTTTCGACAACGCATGGTGGCCAGCAATTATTAGAAGACTCGATTTTTGGTAGCATTCCCTCCAAATTGGTAAGAATCATGCAATCTTTTATTTAAACAGTGAAAGAAGGGCAAATTCCTCATATGAAAATACAAATGTTACAAAAATCTGACAAAAGGGATGCCCTCAAGGCGGCCCTAATAAAGTTGTTTTGCCGCTGTTGCTGTATTAATGTATCACAGCAAAAGTACAGTACACAACTCCATTCCATCGGAGCCGGTAGTTTATGTTCCAATACAATTTGTAATAATAAGATGTAAGGGTAGCACCATAAAACAAAAGAATGAAATATGTATGAGAGGACACAAAGAAAAATTCTTCCATATAAGCTATATACTAGATATTTATTCAAAACAAACAAAGCGGGATGTACTATTCATATAGTCTATCTAGATAGAGGTGACATGTAGTTACAAAAATTGCTTTTAAAAGGGGGAAAGCCTAAATATCTATCTATTCTAGCGAGACAAAGTAAAGGTCTCTATCATAATTACGTTCCTTAGAGCCCTTTAGGGCCCATGCGAAAATTATGTCGGTTCCTACTCAAAAGAAAGACTAGCCACAATGGCAAAGGGGCTTACCTCTTTCCGAAAGCGCCGGAGGAAATCTGATCTCCTCCCTTCCACGCCTCGAGCCTGACTCCTGACTGCCTTTTTTTAGCAAAGAAACTCTCTTTTATCCTTGCCCCTTTCTATTTTGATTCGCTGCTCGCGCTAAAGTTTTTCATTGGTTGGCATTTTCGTTCGTCAAAAACACGCACGTGATCTCGACCGCCCGCCTCCAATTTTCCGTGTTGCCGAGAGAAAAAAAAAGGAAACATTGTAGATTAAGAAAACAAATTAATTTATTTAAGAAATTGAATAATATATAGTCCTTGTATTATTAAAATTATTGATTTAAATTTTTACATGATTAATTATTTTCTTTCTTTATTCTATTCCTAAATCTTAAAAAAAAAAACTAATTTAACTGGGGCTACTGTAAATATTCGTCTTGTTAAGAGCATATAATTTATTATAAATTTCCGGTTATTAAATTCGATGCTGAAATTTAATAATTTCTTTTAGTCACCTCTATCTAAATATTAAATGAGGGGCATATATATACCTATAGTACAACAGCTTCCAACACGGATGTCCCTGGATGTCACTGGTGTCTTCATCTCCACCAGGCATCCGTTCTCAGCATGGACGTCTGGTGTCTTCTTCTCCACCAGGCATCAGCTTTCGACATGGATGTCTGGTGTCTTCAAGAGGCTAGGTTTCTGGGCAAAAAAGAATCTATAAGTCTTCATGGGAGGGAAGCCATGTATCCAATTGATGTTGACACCATACATCTTCTGTTGGGGTATGATTACAAAACGTACCCCAACAACATCAGACATCCATGCTGAGAGCTGATGCCTGGTGGAGATGAAGACATCAGACATCCATACTGAGAACTGATGCCTGGTGGAGATGAAGACACCAGTGACATCCAGAGACATCCGTGCTGGAAGCTGTTGTACTATATGTATATATATGCCCCCCATTTAATATTTAGATAGAGGTGAGTAAAAGAAATTATTAAATTTTAGCATCGAATTTAATATCCGGAAATTTATAATAAATTATATGCTCTTAACAAGTCGAATATTTATAGTAGCCCCAGTTAAATTAGTATTAAAAAAAAAAGATTTAGGAATAGAATAAAGAAAGAAATTAATTTATCATGTAAAAATTTAAATCAATAATTTTAATAATACACAGACTATATATTATTTAATTTCTTAAAGAAATTAATTTGTTTTCTCAATCTACAATGCTTCCTTCTTTTTTTTTTCTCGGCAACACGGTAAATTGGAGGCGGGGCAGTCGAGATCACGTGCGAGGGATTGACGATCGAAAATGCCAACCAATGAAAAACTTTAGCGCGAGCAGCGAATCAAAAATGGAAAAGGGGCAAGGATAAAAGGAGTTTTTTTCTTAAAAAGAGAGTCAGGCTCGAGACGTGGAAGGGAGGAGACCAGATTTTCTCCGGCACTTTCGGAAAAAGGTAAGCCCTTTGCCCTTATGGCTTAATCTTTCTTTTGAGTAGGAACTGACATAATTTTCGCATGGGCCCAAAAAGGGCTCTAAGGAACGTAATTATGATAGAAACCTTTATTTTGTCTCGCTAGAATAAATAGAGATTTGGGCTTTCCCCCTTATAAAAGCAATTTTGTAACTGTATGTCACCTCTGTCTAGATACACTATATGTATGATGCGTCCCGCCAGCAGGGAAATGTTCTCAAACTTTGTTTGAGTTGAATAAATGTCTAAGATATAGATTATAAGGAAGAATTTTTCTTTGTGTTCTCTCATACATGTTTCATTCTTTTATTTTATGGTACTGCCCTTGCATCTTATTATTATAAATCATATTGGAACATAAAACTATCGGTTCCTGTAGATTGGAGTTATGTACTGTACTTTTGCTGTGATACACTAATATAGCAACAGCGGCAAAAACAACTTTATTAGGGCCGCCTTGAGGGCATCCTTTTGTCATTTTTTTTTAACATTTGTATTTTCATATGAGGAATTTGCTCTTCTTTCACTGTTTAAATAAGATTGTATAATTCTTATTAATTTGGAGGGAATGTTATCCAAATCGAGTCTTCTAATAATTGCTGACCACCATGCGTTGTCGAAAGCGCCTGCTATATCCACTGTAATCAAAGAAGTCAGTTCTCCTTGTCTGTGTTTCAATATGGTTTCCATTATATCTAACATTGCACTGTTCGTTGATTTATGTTTAGTAAATCCATGTTGCCTTGGACTCATTTGATTGTTCTCTCCATAATATTTATTGATTTGTTTTTTAATTATGTTTTCAAATATTTTAGAAATGTTTGATGTCAATGATATAGGTCTGTAGCTTTTGCTTGTTTCATAGTTTATTTTATTAGGTTTTGGAATGATCTTTACAGTAGAGTCTTTCCATACATCCGGATAGTAACCTAATTCAATGCATTTGTTGAATATTTGCTGTAAAATCGGAATTAAAAGTGTACCTGCATGTTTGATCATATTATTACTGATAAAATCTGGACCTGGCGATCTCTTGATAATTTAATTTTGAAATGATATTTCCAACATCTTTTATTTCTATAAAAATGTTATTTTGGTTTTTATATTCAGGTTATAGTTTCTAATAATAACATGCTCCTCTTTATCTGAGTGTACATCATCATCTGGAAATAAATCATTCAAGAGACTTTTCATTTTTTCCTTTTTTTTTAAGTATCCAGTATATTATCGATCATTGGAAGTCCTCTATTGTTGTTGGATGATCTCAGAGATTTAATTTTTTTTATAGGCGTTTCCAAATGGGTTGTTTGATTCATTTTCTTCAATGAATATTCTCCAATTTTTTTCCTTAGCTCCTTTGATAGCGTTAATGTACTTGTTTCTTGCAATTTTAAAGGTTATTAAATTAGGGCCTCTTGCCCTGTACAGTTTCTCTCCCGCCGTGGAACTACAAAAATTATATATATCTATATTAATAAAATGGAATCTTCATAAGTGGGCATCACTAAAAACTTTCGCTACAAATGCATCAATTTCAACCAAATTTTCAACATTTATGTAAAACGAGATGGAGTAGGTTTTGCTTAACATCAAAACTATATTTCCTAACATTAACATACGTAACTTTGCTGTTATCGATTAAATACAAAAAAATAAATTTCAACAAAGTTAATTTTTTTTATATACTGGTTAATAATCTCAATCTATTCCAGCAGAGCTTAGGTAGTCTATTGTCCTCCATTTTTTTTTTTGTAATCTAATGAAATATTTCATAATTAATTTGATCGTTGTAAGAGTCAGATATTCTGCCTGTTCCCAGCATTAAAATATACCCTGGTATATATATATATCTTGGTAGATTCAGAGAGTTTTGCTAAACGTATTCTGTATTTGGTCTATAATATCAGTATTGTCCCAGGCCCACACACGGGGATCGCTTCTAGGTGGGCGCTTCTTAATTGGTAAAGCTCGGCTCGTCACCGACCCGAGTCCTCTAGTTTGCAGAGACGGTCAATAGATGGCGCTCAATTCTAGCGTCTATTTTGATGGGAGAGCCGACCATTATTTTATAGATTATCTAATTTAATATAACAACAAAAACAAAAGGCTTTTATTAGGGCCCATTGCCCTGTATGGATTCGCCATACAACAACAAAATAATACAGCAATTCCCTCCCTTTTCCCCATGTACACGTGAGCCTTTGTTTAAAAAAGGGATTTATTTACACATCTGTTCTAAAACTTTCCTCACTATCTCTTTGTGTATGAATCTATTTGCAATTGAGCTGTAGAAATTATAGAGTTCTATTGCTATATTTTTCTTTCTGAAATAGTTCTCAGCGTCTTTAGTGGGTTGCTAAATCTCCAGGTGTTTTTTATAGATTATCAAATTTAATAATGATTTCATGGATGTGTGTGTGTTACACAGTATATACCACAAATGACAAAGAATAATTTTGAATAGAGATCAGTACCAGAGACATATATTAAGAGAAAAATAGTAAAAATGTGAAATTGTACTGGATTCATGTAGATAAATCATGAAAAAGGTATCTCCTGATTGAGAATCAAAAAGTTGCTGATGGCCTGTTTCTTAATATGGCTACAATACTAGGGAGTTTCCATATAAGATCTGAATTACATATAATGGCACACTCTCTTCCACAGGGCCTGAGGATGTCCTTTTCTTCAAAGGACAGTTGACACCCGGGGGGGAGGGGGGGGGGGATGAACGTTGGAATTTCACACACCAGGGGCCTCGTTAGTCCGGACACCCGAAACTATACATTCCAGCGGCTCGAGACCACGGGATCTGTCAACATCCCCCCCCCCCCCCCCCCCCATTTCACCCACGGTGGCTTGGGGAAAGGTTTGGCGTACTCTGACACTGCGTAATCCTCGAAATGCTTCTATACCCTATATTATCTGATATTTTATCTCCCCAAATATAATTTTAGCTGCTTAAGTTCTATATTTGTTTATCTCTATATCACATACTACTCCTATGATGGTAACTGTTGGGGCACGTTTTTGTAACCATACCCCAACAGAAGGCGTATGTATAGTCAAATCAAATGGATACAAGGCTTCCCTCCCACATAGACTTACAGACTATCTTTTTGCCCAGAAACCTAGACAATTGATGACACCAGACTTCCATGTCGAAAGCTGATGCCTGGTGAAGAAGACACCAGTGACACCCAGGGACATCCGCGCTGGAAGCTGTTGTTCCATATGTACATATATTCCCCTCACCAAAAATTTAGGTAAAGGTGACCAGAAAAAAAAAATGGAGCAGGAAGATCTCTAAAAGACTGAACCTTATAAAATATCCTTCCCGAGAAAGGAAAGCGTTATATTACAGTTCAAGTGAAAAGGGGCCTGTGTCGATTTTTAGCTAAGACGGAGGGGGGTGATATATATATACCGTCCCGAGAAAAAGGGAGGATAGTATTTCAATCCATGTGGAGGAGGGCCTGGGGTCTGAAATTTTACACTATCGCCGTAGCTGTTGCTCTCTTTAGATTTTTTTGTTTTGGTAATACTATATGTTCTATTTTGATGGGAGAGGCCTGGGGCGTCTATGAAATTGTATACTGGAGCCGTTGGCCATTTTGATTGGTGTTTCTCTCGGCGAATGAAAACGGAGAGAGACATGAAAAAGAGGGTTTCTTTGCCAAAAGGCAGATTCAATCGGGGTCGCTCAGTGAGAGGACAGTCTTCAGACGGGAGATCAGACCTTTGCCGACACTTTCGAGAAAAGGTAAGCCATTTGTCATTATGACTTAGCGCCCCCCCCTTTTTTGTGTAGTAACCAACCTAGATTTCGCATGGGCCCTAAAGGGCTATAAAGTAACTTCAGGTCACCTCTATCTAAATTTTTACTATGTAAATAGCATATCTCGTCAGTATAGACATGTTCCCAAATTTTAATTTATTTAAATAAATATCTAGAGAAATTTTCTTGTTTCCTGTCATACATATTTCATTCCTTTTGCTTTATGGCACTACCCCCCCCCCCCACACCTTAATTTCATAAATTGTACTAAAGGAGGGTTTCTTTGCCAAAAGGCAGATTTCTCTTTATTTATCCTGTTTGCACAAATTGCATTACATGTGATGATGTAAAGACATATGTCGATAGTGCATCATTGACAGCTGTGCTTCTATTATACAACATTAAGGTCTTGCTGCGGGTTATATACATGGGGTTGTTGGCCTAAATTGCTATATATATATATACTTAAGTAAGGAAACTTTAATAAGTCACATCGTGTATCCTCCCTTTTCATCTATCCAAACCAGGGAACGCAACAATGTCTCCCGCCGCGGGGCTCGAATTTAGTATATGTTTCATCCCCTATACTTTAGAAATATATACCTAATGAAAAGCCATACTATTTTAAGTATTGGTGAAGTAGTCCACGCATCCTGAGATTAACAGTCTATTATAAATCGTGAATTTTAATTTATGCTTTCCGTTTCACTGGCATTTTATCAGGCAATGAAAGTTATGTTGAGGCGGTGTATACCGCATCTCTCGCCGCTGTCTTTTACGATTCACATTGCTTGTGGCAAAACCTTAATATTATCATTGATTTCTGATATCAAAGTAAAACGTTTATGGGGATGAGTATCTTTTATTCTGGTCTTCTCGAGCTTTCGAGCTTGTCCGCCCTTCTACAGGAGAAACATATACAATATATCAAGAAAATATAACGTCGCCTGATGCTAAAACTATTATGATTCTATGTACATATATATATATATATATACATTAGGAAGTTTTGCATATTATTTGTTTTCTTAAGACATTTTTTTTTGGGGAATATATTGCCTTTTATTCTCTGTTTTGGTTAGTGGGTTTTATGATAGTAGGATTATTTTTAGATAGTGGACTTTTATGGTGGAGCCTATGTTAGGGGAATTACAGTAATATGTTTGGATGCCAGAGTTTCTTAAGTAGTTGGCTATTGTTATAGATGTTTGTGAGTATGGAATGTAACATATCGCCCTATAGATATTTTGTGGAAATGTTGTAATATAAAGGTGGTTTGGTATCCTACTTGCTGGACATTATTTATAATGTTCTGTGTCTCAATCATTTTGAATTCTGTTGCGAGCACCATTGATTACAATTTCTTTATTTTACTTTCTCAAATTATTATATACAGTATGAGAAATGAGGTTGGATTTCCCATGGTTCAAATTTAGAACGGTGATCAGTGTTTTACAGTAGTCTACTGAAATGACTTAGCATTTTTTTTTTAATCATAGCTCTGATATAATTTCTCACAGCAGAGGTGAGTTCTGATAAATATTGCTGGATACAAATATCTTAACTTCATTTTTATAGCGCTTTCTATCAAATCATACTAGCCTGTGCATCCAGATATATGAGCCTTAAGGTGAAAATAGAATTGAAGATCCAGTTAGCGTACCCGTGAAGAGAGAAGTTTTGATCACCATAAAAAGACGCGTCAGGCAACCGACTTTTTTTTTTTTTCTCATGATGCCTCCAACTGCATATGATCTTAAATATCCTGTATACACTCTGACAAGGGAAGGTTATCCTGAATTGACAAATGTATAATTTTTGTCTTTAGTAGAGATTTCCAAGATTCTATTTCTGAAACATTTTTTTTTTGGATGAAGACAAATAAAACCATCTTGATAGTATTTAATTTTACAGTAAATATTTGCCAGCAGAAGGCATGATGAGATTACATGAAATTTAAACCAGTTATATGCTTAGTATGTTTCTTCAGCTGTAATTTGACACAGTCATCAAATGAAGAAATGGGCAGTACGCCATATCTTGATGCTGGACACTTCTGTGTCAGGAAGGTGTAGTTAGTCTGTTTAATGAGAATTTCAATAATTATCGAAATTTAGCAGATTATCATTGGGGATTTGAACAACTGTCTTGAAAAATTTTTGAACAGCCTGAGTAGATAAAGGAATCCTGGAGTTAGAGTGGAGAATTAGTAGTACAGACTGACCACTCGACGCAGATAACTCTAGGGAACAATTATTGTGTTAATCCGCCGTAGACAAGAAGAACATTGATTCTCAGGATATTCGATAGGCAGAATTTTGAGAATTGATAAGGTCATGGTTAAAGTTTACACAGGCATATGGGAGTAAAGACAGTGATTTAAACAAGATAAGAGGCAGCCTTGTGTCTTAAATACTTTCAGTGGAAGCAGATGCCACTGCAAATATTCAGGTCTAATAATTTCCAAATTTGAAGTCATGCATGACGGGTTAGCACGGGATTGACGCCTGAACTGGCTTTCACTGGGATTAATCGAGCTTGCGAAAGAACTAGAAGAAGTGTGACATGTCACGCCACTGTACTAAATTAATAATTGAGAAGATTTATGTTGAGCCAACTGAAATTAGTAAAGAATTAAGAGATTAAGGTCTTATTCTTTGAGTTTTACACTAATTTCAATTACGCGATATGGACGGCGTTATAAGTTGGGTGGAAATGATTCGGCCGCAATGGGATGGTCTCCTGGAGGTGGTACGATCAAATACTACTTATTGAATGCCGGGCGGGGATCGCATGAAGCATTAAATGACATCAAGAAATGCTTAAAGAAACACCCTAGAAGATTGGGGATCGACAAAATGACGACTTGGAAAATGCTCAACATTGTACATTGGCAGCAAATTGATATCTTGCTATTGTATGGACGACCACTCCTTCCTGAAATGTGCAGCGGATGTTAGTCCCAGAATTAGGTCCTTTGAGGCGACACTTTCCTTTGCAGATGACATAAAGACGCATGACAAAACAGCACATGAGCATTTAAACTAACTTCAATTCCTGCCATTAATTAATTTAGTTGACCAATAGCTATAGAACCGCTGGAGACCTCCATACCCTGTGTGAATATTTTAGTGAGAAATGAGCGATTCAATTCTATGAGCCATGAGGTATCCTGTAAGATCAGAGCTGTACCCCATTCAAATTTTTTTATAGTAGCCAGTGCGAGATATTTCCAGAATGTTTTTTTTTTTTTTTTCTAACTGTCATATAATTCGGAAACTAGAAAACTGCACTATTTTGATACAGTTTACATCTAGCATCCATGTGAACTCAATATGACTATTGAACGTAGATTGAAGATTAATGAGCGAGTCAACCTAAAGAGAACGAGTTTAATAGGTTTACAATCAGTAGTTGAAACAGACTATTCGCACAATTTTGTTATGTTCTCCCTCTAGCTGATCTATGACATTATAGATTTTTTTTTTATTAACTAGGTGACTACCCCGTCGAGTGTATATGAAGGTATAAAGGTTTAAAGGTCATAGGCTGTTGGAATAATAATACACTAGTAATAATTATAGTTCATTCTGATGTACAGTAGAGGCAGTGAGAACAGCGCCTCTACCATCATGGCTAGTTAGTTTCAATACACCCAGAAAGAGCATTGATCTAAGATTACTATCCACCCACATGGATGAACATGTACCTCTCCATTTCCATTCCTTTTTGGGCCATGAACCCATCTTTCACCCCTCGGTTCCCTGCCCCCATTAATACATGAGATTCTCTTCTCCAATCCCCACTACTAATCTGGAATATTTCAGACAGCAGACTGAGAGAGAACTGAGAGAAAAGGCTGAGAACTTTCAATAACGGGGACTTAGTCCTAGTGGAGAGAATGCATGAGACGAAGGGGCGTCACAAATTTGAGCCAAGGTATGGGGGTCCATATGAGGTACTAAGAAGAGCTGGTGATACTGTATATCTCTTGAAGAATCTAGAAACTGGGAATTTGGATAAATACCATATAGATAGGTTAAAACAATACCATATACCAATTAGGATTTTCACCACAGAGGAGGAGGAAACTAGTGATGGTAGTTCAAGTCAAGGTTCCAGTGATGAAGATCATTGGATTCATCTTACAGGTCCAGCTTATCTCCCTAATAGGTCCGTTAATGTAGTGGTTCCACAAGGGGGTGACAACCAGAGCGAACTCAGAAGTAATGAGACGAGGGGAAGTTGACAGAGTTAGTGTGAACAGTTTAACTTTACGCAGGGTCTACAAGGGTGAAAAGGCCCACACAGTGTAAATTCTGCTTAGACTGTCGCCACTAACTAGGATTTTGGAGTGTGTACGGAGAATCAGCTCGATAGAATGAGAAGTTTAGAGATTTCAACCTTTTTTTTTTCATTTAAAAAACTTTTTTTTTTAAGTAGAAACTTCATTAGGATTCCTTTTTTTTTTCTCTATACAAACTATTTCTTGTTAAAACCCGAGTTTCAAAAGACCAGTGAGAATAATGTATACCATTGTGAATTAACTATTTAGTGTAAATCTGGAATTTTAGTTATTATCAGGAGTAATAGGTGAAGGAAGGTGTAGGAAATCACAACTTAGAGGGGGGCTATGTCTAAAACAACAAACCTAATAGGCATCCTATGGCTTGTGTTGGGTAATTCAGAAACCCTATAATCCCTGGCCTTCAGGTAGTAGCTTTGAAATAGGTTTCTAATGAGAACATGAAAGGTCAATCTCTCAGAGTGAAATTGTGAAGTATAGGGACCCTAAGCCAGGGGTAGAAGTTAAGTAGGCCCCAGACTGTAGTCGATCCTTGGAAAGCACTTGAGAATGTTAGTGTTGGGTAGTGAATCGTAAACCCTATAAATCCATCTTTCAATAGAGTGCTGAGGTCGGACTACTGCAAAGGGGGCAGACGCACGAGGAAGTAAGAAGAAAGTGACTTCACCCACGGTGGCTAGGGAGAGACTCAATCCGCTTTTATGAGGTGTCACGCTTAATGGTCCTTTATTCGCCATTATAATTTGTGTATGTCTTTATATAGAATTGTCCGTGAAAAGTCGCTTGGTGTCAAGGCAAGGGCAGTTTTTGAAGTTACACTGATTTTTTTTTAGTAGGTTAGCTTCCAGATTATTTAGAATTGTTAACAATTATTGTTAACAATCATTTATCGAGTATAAAGTATTAGTATATATAGAGTTTGTATGAGGCATTTATTTAAGTCAATAGGGCTTTAGTCCCCACTTTGTTCTAATTAGAAAACTTTATTTGATTTCACATTAGTCCTGGAATTTTAGAAATTGTTAGGGTTTATTTGATAGAGATTATTGAGTGTTTTGGCGTCTATAGCAGTTTTTAACTTTAGAATGAATGCCCACAGTGACTGAATTTTTTTTTTTTTGTTGTATGAATGTGAAGTGGAATAAATGATGAGAAGGTTAAAAACTAGTATACTGTTAGACCAAAATTGCTTTAGAGTAGTGTTAGGGAACTAATAGGTTCAATTTTAAATTTGATTCTTTATTTGTTAGGAACGATAGCCTCACAGGACTGTAAAAACTCTATTGTTAGGAAAATATTCGCTCCACTTTGTTAGGTCTCCTTTTAGAGGAGTGCAAATATTGATTTCTTTATTAGGGTAATCAGTTACTCTATTTCATTATATCAACTTGAATTTAAGAGTCGTAGAAATGATCATATCTTGATTCTCAGACTGGAAGGTTGTGGGAGGTTATGATCAGACCAGGAAACCCACAAAACTTCTCCTCATTAGAGGAAACGAAGAGGTATAGATTGAATTTTATGCAGGATGGGGGATTTGTTTTAGCCATGCCGTATAGCCTGGGGTATAACGGCGCGACCTTGGGTGACCGATCTGACACCGTAGTTTCGACGCTTTTAGCGTGGCTGGAGCAAGGGTGTTCCAGACGGGAGGTCCTGTAAGATTGGCAAGTAGGCAGAGATTGCCCAGTTATTCTAGACGAAGTGTTTCCGTCTATTGAATTTTTTTTTGGTACCAGTTTGATCCCCCATAGCTAGCGGAAGTTTCTTCTAATAAAGGATTCGCCCTGCCATACGTTTTGTTGGAATGAATTCGAGCATAAGACCGATTCGAGAGACAGAATAAGTAATTATTAGGACCTTCAACGAGTTTAGACTCGTTCCATGTTAGGATAAGATTTTAAAGTATTAGTTAACTATAATGACCGCGAACGAGACACCAGAACAAGCCAGTGAGTCAAAGTTTTAGAAGTGTTGTATTGAGGACAGTAGAATTAAGAGCAGTTATACAGGAGTAGAATTCTGAAGGAATTTGTAAAAGGAACCAAAATTTAAGATTGATAAAATTCAAACTTATAAGATGTAGATTTTATAGGATTCAGGTCAATGAATAGAGAGTATATTAGTAGATGAAAGTAATATGAATTTCTTGGAAGGGGGAGGTAGCTGAACTGTACACACCCCAGAGGCAAGGTAAACGGAGCCACAAACAAAATAGTAAAATTGATTAGTCGCTCTGCCAAAACAGAAAATTTCTCTTCATACGGTTGTCACCCTAGATTTAAATGGACTGTTAGTTTAATAGAGGTCTGGGCTATGTTCCATTTGACCAAGATTCTAAATGACGTACCCATCTGGGTTGAGAGAGTATTGTAATTTGAGGAATCTAACACACAAGAGAGAACACACCCTCCAATAGGATCGGGATAGACGAATATTACCCAGTGACCAACTCGTGATTCCAGACTGGATAAGATTGAAAACTTAACTGAGATACTAAACCTTGAACCCTCACGCACAAATATATATTATTTTACATTTTCTTATTCAATATGTTATTATTTTCATGTCATATATATTATATTATAGTCGTATACTATTCATTTCAACAATTTATTTTGATATTCATGATATTAATTTATATTAAATATTTAATTATATATATTTTGTCACCATATATAATCTTGTAGTAGTTTCTTTTGTCATCTATCATGGGATGATTTTTTTATCACTTATATCTTAACATATTTAATCACTATCTACATGATATGTTTACTTCAATATATATATATACTCATCATATAACATGGAAGGATTCATTTTCATTACATATTTCGTGCCTTATTTATAATTACTTCACAATTTGTTTCTGTATTTTTTTTTAATTTAGCAAAAGTCATCATGTCATAGGCTAATCATTATATCCAAGATACTTCTTTCAGCTAACTATAATTATCCTTTCCTTTGATTGTATATGTATAACTATACCACACGAATGTCTTGATTGGTACTTAAATAAAGATGCTGGCATGTTTTAGGAGTTGGACTAGTCAGTTATTTCTAAAACGACTTCTTGGCGCCCAAATTTTTTTTATATAATATGTAATAGGGAAATGTTCTAACTGTATTGTAGCAGAAAGAAGGTAGCAATGAAACCAGCACACCAGAGGCAAGGATGGGGTTGAGAGGAACTACCACAAGAAGGCCTACTCCTCAAGACCAAAGAAGAAAGTGGAAGGGTGGTATATATACCCATGAATGGTAAGGACAGATGACCTTGCTTACTTCCATACATATGATTTGACTGTCCCCCATAACCTATGTTGATAACAGTGTGCTGACAGAATAATAACAAAAAAAACCCTTTGCCAGGATGCACAAATGCCCACTAATGTTCGAAATTAATAAACATCTAGAATAGCATACCATCAGTTTGATTAGCCTTATCTTCCCTATAGGTTTCGGTACACCTGGCTTCACCTAGTAATGGAAAATGCATTTTGCTAGAAATGGGCCTGCTTTCATAGTAACTGACGAAAGGCAGATGAATAATGAATAGCACAAACGCATTTGTCCATTACTTGGCAGGGGGAGGATTGTTGGGGCACGTTTTTTGTAACCATACCCCAACAGAAGGCGTATGTATAGTCAAATCAAATGGATACAAGGCTTCCCTCCCACATAGACTTACAGACCATCTTATTGCCCATAAACCTAGACAATTGATGACACCAGACTTCCATGCCGAAAGCTGATGCCTGGTGAAGAAGACACCAGTGACACCCAGGACATCCGCGTCTGGAAGCTGTTGTTCCATATGTACATATATTCCCCTCACCAAAAATTTAGGTAAAGGTGACAAGAAAAAAAAATGGAGAAGGAAGATCTCTAAAAGGACTGAACCTTATAAAATATCCTTCCCGAAAAAGGAAGCGTTATATTACTGTTCAAGTGAAAAGGGGCCTGGTCGATTTTAGCTAAGACGGAGGGGGGGTGATATATATATACCGTCCGAGAAAAAAGGGAGGATAGTATTCAATCCATGTGGAGGAGGGCCTGGGGGTCTGAAATTTTACACTATCGCCGTAGCTGTTGCTCTCTTTAGATTTTTTTTGTTTTGGTAATACTATAATGTTCTATTTTGATGGGAGAGGCCTGGGGCGGTCTATGAAATTGTATACTGGAGCCGTGGCCATTTTGATTGGTGTTTCTCTCGGCGAATGAAAACGGAGAGAGACATGAAAAAGAGGGTTTTCTTTGCCAAAGGCAGATTCAATCGGGGTCGCTCAGGTGAGAGGACAGTCTTCAGACGGGAGATCAGACCTTTGCCGACACTTTCGAGAAAAGGTAAGCCATTTGTCATTATGACTTAGCGCCCCCCCTTTTTTGTGTAGTAACCAACCTAGATTTCGCATGGGCCCTAAAGGGCTATAAAGTAACTTCAGGTCACCTCTATCTAAATTTTTACTATGTAAATAGCATATCTCGTCAGTATAGACATGTTCCCAAATTTTAATTTATTTAAATAAATATCTAGAGAAATTTTCTTGTTTCCTGTCATACATATTTCATTCCTTTTGCTTTATGGTACTACCCCCCCCCCACACCTTAATTTCATAAATTGTACTAAAGGAGGGTTTCTTTGCCAAAAGGCAGATTTCTCTTTATTTATCCTGTTTGCACAAATTGCATTACATGTGATGATGTAAAGACATATGTCGATAGTGCATCATTGACAGCTGTGCTTCTATTATACAACATTAAGGTCTTGCTGCGGGTTATATACATGGGGTTGTTGGCCTAAATTGCTATATATATATACTTAAGTAAGGAAACTTTAATAAGTCACATCGTGTATCCTCCCTTTTCATCTATCCAAACCAGGGAACGCAACATAACGACGCTGTTACCGAAACGCCACACATGTATATTATAGTAAGGAAATTTTTACTAAGTCACATCTTACATCTTTTTCCATTTATTCAACTGAGCACAACAATGGAAGCCCAGCAAGCCCTAGTTAGGCATCTCCTTATTAATAGTTTCATAGGACATACAACAAGTTATTGAATACAATATTATATAATTTATTTATTTATTAAATTTATTGAAGTATATTTGTAATTTTTTTTACTCCTATATATTTTTAAAAATGGAGAACAAGAGCAGCAAAAAAAAATGGTTGCTCACCTTTACTTCAAATATAATGGACGCTACCTCAGATTTGATATTTAACAATTCTTCCTATCTTTAAAGATATATACTTCTTTTTCAAAGTTTGTGAATTACATCTTTGAAACTGGCATCCTTTGGGTATTGGGGGTGCGGAGACATATTTTGTCAATACGCCGCCACCTATATTTAGCTATGTGATAGTACAGTGGCAATACACCTTAATTCTTTCACACCCCTCAAGACGCCTCAATGTCGCTTGTAAGAGCGTCAGTGATAGCGTCCTTAAAATAAAGCGTGTTATTAACCACCTGGTGGTGGTAACCTTCTCTTTCAAGGCCACAGTATAATCTACAACCATTTGACACTATGGGGATTCTAGGAAGAACGTATCGTTTGATTATTAGTATAAGAGTCGCTGCTTCTCGATCTTCAACCACATAAAAAAATTCTTTCATTACAAGATAAACCCCGCCAAAAACCCATTGGCGTTTAGGTCTTTTTGCTCTTCAGTTTTTGGCGCATTTGTTCTTGCCAAACAAGCTTTCAACAATTTTCACTTTCCTTCCTTTATCATCTAGCACGAGAGTTTTTTCCATAAAGGGTGTAAATATTTTTCTACAGAAGTTTACTCAGTTGGTGACAGTCCTGTGCGACAGGTCTGAAAATTCCTCTATTACTGTGTGCTCCATATGCAACACCCACAGAGCAGCGATGACGACAATAATTTTTCCCATTAGCATTGAGATTCGGTCAAACCGCGTGCCATGCTGAAGCGAACATCGTTGTTCTTCGTGTTCCTGGCGGAACAGCGACACCTCCAGCCTTCCTCGTTGTCATGTTCTTCCAACTGTATTTTTCTTGTCGGTTTGACTGTGCACAGACGTGTGCATTAGATCAAAATAGTTTTGTCTGAATATTTGGCTTACGCCATCAGTCTGAATAAATATAATTAGATAATTCTGGAATTACAAAAAAAACAATGAATAATTGATATTCATTCCAACAGAGATGGCTCAAGCCATCAGAAAATTTTAGTTGCATGATCAGATGCCTTTTCCTTGTTTAAAGGATTAACAAAATTTTAAAAAGATAGCGACTTTTAAAAAATCTGTTTAGAGATAAAAGTTGAAGATATTTTATCGATAACCCGCCCCCCCCCCCCCCCCCATCTTCAAGATAACAACAGCCTATCATATGTTTGTTTATATATTTCGCATCAGCACTCGCTCCTATCCATAGACATGTACTAATGACATGGGAATGCTTAGTCACCTTCCATTATTGGCAACGCTTTTCAGCATCTTGGGTCGACTCGTTATTTTTCCCTGTGAAATTATATCATGTCTTTTAGAAATAAGCTTGACATGTTATTTGTGTAGACAAAACTTCCTAGAGCTTAGTGATTCTATTATCTCCCTGAAAGTGCCAATATGTAATTATACAAAGAGTAAGCCTAACTGAAAATTTCAAACCTAATTTCATTAAGCCTATCCTTGATTTCCACTTCCATCCAATTCTTCTTATCAAAATAAGTGTATTCTCTCAGAACTGAAACAATACAATTAGTAAGTGAATAGTTCATTTTAAACCTAACCAATGTAAAGTTCACAATCTGATTTAGAGAATATTAATAACTAGCGGATGTACCCGGCTTCGCCCAGGTTTTACCCGAGTAAAGGCTTTTCTAATGAACATTTGTTAAAACAATTCTCTATAAACTAATTTTAAAAAATAATAGATATACACTGCGTGACATTGAATATGGAACACCAAGAAATAGTGGCCAGAAAGTGATGAAACTCGGCAGACAGAGAGAGACAGGGACGAACAATAAGTGATCTTTATTTCAAAATGATAGTCATAATACAGAGCGAGAACGGCGTCGGCTTAGTAGCAAGTAGGACCACCGCGGACGGCGATGTACGCAGCAACACGTCTAGGTAGAGAGTCAATCAGAGTATGGATGGCGTCCTGAGGGATGGCTCTCCATTCCCTCTCAACCATTTGCCACAGTTCGTCTTCTGAACGCGGCTGTGGCAAGGCATGCAAACGGCGTCCAATGATGTCCCAGACGTGCTCGATTGGTGAGAGATCAGGAGAGTACGGTGGCCAGGGAAGCATCTGTACATCTTGCAGAGCTTGTTGGCTAATGCGAGCAGTGTGCGGTCGGGCGTTATCCTGCTGATAAAGGGCATTGGGTACCCCCTGAAGGTAGGGGAGTGTCACCGGTCGCAGCACATCATCAACGTATCGTTGGGCCGTCATAGTGCCCTGAATACGAAGTAAAGGTGACCTGGAATCATACGCGATTGCGCCCCAAACCATGATTCCACGTTGTCGCACGGTGGGGCGTTCCACAATTGCTGCCGGATTGGACCTTTCTCCACGTCGACGCCACACGCGTACACGGCGACTATCACTGGACAAGCAGAAACGCGACTCATCTGAGAACACGACCCTGTGCCATTCCGTCATCCACGTCGATCTAGCCCGGCACCATTCCAAACGTTGGCGCCTATTCGGTGGGGTCAATGGCAGTCTTATTAGCGGACGGCATGAGTGCAAGCCATTAGCAACCAATCGACGGGAAATGGTTCTGGTCGAGATGGAATGATCTAGGGTGTCTTGCACATGTTGCAGGATGGCGGTACAAGTGGCTTGTGGGGCCGCCACTGCTTGTCGAAGGATACGCCGATCCACACGTGCTGACGTCACTCTGGTTGCACCAACATTCCTATAAATTGCCACATTTCCTTGTTCCAACCATTTTCTCCACAGTCGGTGCACCGTGGACGCACCAAGGTGTGTATCAGCTGCGATTTGACGTATGGACCAATCTGCCCTTTTCAGTCCGATCACCATGCCCCTCGTAAAAGCGTCTGTCTGCTTGAACTGCCTCCGTTTACGATGACCTGGCATTCTCTGTTATTACACGTGTCTTTTGACACAAGAACAAAATTTCTACAATGATTTTCCTTGAAGAAATAACGACACAAATACTGTCCTTTCTGCAAGTTCCTTCCCTTATATCTTACTCCATGTGCGCACGAGAGCTGCGCATTTTACATCATTTGCATAACTCGGTTAGGCGCGTCTACCCTGAAATTTGCATAATTTTCTGGCCACTATTTCTTGGTGTTCCATTTTTAATGTCACGCAGTGTATTTTGATAATTTGAAACTCGTAAATTTTAATCTCTCGATAAAGTGAACATTTTTTCCCGTCCCTTGAAAAATACTCGATAAGTTGAATAGAATCAATATTAATTGGTTCCCTGCTGGACCGTGACGGCGGGCGGTTGGCTTCGGCAACATTGGAGCTGACGTCACTTCCTGTTTTGGTATCCTGAAAGCAGCGTTGCCACGCTGACTTATATTTTCTTTCCCCATGATTACCATTTAATCAATATATATATCCTTTCACCTTGTTGTAGTTAATTAAAGAATAATTAACGTTAAGCGCTGTGTGTGTGTAATCAAATTGAAATACAACAAAGATTATCATACTGAAGAAGCGCAAGACCTAAAACGTCAGACTGAAGAAGCGCAAGGCCTAAAACGTGAGTAACCAAATTTCCTTTGATTACTTGGCCCATCCTTTTTTCTACTTACCAAATATTTTGTAAAATGGCAAACACGACGATTAAAAATTAAATGGTGCTAATTACTCCAGCTGGAGCTTCCAGATGAAACTCGTTCTAATCGAAAACGACTTGTGGAGTTTGATCAATCCAGGAGAGGCTAAGCCTGACCCTAGTGACCTTGTTGCAACAATTTTTTTTTGTCGCGGGAGGGTAAGGCGTTTGCAAAAATTTGCCTCGGGATTAATGATGAACAACAATTGCATGTTCAACATTTGAATACTCCGAAAGAGGTCTGGGAGGAACTGGAAAAATTATACGCACCAAAGGATAGTAGATATCGAGCCGTACAACTAAGAAAGCAGTTATATGGCGAAAGGTTGACTCAGCACAGCAATATGGAAGGGTATATGGGGAAGATAAACCACAGTGTAAATGAACTGGCCCAAATTGGCGAAAAAATTTATGATGGCGATTTGGCTGTGGTTCTTTTGGGTGGATTACCAGAGGATTGGGACACCGTTGTCTCAATCATATGTAACTTGCCTGATTCAGACTTCACGACCGCCACAGTTAAAAGACGGCTGTTGGCAGAAGCAGAAAGGCGTTCGTCAAATCTACCAAAAGATGTGGGTGCCATGGTCGTTAATGCCTCTTCGAAGCCCATTGAAACAGAAAAACAATTTAAAGCAAAGGTTGTTTGTTTCAAATGAGGAGGTAAAGGCCATTATGCAAGGGAATGCATGAAGAAAGGAAAGAATGAACAAAGGCCAACAAGGTTTGACCAAAACAAAGGCGTAAATATGTCGGCAATGTGCAACACTTTGTTTGGAGCTACCGCCGAGACCTGGATCATAGATTCTGGAGCGACGCACCATATGACTCCCAAGAGAGATTACTTCACATGTCTGAAAGAGTGTACAAGCAATATGAGTTCCATCACTATTGCGAATGGCTCTTCTATAGAAGTATGTGGTATTGGTACTGTCAGTGCCAATATTGTTGGACACAAGGGAGATGCCAGCAATATGGTTGCCCAGAACACCTTGTACGTTCCAGATATGCGTCACAGTGTTCTGTCTGTACTCCAAATGATAGAAAACGGTAGAAAAGTTGTCTTCAACAAGAGTGGTTGCCACATTATGGACATGAAAGGTAAACTCTTGATAGAGGGGAAGAAGTTGGGTAGACTTTTTACTACGTCCAGACTACTCCATCCTCTCCGATAGATCAGAATGATCGTGTTTCTCTTGCATCTGAATGCAAGGAAGAGCTTACACTGGAACTTTGGCACAAAAGGCTGATGCATGTAAATGCATATACGATAGCAAAGATGGCCAAGAACCAAAGCGTAAGAGGACTTGATTGCAGCCCGGCAAAGCCAGAAAAGTGCGAAGACTGCTTGATCGGCAAGTCTTACCATCTGCCATTCCTTCAGCACTCACACAAGGAGGAAAAAGAAATCATGCCGTTGGACTTGGTGCATGCGGACTTGATGGGTCCACTTGACGTATTGAGCTAGGGAGGAGCCAAGTACGTCTTAACCATCATTGATGAATCTACGAGATATACAAGTGTATTTTTCCTGAAAAACAAAGGCGGAACCCTGGGAAAAGTCAAAGAGTGGATTCATGAATCTGAGAAACAAACCAGCCGGAAACTAAAACGAATACGTACGGATAATGGCTTGGAATTTTGTTCCAAGGAATGGGACACTTTCTGCACGAGCGTTGGAATAGTTCATGAACGCACTATGACGTATACACCTCAACAGAATGGTGTGGCAGAAAGAATGAATAGGACACTCCTAGATCTTGTCAGGAGCACTATATCTGGAAGTGGTCTGCCAAAGGCTTCCTGGGCGGAGCTGACTTACACCGCAGCCTATGTCAGAAACAGAGTTCTCAACAATCACAATGGTGAAATCACGCCATATGAACTGTGGACAGGGAACAAGCCTAGTCTTAAACACATAAGAGCTATTGGCTGTCAAGTATTTGTCCATATTCCATGACAAGTCCGTAAATCCAAACTTGAAAGGAGAGCTGTCAAAGGTAACCTTGTTGGATATGCACTCAGAGGACGTGGCTACAGAGTGTGGATTCCTGAGATGAAGAAAGTGGCGGAATCTCGGGACTGTGTCTTCAAAGAGAGTGATGTATCGAGGAACGACAGCAACCGGGAGGTGCTTCCATCAGTTGAACACTACAGCTATGGGACTCACCGGGAGATTGAAGAGTATCCAGTGTATTTATTAGATACAGAAGAGGACAGCCATAATGAAGATACTGTGAAGCCTTCTCCTACTCGATCTCATCCAATGATCCTAAGGAACCAGAGAAATGCTCAGAACTCAATTGAACTCCTCAGTACTGAAGTAAATAAGGGAGATCCTACTTCGTATAAAGAAGCTATCCAAGGCCCTGAAGCTAAGCATTGGCTTGAAGAAATCGAAGAAGAATTGAATCCTTGAGAAAGCACAAAGTTTGGGAACTAACAGAACTACCAAAAGACTCTGCCCCAATTGCTTGTAAGTGGGTACTACACAAGAAAACCAACGCCGAGGGTCAAGTAGTTAGATACAAGGCCCGACTTGTGACAAAGGGCTTCACTCAACAAAAGGGAATCGATTATGATGAGATTTACTCACCTGTTTCTAGTTTTGAAACGACAAGACTGCTCACAGCAATAGGTGTTGAAAATAACTGGCTCATAGACCAATATGACGTGAAAAGTGCTTATCTCTACGGCAATCTTGACCGAGTGATCTATATGGAACAACCAGAAGGCTTTGTTAAACCTGGTGAGGAACATCTTTACTGCCAACTCAAAAGGTCTCTGTACGGACTGAAGCAAAGCGGCAGATGTTGGAACAAGTGCCTTGATGAGTGGTTGAAAAAAAGGGGATTTATGAGGAATCCAGTTGATCCTTGTGTCTACAAGCTCAAGCTGAACGAAGGAATGATAATCTTATCATTATATGTGAATGATATTCTTACTCTGACGGAGAATCAAGAAGTGAGAGAAAAGTGCATTGAACTGCTGAGAGGTCACTTCGAAACAAAGTACATCGGACCAGTATTGTATATGATTACCATTTAATCAATATATATATAATCCTTTCACCTTGTTGTAGTTAATTAAAGAATAATTAACGTTAAGTGCTGTGTGTGTAACCAAATTGAAATACAACATTCCCTCGGTAATTGGAAGTTGAAGGAATAGTATCTTGCCTTGGAATTGTATCATTATTCTTGTCTCAAATAAATTGCTGTGTCATCCTGAATTTTCTTTCCTAATTTTCTACATTACAAAATCATCGTAATCATGATAATATTTAGAACCGATTGTTGAATTATAACAGATAAATTAGAATATTTATCTTGTTTATTTTTAGGCGAAAAGTTATTTAAAAAAATTTATTTGCTAGAACCCTTCCCAGTACTATACGAAATAACTTCCCAAAGTTTCATGGCGTTCCAATGAGTGGTTTGGTCAGGCATAAAGGACAGACACACACACATACATTCATTTATATATATACTAGCGGATGTACCCGGCTTCGCCCGGTTTTACCCCGAGTAAAGGTTTGTCTAACGAACATTTGTTGAAACAATTCTCTATAAACTTATTAAAAAAATATAGATATATTTTGGTAATTTGAAACTCGTAAATTAGGAATCTCTCGATAAAGTGAACATTTTTTTCCCGGTCCCTGTGTGCCGTGTCATCCTGAATTTTGTCTTTCTAATTTTCTACATTACAAAATCATCGTTTTATCTAGTGAACATTTTTTTCCCGGTCCCTTGAAAAATACTCGATAAGTTGAATAAAATCAATATTAATTGGTTCCTCTCGGTAATTGGAAGTTAAAGGAATAGTATCTTGCCTTGAATTGTATCATTTTTCTTGTCTCAAATAATTGCCGGTGTCATCCTGAATTGTGTCTTTCCCTAATTTTCTACATTACCAAATCATCATTTTATCTATTCTCCCAATATATATGTTGTAGTAAATGATAAAACTAACTTTGACTTGTGCGCAATTAATAGGTAGAAAATCTTACTTTTGATAAATAATTTTTAAGATAATAAACTCATAGATAAAAAAACTAGTTATTATCATCGCAATGAGGGCGCTGCTTGCGAGTTAAATTTACAAATCTGCAAATAACTCTAAGGATATTAAAGATATTCAAGATATTATTTTTCAAAAACTTTCCCGGGGATATACCTAATAATATCCCAAAATTCCACAGCGATTGGATGTATGGGTTTCTGAATCTATAGAGTACAGACAGACAGACATTCAATTTTATATATATACTAGCGGATGTGCCCGGCTTCGCCCGGGTTTTACCCGAGTGAATGTTTGTCTAACGAACATTTGTTAAAACAATTTTCTTTAAGCTTATAAAACGTACTCGGCTTCGCCCGGGGTTTTACCCGAGTAAAGGTTTGTCTAGCGAACATTTTTAAAACAATTCTCTAAAAACTTATTAAAAAAAGATATATTTTGATAATTTGAAACTCGTAAATTTGAATCTCTCGATAAAGTGAACATTTTTTCCCGGTCCCTGTGTGCCTTGTCATCCTGAATTTTGTCTTTCCTAATTTTCTACATTAGAAAATCATAGTTTTATCTAGTGAACATTTTTCCCCGTTCCCTTGAGAAATACTCGATAAGTTGAATAAAATCAATATTAATTGGTTCCCTCGGTAATTGGAAGTTAAAGGAATAGTATCTTCGCCTTGGAATTGTATCATTATTCTTGTCGCAAATAAATTGCCGTGTCATCCTGAGATAATCTTACTTTTGATAAATAATATTTAAGATAACAAACTTAGTGATAAGAAAACTTGTAACATCGTCACAATGGGGGGGGGGGGGGGGGGGGGGCTGCTTGCGAGTTAAATCTACAAATCTGCAATAACTCTAAGGATATTCATGATATTCATGAAATTATTTTTCAAAAACCTTCCCGGTGATATACCTAATAATATCCCAAAATTTCACGGCGATTGGATGTATGGTTTTTAATATATAGAGTACAGACAGACAGACATTCAATTATATATATATAAGATAATATAAATGAGTTTTAAAAATTGTAAAAAAAAAATGCATCGGCCGGGAATCGAACCCGGGCCGCCCGCGTGGCAGGCGAGCATTCTACCACTGAACCACCGATGATTAAAAAAATGGCCATATTTAGGTATCATTCCATTCGGATTAGTCCGCGTAAAAAAAAGTTCTTCAAATGAAAAAAGAAATAGCCAAAAATACAAATCAAAAATGCAGCCGAAAATTTTTCTCAGGTTTATAAAAAGCGACATGCAAAATTTGGTACCAATTGGTTCAGTAGTTTTTGAGTTTATCGCGAAACAGACAGACAGACAGAATTGACTTTTATATATATATATATATATATAATATATATATAATATAGAATATAGAATATATAGAATAGATAGATATAGATAGATAGATAGATATATAGATAGATAGATAGATTAGATATATAGATAGATAGGATAGATAGAGTAGATAGATAGATAGATAGATAGATAGATAGATAGATAGAGATAGAGATATAGAGATATTGAGATATAGAGATTTACTCTTCATTGTTGGCTTTTTAACTTACATTCATTCTTCATTGTTGGCTTTTAATATTACATTCACTCTTCATTGTTGGCTTTTTATCTTACATTCACTCTGTTGGCTTTTTATATTTCATTTACTCTTCATTGTTGGCTTTTTATCTTACATTCACTCTTCATTGTTGGCTTTTTATCTTACATTCATTCTTCATTGTTGGCTTTTTTATATTACATTCACTCTTCATTGTTGTGCAGAGTATTAGGCTCATAGATTGTTGAGCTCTGGAAACCAGTACCAATTAAGGTAAATAATAGACAAATTAATTTTAAAATTGACACCGGAGCTGATGTCAACGTGCTCCCCCTACAATATTATTATCAAAGTTTCCAAAGAATAAAACTGGAAAAATCTGATAAAATATTACAAGGTCCAAATGGAATACCCTTGGAAACAGTTGGAATGATCCACGTAAAACTTCAAAATAAAGGCCAGCACTTAAACTCGAAAATATACATTGTTGATAAACTAAAGCAGCCACTTCTCTCTGGGGAGACAAGTGAAAAATTAAACATTGTGAGAATGATTCAGCAAGTATCATCAGGAGGCCGCGGCGGACAGCGTGGTAGACTCGGAAGTGGAGATAACAGAGGCTGCTACAACTGCGGGGAAGAAGGCCACCGCAAGTTTGAATGTACCAAACCTGCCCGTGGTGGTGGACGTGGCCGTGGACAGAGCCGTGATGGAGGCAGCAACAACACCTGCTACAACTGCGGCGAAGTTGGCCACCGTAAATATGAGTGTACCAACAACACGGCTGAAGATGGAGGACAGGAGGAGAACCAGCGCAAGTCCAAGAAGGCTTGCTACACCTGTGGGGAGTTTGGCCATAAGAAGGACGACTGCCCCAAATCTGGAACTCAAGAGTCCGGAGATGAGGAGGAGTCCTCTGACAATGAGGAGGAAGAGACTCCCCAGAAGAGGAAGCAAGCTGAGGACAGTGAGGAGGAGGAAGTAGAAGCTGAAGAACCTCCCAAGAAGAAATCTAAGAAGCCCAAGTCCAAGAAGAAAGAAGAAGATTGCTATCTGACTCTTCAAGCATATAGGACGATGCCCCTGGAAAGCGCCAGGAGCAGAGAAATGAGGAGACCCCCACTTCGACATCAACCTGGCTCTCAAGGAGATGCAAGATGACCAGGAGCAAGAGACCGAGGAGGATTGCCCTACACCAACGGCCTCATCTACAAGAGATGGAAGGATGCAGAGGGACAACCAAGACCAGGATCCAGAGAAGAGCCTCCCTTCAATGCCAGCCGTGCATACAAGATGGAAGGGCAGTCAAGATACCTCGAAGGTCCCTGTAAAGTTAAGGGAGGAGATGTGCAGAGTATTAGGCTCATAGATTGTTGAGCTCTGGAAACCAAAAGGAATAATACTCTGCTAGTGATCTCTTTTGACTTGTATATAATAAGGGATATTATAATAGGAAATAAACTAATGCTTAGTTAATCTTGCCTCGTCTTGGATAACAACACAATTGCTGGCTTTTTATCTTACATTCATTCTTCATTGTTGGCTTTTTATCTTACATTCACTCTGTTGGCTTTTTATATTACATTTACTCTTCATTGTTGGCTTTTTATCTTACATTCACTCTTCATTGTTGGTTTTTTATATTATATTTACTCTTCTTTGTTGGCTTTTTATCTTACATTCATTCTTCATTGTTGGCTTTTTATATTACATTTACTCTTCATTGTTGGCTTTTTATCTTACATTCTCTCTTCATTGTTGGCTTTTTATCTTACATTCATTCTTCATTGTTGGCTTTTTATATTACATTCACTCTTCATTGTTGGCTTTTTATCTTACATTCATTCTTCATTGTTGGCTTTTTATATTACATTTACTCTTCATTGTTGGCTTTTTATCTTACATTCACTCTTCATTTTGGCTTTTTATATTATATTTACTCTTCATTGTTGGCTTTTTATCTTACATTCATTCTTCATTGTTGGATTTTTATATTACATTTACTCTTCCATTGTTGGCTTTTTATCTTACATTCACTCTGTTGGCTTTTTATATTACATTTACTCTTCATTGTTGGCTTTTTATCTTACATTCACTCTGTTGGCTTTTTATATTACATTTACTCTTCATTGTTGGCTTTTTATCTTACATTCACTCTTCAATGTTGGCTTTTTATATTATATTTACTCTTCATTGTTGGCTTTTTATCTTACATTCATTCTTCATTGTTGGCTTTTTATATTACATTCACTCTTCATTGTTGGCTTTTTATATTATATTTACTCTTCTTTGTTGGCTTTTTATCTTACATTCATTCTTCATTGTTGGCTTTTTATATTACATTTACTCTTCATTGTTGGCTTTTTATCTTACATTCACTCTTCATTGTTGGCTTTTTATCTTACATTCATTCTTCATTGTTGGCTTTTCATATTACATTTTACTATTCATTGTTGGCTTTTTATCTTACATTCATTCTTCATTGTTGGCTTTTTATATTACATTCACTCTTCATTGTTGGCTTTTTATCTTACATTCACTCTGTTGGCTTTTTATATTACATTTACTCTTCATTGTTGGCTTTTTATCTTACATTCACTCTTCATTGTTGGCTTTTCATATTACATTTACTATTCATTGTTGGCTTTTTAACTTACATTCATTCTTCATTGTTGGCTTTTTATATTACATTCACTCTTCATTGTTGGCTTTTTATCTTACATTCACTCTGTTGGCTTTTTTATATTACATTTACTCTTCATTGTTGGCTTTTTATCTTACATTCACTCTTCAATGTTGGCTTTTTATATATATTTACTCTTCATTGTTGGCTTTTTATCTTACATTCATTCTTCATTGTTGGATTTTTATATTACATTTACTCTTCATTGTTGGCTTTTTATCTTACATTCACTCTTCATTGTTGGCTTTTTATCTTACATTCATTCTTCATTGTTGGCTTTTTATATTACATTCACTCTTCATTGTTGGCTTTTTATCTTACATTCATTCTTCATTGTTGGCTTTTTATCTTACATTCACTCTGTTGGCTTTTTATATTACATTTACTCTTCATTGTTGGCTTTTTATCTTACATTCACTCTTCATTTTTGGCTTTTTATATTATATTTACTCTTCATTGTTGGCTTTTTATCTTACATTCATTCTTCATTGTTGGCTTTTTATATTATATTTACTCTTCATTGTTGGCTTTTTATCTTACATTCATTCTTCATTGTTAGCTTTTTATATTACATTTACTATTCATTGTTGCTTTTTATCTTACATTCACTCTTCATTGTTGGCTTTTTATCTTACATTCATTCTTCATTGTTGGCTTTTTATCTTACATTCTCTCTTCATTGTTGGCTTTTTATCTTACATTCATTCTTCATTGTTGGCTTTTTATATTACACTAGACGAATGGCCCGGGCAACGCCCGGGTTTTACCCGAGTGCGTATATATTTTAAAAACGTTTTAATTCAAATACTATTCGTTACAATTATAAATTGGCGCCATGGATGTCACTCTTGTGAAACGTCCCGTTCCAAACTGTGTGTTTTTAAAATGTTTTAATTAAAATACTATTCGTTACAATTATAAATTGGCGCCGTGGATGTCTCTCTTGTGAAACGTCCCGCCCCAAACTGTGTGTGTCTTGAAAATATAAAAATAAAAATGTGAATTTTCATGAAGATTTCATCATGTCGATTTTTTTTTTTTTGCATTTCACCTACTAAATCGATAGAGATAATTACATTTGCAACATGAACTTAGGTAAATTGACTAAATAGAAAACTGCATAGTAATAAAGATCATTTTTTAAAGGCACCATATCGTTTTTTTTTTCAATAAAATCGAAACAAAAATTAACGATAAATAACGATAATTGCCTTAAAAAGAAATTGCCTTAAAAAAAAGAAACATTCGCGGTGATTTTGTCTTGCATTCGTTTATACAATTATTATATACGAATGACCCGGGCAACGCCCGGGTTTTACCCGATTAAATGCTTTTATTCAAATACTATTCGTTACAATTATAAATTGGCGCCGTGGATGTCATTCTTGTATAATATATAAATGAGTTTTAAAAATTGTAAAAAAAAAAAAAAAAATGCATCGGCCGGGAATCGAACCCGGGCCACCCGCGTGGCAGGCGAGCATTCTACCACTGAACCACCGATGGTTATGAAAAATCCCATCCGTGAGCTTCAAACAGACAGAATAAGGCAAATATATAAGTAGATTCACTCTTCATTGTTGGCTTTTTATATCATATAGAAAATCATCTTAGTTCTTAGTGATAAGAAAACTTGTTATCATCGTCACAATGGGGGCGCTGCTTGCGAGTTAAATCTACAAATCTGCAAATAACTCTAAGGATATTCAAGATATTCATGAAATTATTTTTCAAAAACCTTTCCGGTGATATAACTAATAATATCCCAAAATTTCACGGCGATTTGATGTATGGTTTTTGAATCTATAGAATACAAACAAACAAACAAACAAACATTCAATTTTATATATATAGAATATAGATAGATATATTTTTCTAATATTTTTTGTTTACTAAAAATAACAAAAAAAAATTATTATATATTTAAATTTTTTATACTACTAATAAAATATAAATTTTCAAAAAAATCAATATTTTGTGTACACTAAATTATTTTTGAATAATTAAAAAAAATTCTATTATTTAATTAAAAAAACGATTATTTGACTATTGACCACCATATTGAATACACATATTGTTTGTAAACAAAACCATTTACTTTTGATAAATAATCATCTTCATTTAGTTAAATCTGCAAATAACTCTAAAGATATTCAGGAAATTATTTTTCAAAAACCTTCCCAGGGATATACCTAATAATACCCCCAAAATTTCACGGCGATTGGATGTATGGTTTTTGATTCTATAGAGTACAGACAGACAGACATTCAATTTTATATATATATATATAGATATAATATTTTAAAATTTTTGTGATTGGTTTTGGATGATTGGTTGTTTGGATTGGTTGTCGTAAGACCCTGTTGACTTACTTGAGGTGGTTGACGTGGTGGTGATTGTTGGCGCAGTCGTTTGGCTGAAATGGTAGGTTTTCACACAGGGGGAAATAACGAGAAAGGACACAGGATGGACTTGAGAAATAGGACCAGCGATTAAGGGAGAGAAGGGCTTTTGACTAACGGAGTGGCTACTCACATGTTGAACGTATAGGTCACCTGAGCGAGAAGGGCTTAAGCGTACTGCTTGCTGTGGTGTCGAGCACCCAACTGATTTTACTCAGTCCGAGATTTACCTCGTTAACTCTCTATTGCTCTCTTTGGTTGATATCGTCTATGTGGCGACTTCTGATTGGATGTTAGCTAGTCCTTCTGGACTCTGATTGGATGTAGCTAACTCCATTGTCTTTGTCATGTTTTATCATGCTCCCGGAAGAAGAAGGTCTTTGAACTCAGTTTTATTAGTTCCTGGGTAATAATCTTTGCTTCCTGGATAATGAAATTCTGGTAATGGTTGTTTCTTCTCTTCTCTCCCAGTTCGCTAAGCCTAACCTTTATTAAAACCTTTTGGATCATACATTGCAAATATTGTGGTGGGTTACATCTACATCTTGGTATATACAAATTATGACAGATGCGCCCCCTGCATGTGAAGAATTCAAAAAGGGGTAGCCTGAAGTGAATTCTGTAAGGGAAAAATAATTTTGTGGGGAAAATTAATTATGTGTACTGGGAGGCTATATACAAGTATTGTATGTGACATAAAAGATAAAAGAGAATGGTGCTGGTGACATATTTGTTAAATATAAGGAAGAGAAATCAAAATAATTTAATTATAAGAAATCAAAATGAATGCGCTTTGGGGCATTGTTGAGTTAAAAAAAAATGCCTACCCAATATTCAGCTCGAGATGGGGAAAACAAAATCGAGGGAATTTTTCTGTTAGGGCTTTTTGGAAATCAAAATGAAATTTAGTTGTAAGAAATCAAAGTGAATGAGCTTTGTAGCATTGTTGAGTGAAAAAAAAAAAGGAAAAAGGTGCCTACACAATTCAACTCGAGATGGGGAAACTAAAATCGAGGGAATTTTTCTATTGGGGCTTTTGAGAAATCAAAAATAAAATTTAGTTGTGAGAAATCAAAGTGAATGCGCTTTGTAGCATTGTTGAGTGAAAAAAAAAAAGAAAAAGGTGCCTACACAATATTCAGCTCGAGATGGGGAAAACAAAATCGAGGGAATTTTTCTGTTAGGGCTTTTGAGAAATCAAAAATAAAATTAGTTGTGAGAAATCAAAGTGAATGCGCTTTGTAGCATTGTTGAGTGGAAAAAAAAAGAAAAAGGTGCCTACACAATTCAACTCGAGATGGGGGAAAACTAAAATCGAGGGAATTTTTCTGTTAGGGCTTTTTGGAAATCAAAATTATAAATAAAAATAAAATATCTAAAATTAAAAGAAAACCAGTGAGTTTTCGTAGAGAAAAATTTGTTTAGTGGTTGAGAAAGTAATTGGTTTACAAACACAATAAAAAAAAGTTGTTATATAAATGGTAATATTTGATTAAGATAAATGGTAAATATTTGATTAAGATAAATGGTAAATATTTGATTAAGATAAATGATAAATTTGATTAAGAATTTTGATTTCAAAAATTAAAAAAAAAAGTAAATGAATGGGATAAGGAAACATAATGTACGTAGAGAGATTCGCAGGATCTCTAATGATAAAAGTTACATGCCAATGTATCTAGGTCACGCGGCGCAAACAGCTCTTTTTATTGCCTCGTAGATTTTTTGTCTTTCCTGTGCGACTCATGGGCGAAAACATGATTCTTCCCAACAGTGCGTTTAGATTGTGTACAGGAGACACCGGAATCTAGTTAACCTTAAGTGTGTATGGTGTGTTTTTGTGGTTGTATTGTCTTCAAGATCTCAAGGCCGAGTGTATAATGTTAATTTGTCCCGAGTCTTAATGCGTTCTAGGGATTTTTATGCAGTTCCCTAGGGCACTTAAGATATGCTCGCCCGATATCCACTTCGTTATCGGGAGGTCGTAACCGGAATCGGATCTTTGAATACAGGGTTCGAGGAAAGTCCTCGACCCTTCTAAAGTGGTTATTTCTTCTTTTCGGAAGAAACGTAAGCTCGAAAGCTTTGCTACCTTTTTTTTTTTCTTATCCTATCCTTTAAGTGGTAATGTGCGTGCTTTTGTTCGTATTTGCGAACGTTGCGTATTTGTAAATGTTGCGTATTGGTCGTGAGTGTTGTATGCTTGTTTTATGTGGGTGACATGTAATATTGTTTAAAAATGTTAGTAAAAGAATCGAATTTGGTCGGCAATTCATTTGGATTGTTTTTTTTTTTTAGAATTAAATTTGTTTATTAATATAATATTAATATGATGATATTAATATCATTAAATATGTTTTTGTAAGAATCGATATGTAAGCTCGTTGTGAATGTGTTTTGAGAATTAAATTTGTTTATTAAGATGATATTAATATAATGATATTAATATAATTAAGTGTGTTTCTGTAAGAATCGGGATGTGAGCTCGTGTCGAAATGGATCCAATTTGGTGACTGTTAAAATGGCGGACGTATTTGTGTAAGGCGTGGAGAACAAGTTGACCTCGATCGAACTGGAGACGTCCCCCATTTTAAGCACCGGAAATTGGGGGACCGGCGAGAATCTAGGGGACATTCTAAATTTGTCTTTCCCTCCCCTAATGTAATTGAATCTTCCTGCCTCCTAATTGATCCGGATGGTCTCAGCGCCCGCGGGACGCTCTTTATTTAGGTTGGTTCTGAACCCCTGATCTGCTGAAAGTTTTCTTCCATTTTCTCCCATATAAGAGTCAGAAATTCAAAAATTGTACTGCCTATATGGAAGATGTTTTCCTGCAACTGGTAAAGCCTTTGAGTCTGTGTTGGGTATATAGTCCAAGGTAGGTTATTATTATAAATGGAGCGAGTTTATAGGGCATAATCAGAAGACAGATAAAAAATATTAAGTGAAATATGGGATATCTGCACATTTTCTCCCATGTTTTCTCCCGGAGTTGATGGCTTTAGGTTTCGTTTAGTTGTGGCGGACTTGGAATTGGATGTATTTGTGGACGGGCGATGTCGCGTTCTTTGTTATTATGGGTGAGTTGTGTAAATCGGGTTTTGGTGAAAATGGTAGGATCTAAATGAATGACAGGTTCGCTGTTCGCCGGTTTGGTTGTCAATGGTTCTGTTGAAAAAATGTCGGGTGTAGGGGTTTTAAGTGGAAACGTGTAATCGTTCCTCTGTCGTAGATGGTGCATTTTTGTTATTGTTGGTGTTGTGTGTGGGGTTTTTTTGTGTACGGGTTTAGTTTGTTTATGTGGATTGTATCAATGTCTCTTTGGGGAGGTCAGTTGGATCTATCGATATGTTTTGTCAGCTGGCAGATTGGACAGGTTTTGACCTTTTGTGCAATGTCTTGTGACATGTTCTGCCAATAATATTGAGCGGAGATGAGTCTCGTCATCTTTGAGATGTCTGGATGGTTGTATTGTGTGTGTACTGATTGTAGCAGTTTGTTGGTGAGTGCTTTGGGGATTATGATTTTGGTTACACCTTTGCGGGAAATGGTATGAAGTCCATTGTGATCAATGGTCAAGCTAGAATTTCCCGATGGGGAAGGCTGATGGTTCTTAATGAGGAAGGCGTCTAAGAAACCACAGAACGGGTTACGAGTTATGACGTCCGTTTCCTATTGTTGTACTCCGTTTATGTAACGAACCTCATATTCGTATCTCGATAGCCTTAATCTCCATCGAAACAATCTGCCTGACGGGTTTTTGATCGTTTTCAGCCACTGCAATGCGTGATGGTCAGAAAATATGGTAAATTTTCTGTCCATCAAACTGACGCGGAATTTATCCACACTCTCAACGATTGCTAGGCATTCTAGTTCAGAGCTGGAGTAGTTCCGTTCGTGTGAATGCAGGGAGCGGCTGAAATACTGGACTGGGTAGGTTTTCCCATTAGGGTGGACCTGTTTGAAGACGCCTGCGATGCCGAGTGTTGAGGCGTTACAGTACACTTGGCATGGCAGACCTTCCTGGTAAAGGTGTAAAGTGGGGTGTGTTGTGAGGCTTTCTTTCAGGCTAGTGAACGCTTTCAGGCATTTGCCATCCCAGACCCACATGACATCCCTTTTTAGAAGGTTGACAAGTGGCGTCCGCAAGCGGGCGTAGTCCGGAATGAACTTTTTATAAGCGTTCACAGCGCTTAAGAAAGATCGCAATGTTTTGCGATTGTGTGGTTGTTGGATGGCGTGAATTGTTTCTATGGTTCGTGTACATGGTGCGGTTGTACTGGCAGTGGTTGTGCATGTGTCTGCGTGGTGTTGTTGTCGCCTTTTGGTGCGAGTGTCGCGCTTGTTGCGGTGTTTGCGCGTGTGACTGTTGTGTGATGACGTGTGGTCACGTGTGTGCTTTGTGTGAGAGTTGTCCTGTTGGATGGACATGTTTTGTGCATTGTTGTTGTGAGTTGGGGCCGTTGTGCATTGAGGGCATATAATAAGGACAATTGGCCTTAGTGAAAAAATTGTGTTGGGCGTGCACGTGACTAGATTGGCATGTTGGCAATTGGTTTTGGACCAATGGATGCGCGCATTGGGTGCCATGTGCGGAAGGTTTGTGTGCATTGTGAGTCCTTTGTAAAACCGCTTGGCATTCCCAATACGTGCATTCATTGGGTACATGATTAAAGTGGTAGTTGGTGGTAGACAATGGAGCGGCAAGTGGGAACATAGTGCCTTGGTTAAAATATATTGTTAATTTAAAATTTCGGAGGGTATTTATACAGAGAATTCATACAGAGAATGGTAGAGGTGCTTCCACCACATGGAAATTCCCTTTTTTGGTTAATTTACCTATTGTCAGGGGGAGGGTTATTTTGCCTATGGTCGGTACAAGACCGTTTATGGCCTGTATGTCTGTGGACTGTTTTTTAAGTTTTAATTGAGGGAGGTTAATTTTTAAATTTTTATAGAGGTTATAGGGCACTATGTTCAAGCTTGCGCCTGTGTCAATGAGAAAAGGGGGTGAAAGTTCAGGCGTTAGGTACAGTTTCATCGTCAGCTGACTGACGAAAAGGGAGTGGTGCCTTCCTACCTGGTTGGCGAAAGGCTGGGGCGTCTTGGGCGTGCTGTGGAGGTGTGAGGCGCCGGGCGTGCTGTGGAGGTGGAGCTGTTTGCACTGCCCGTGCGCTCGCGTGTTGAGCCGGTCTGTTATATCGGCATTCGCTGTGCCAGTGATGGGCGCCGCAGAACTTACAGTTCGACGGCGGAGCAGGCGCAGTCCACGCACCTGTTCTTCTGGGTGTGCTGGTGTATGGGCCGGACATGGTGGGCGGTCGTTATTCGCGGTGACGTGCAGTTGGTACGCTGGGCCCGTGGATCCGCTGCACCAGTCGGAACCACTCTCCCAGGCTCTCAGGAGGTACCACGCGGACCAGGCGCTGGTCGGAGAGCGGCAACCCCTCCGTCAGCGTCTCGAGGATCACCTCCTGTGGGAGTCCCAGCTGTAATCCCATGGCGGTTTTCTCCCGGTAATACTTCTCCAGGTCTGCCTGACCAGCAAGCTTCATGGCGAAGTATTTGGTGAAGGATGCTTCGCTGGATTCTGGGTAGAGATCCGTGAGGGTTTGCCTCTCCTGGAAGTAGCTCTGGGTGGCCAACCGGAGTTTCCTGAAGAGTTCCAGGGGTTGGCGTGTCAGGTATCCCGGCAACCGGAGCAACTTTAGGGGTGGTCCACGTGGGCATCGTCCATCTTCCGGTCGTAGGACTGGAAGAATTGACGGGCGCCGTAGGTCCCATCAAAGGGTGGTAGATCCGTCTCCGCGCGCTCGCGTGTTGACCCGGTTCGCGAGAGGAGGGTGGCCAACTGGAGCAAAATCCCCGCTAGGGGGCTTGATTCGCCGACGTCGGGGCTTTCCTCCCTGATCCCGCTGCCTTCACTTTTCGCTTCCGGGTTTTGCTCATCTTCCATTTTAGATCCCGTCGACTCGCTATAATATTTTAAAATCTTTTGTGATTGGTTTTGGATGATTGGTTGTTTGGATTGGTTGTCGTAAGACCCTGTTGACTTACTTGAGGTGGTTGACGTGGTGGTGATTGTTGGCGCAGTTGTTTGGCTGAAATGGTTGATTTTCTCACAGGGGGAAATAACGAGAAAGGACACAGGATGGACTTGAGAAATAGGACCAGCGATTAAGGGAGAGAAGGGTTTTAGACTATTGGCGTATTTGACTGTTCACATGCTGAAGATAGAGTTACCTGGGTGAGAAGGGGTTAAGCGTACTGCTTCTGGTGGTGGCGAGCTCCCAACTGATTTTACTCCGTCCGAGATTTACCTCGTTAACTCTCTATTGCTCTCATTGGTTGATATCGTCTATGTGGCGACTTCTGATTGGATGTTAGCTAGTCCTGCTGGACTCTGATTGGATGTAGCTAACTCCATTGTCTTTGTCATGTTTTATCATGCTCCTGGAAGAAGAAGGTCTTTGAACTCAGTTTTATTAGTTCCTGGGTAATAATCTTTGCTTCCTGGATAATGAAATTCTGGTAATGGTTGTTTCTTCTCTTCTCTCCCAGTTCGCTAAGCCTAACCTTTATTAAAACCTTTTGGATCATACATTGCATATACAATGTATTGTGGTGGGGTTACATCTTGGTATATACAAATTATGACATATATATATCTATATTAATAAAATGCAAATTTCATAAGTGTTGTTCACTAAAAACTTTCGTTACAATGCCTCAATTTCGACCAAATTTTCAACATTTATGTAAAACGAGATGGAGCAGGTTTTGCTTAACATCAAAATATTTTTCCTAACTTTAACATGCGTAACTTCGCTGTTATCGATTAAATACAAAAAAAAAAATCAACGGAGTTAATTTTATTTATATATAAATACAAAAAAAAAATTCAGCAATTCATTCAACTCAATCTAAAAAAATATTCAAAACAAGCAATTTTAAGATAACACCATATGTAAAACAGTCGGCCAAGAAAACAACAACGATATTACATCTTTCTCACATATTCACACACAATCTTGATTAATAATTGAAATTAATCTTTAACATTGTTTATTATACTTCATAATATATAATATTCGTTAGGCAAACTTTCACTCGGATAAAACCCGGGCGAAGCCGGGTACACATCCGCTAGTATATTAATAACTAGCGGACCCGCCCGGCTTCGCCCGGGTTTTACCCGAGTGAATGTTTGTCTAACGAACATTTGTTAAAACAATTCTCTTTAAACTTATAAAATGTACTCGGCTTCGCCCGGGGTTTTACCCGAGTAAAGGTTTGTCTAGCGAACATTTGTTAAAACAATTATCTAAAAACTTATTAAAAAATAAAAAAGATATATTTGATAATTTGAAACTCGTAAATTTGAATCTCTCGATAAAGTGAACATTTTTTCCCGGTCCCTGTGTGCCTTGTCATCCTGAATTTTGTCTTTCCTAATTTTCTACATTAGAAAATCATAGTTTTATCTAGTGAACATTTTTTCCCGGTCCCTTGAGAAATACTCGATAAGTTGAATAAAATCAATATTAATTGGTTCCCTCGGTAATTGGAAGTTAAAGGAATAGTATCTTCGCCTTGGAATTGTATCATTATTCTTGTCGCAAATAAATTGCCGTGTCATCCTGAGATAATCTTACTTTTGATAAATAATATTTAAGATAACAAACTTAGTGATAAGAAAACTTGTTATCATCGTCACAATGGGGGCGCTGCTTGCGAGTTAAATCTACAAATCTGCAAATAACTCTAAGGATATTCAAGATATTCATGAAATTATTTTTCAAAAACCTTCCCGGTGATATACCTAATAATATTCCAAAATTTCACGGCGATTGGATGTATGGTTTTTGAATCTATAGAGTACAGACAGACAGACATTCAATTTTATATATATAGATTAGCAGTAATTAAACGTAACAGTAAGAAAATGTTGATTTTAATATATGTAAATAGAGTCTCTTAAGAAAGACCACCTAAAAACATGACTCAACTTGTTTCTCCTGTAGGTGGTCTCTCATTGGAGGTTCTAATTGATATTAAAGAATCTCTAATAGACCTTTAATAAGAGACTGCCTCTCGGAGAGACGGTTTAAGCTACGATTTTAGGCATCCTCTCAATGGAAGCTCTACTGTATCTACTTTTTCACACTGTTTGGCTTAATAAATGCCATTTTAACCATTTTAAATGTGTATCAATCGAGTTTTTTTTTTTTTATATTTTATATCCAAAATCACTTCATTTCAATTCATAGGGAATTCTTAACATTTTTTTTTTGTCTTCATTCAGCTCACTTTCTATTATATTTTAAGCCATTGTTCCATTATACATATTTAATACCGTTTACACTGTTTTACTTTCAAAAATGTCGATGAAATGAGTAGTTTGGTCCGGCATAAAGAAGAGGCATATAATCATTTTTTTCTATATGCATGATAATATTATTTCAATTTTATATATATAGATAGATAGAGATTTACTCTTCATTGTTGGCTTTTTTATCTTACATTCATTCTTCATTGTTGGCTTTTTATATTACATTCACTCTTCATTGTTGGCTTTTTATCTTACATTCACTCTTCATTGTTGGCTTTTTATATTATATTTACTCTTCATTGTTGGCTTTTTATCTTACATTCATTCTTCATTGTTGGCTTTTTATATTACATTCACTCTTCATTGTTGGGTTTTTATATTACATTCACTCTTCATTGTTGGCTTTTTATCTTACATTCATTCTTCATTGTTGGCTTTTTATATTACATTTACTCTTCATTGTTGGCTTTTTATCTTACATTCACTCTTCATTGTTGGCTTTTTATATTATATTTACTCTTCATTGTTGGCTTTTTATCTTACATTCATTCTTCATTGTTGGCTTTTTATATTACATTCACTCTTCATTGTTGGCTTTTTATATCATATAGAAAATCATAGTTTTATCTAGTGAACATTTTTTCCCGTGTCACATTGCCGTGTCATCCTGAGATAATCTTACTTTTGATAAATAATATTTAAGATAACAAACTTAGTGATAAGAAAACTTGTTATCATCGTCACAATGGGGGCGCTGCTTGCGAGTTAAATCTACAAATCTGCAAATAACTCTAAGGATATTCAAGATATTCATGAAATTATTTTTCTAAAACCTTCCCGGTGATATACCTAATAATATCCCAAAATTTCACGGCGATTGGATGTATGGTTTTTGAATCTATAGAGTACAAACAAACAGACAGACAAGCAGACAGACAGACATTCAATTTTATATATATAGATAATAAAATATAATATCCCAAAATTTCACGGCGATTGGATGTATGGTTTTTGAATCTATAGAGTACAAACAAACAGACAGACAAACAGACAGACAGACATTCAATTTTATATATATAGATAATAAAATAATAATAATAATATAATAATAATAATTATTATTATTATCATTAGATAATGATAATGATCATAATGATGATGCGCGCGCATCCGTGACATGAGGAATTGATTGAGGAAAGACGGTCGTGACTATATATGTTGACTAGACGAATGGCCCGGGCAACGCCCGGGTTTTACCCGAGTACGTATATATTTTTTAAATATTTTAATTAAAATACTATTCGTTACAATTATAAATTGGCGCCGTGGATGTCTCTTTTGTGAAACGTCCCGCCCCAAACTGTGTGTGTCTTGAAAATATAAAAATAAAAATGTGAACGGAAAAATATGTCCAGGGTAGCCTAGTGGTCATGGCATCTGCCCGGTAAGCGGAAGGTCGTGGGTTCGATTCCCATCCCATTACACTTTTTAATTTTATCCATTCTGACCAAAATCTATCCGTGAACTTCACACAGTGAACTTCACACAGAGAGAATAAGGCAATTATATAAATAGATAATCCAAATTGTGCCTTATCACACACTATTTTTTATTTGGCCTTATTACCTTGTGTTAATAATCTATGACGTAATGCCGGCGGCGCGCGCCCGTTGGCTGCCGGCGAGCACGTGACCTCCCTGTGCGCGCGCATCCGTGACAGAACCGGCCCATGACGGTCGTGACTATATATATGGATAATAATAATAATATAATAATAATAATAATTATTATTATTATTATTATTATTATCATTAGATAATGATAATGATCATAATGATGATGCGCGCGCATCCGTGACAGAACCGGCCCAAGACGGTCGTGACTATATATAGGGACGAATGGCCCGGGCAACGCCCGGGTTTTACCCGAGTGCGTATATATTTTAAAAATGTTTTAATTAAGTTATTCGTTACAATTATAAATTGGCGCCGTGGATGTCTCTCTTGTGAAACGTCCCGCCCCAAACTGTGTGTGTCTTGAAAATATAAAAATAAAAATGTGAACGGAAAAATATGTCCAGGGTAGCCTAGTGGTCATGGCATCTGCCCGGTAAGCGGAAGGTCGTGGGTTCGATTCCCATCCCTTGACACTTTTTTTATTTTATCCATTCTGACCAAAATCTATCCGTGAACTTCACACAGTGAACTTCACACAGAGAGAATAAGGCAATTATATAAGTAGATAATCCAAATTGTGCTTTATCACACACTATTTTTTTATTTGGCCTTATTACCTTGTGTTTATAATCTATGACGTAATGCCGGCGGCGCGCGCCCGTTGGCTGCTGGCGAGCACGTGACCTCCCTGTGCGCGCGCATCCGTGACAGAACCGGCCCATGACGGTCGTGACTATATATAGGGATAATAATAATAATATAATAATAATTATTATTATTATCATTAGATAATGATAATGATCATAATGATGATGCGCGCGCATCCGTGACAGAACCGGCCGGCCGGCCAGCCGGCCCATGACGGTCGTGACTATATATGTTGACTAGACGAATGACCCGGGCAACGCCCGTGTTTTACCCGATTGAATGTTTTTATTCAAATACTATTTGTTACAATTATAAATTGGAACCGTGGATGTCACTCTTGTGAAACGTCCCGCTGCAAACTTTGTGTCTGAGAAGCGATATTTTTATAGAAAGATGATCTGGTGTCATCTAGGGCTGGACCAATGGCTCGTGTCCAAAGATCATTTGGGGGTCGTTACTTGGTTACGTTACGTAGACGACATCTTCTGCCTACACCGAGATACCGATCATTTACCCATTCTCACCGCTTTAAACTCTTACCATCCGGATCTACTTTTTACACACAACCCGTCCCGCTCTAACTGTATTCCATTTTTAGACATTTTAATTATTAACACCGACGATAAATTCCACACAACGGTCTTTCACAAACCCGGCTTTACCCCCTCGTACCTACATTTTTCATCCCACGCCCCCGTCTCCCATAAGATCACCACCGTCCGAACTCTTTCCAAACGTATCTACACCCACTGTTCCCTCCCTTTCTTTAAAAATATCGAGAGGCGCACGGTCTACTCGCATCTCTTGTCCGCGGGCTATCCACGCAGTTTTATCGACCGACATTTTTTCACACCCAATCAAAAAAGAACCACACCCCCTTTATTTAAAAGCACCTGCGTCCTCCCATACTCCACCACGAATTCCGGTATTGGTTCCTTTTTACGTAAATTCGGCATTCGCACTCTTTACAAGTGCACACCTTCCCTTTACACCTTCCTACGACATCCAATCACAAAAAGCTCCGCCAAACGTAACCCCCAATCCCTTTCTAACGCCGTTTACAAAATTCCTTGTAATGATTGCGATTTATGCTATATTGGAGAAACAGGCCGAACAATCGCCATCAGAGCCAGTGAACACGCCCGCAACATCCGCTCGAAAGACAAAAAATCGCTCATATACCAACATATCGCCGAGTCCGGACATTCCTTCAATCTCGACAATACAACCCCCGTTTATAGCGATATAGCAAATAAATATCAACGCTTAGTTCTCGAAGCCCTTGTCTCCAATACTACACCTAGCCTCAACAGAAAGATTGACCTCCCGCCCCAATATTCTGCTTTTTATTCTATACCAACAGATACATCTCCTTCGTAACTTTTAACTTTATTTTTATTCCGCTGTTTTTTATATTCTCGTTTATATTCTTATTTTTATTTTTATTCTAGCTTTTGTCTTCGCCTCTAGTTTTCCGCCTTTTTCCCTTCATCCTAGGTATGCAGATTTTCTTAAATTCTATATATTGTACACTTTTAAATATTTTTATTACTGGCATGCAAATCTCAAATCTTTTTAATCTTTTATTTCTTGTTTAATATTTTTTATGCTAAACTGTCGCTTATAAATATAGCATCTCCTTCTCATTCATGTCAATACCTGATGAAGGACGGCTGACGTCCGAAAGCTCGTATACCGCTTAATAAAGAAACTTACCACGTTCCTCTTTATCTCTCTTTTTATATTCCAAACGTGGCTTATCATGTCTGATATAGAAGATTAGCATGGACCCTATGATACAATTTGATGGTATAACTACAACAATAGGAAGGATACAGAGAAGATTAGCATAGCCCCTGTGATACTTGTTCGGGGGTATAACTACAAAATAGGAAGGATACAGAGAAGATTAGCATAGCCCCTGTGATACCAGTTCGGCGGTACAACTACTACAATAGGAACGATACAGAGAAGATTACCATCGACCCTGTGATACCAGTTCGGCGGTACAACTACTACAATAGGAACGATACAGAGAAGATTACCATCGACCCTGTGATACCAGTTCGGCGGTAAAACTACTTCAATAAGGATATAGAGAAAATTATCATAGCCCCTGTGATACTTGTTCTGTGGATAAATATTTAGAAAAATCTCATTTTTAATAATAAAATACTCGTTCTAATGACAGATTTTCTTTATTAGAATCTCTGCCTATCTAGATCTCAGGCTAAGAAATCCTTCAACTAGCCTGAAAATAATATAAACTCCAATGGTGTTTACCCTGTTTTAAGGTCCGATAAAGGACATCTTGGCTAGAAAGTTATCCAAGGAGAATAAAAAAGAAAACTAACGGTTTAAAACATATGACTTAATAAACTTACCTTTTATATATAATATGGTTTCATAAATTATGGAATATCAAAATAGCGGTAATGATTGGTTGCTAAAAGTTTTTACTGCCTATTAGAGATGCTTTTCCTAAGTCACAAAGTGAATTATGTATTTTGGGGGTTGAAATTTTGGAACAAATTTGGGTAGTTACGTTTCCATAACAACCTGTGCCAAATTTTATAGTTTATTTAAAAGGACTCAAATTCTATTTGCGGAAAGAAAATCCCATTCAAAAATATGAAATAACTTTTAAGTTATTGAGTCATTTAATTTTGAATATTTTGGATTTTGAAATTTTGGAACAAAATTTGGCCAGTTACAGGTCCATAATAACCTTTGTCAAATTTGATTGGATTCTTTAAAAGGACCCAAATCCTGTCTGCAGAAAGAAAATCTCATTCAAAAATATGAAATAACTTTCAAATTATTAAGTTATTTCATTTTGGATACAATATGATGAGCACATAATTTTTTTTATAATAACGAATAGATTCAAAAAGGATATGTTTCTTTATTTGAAAAATTAATTCGAGGTTTCGGGCGCAAGCTGCCCTAATAATTTTTTTATAAAATAAATGAAGCTTCCAGAATTAAGTTTCTTGTGCAACTTTTTATTTTCAAGCTTTCAGACTTGTCAGTTCTTCAATAGGATTATCACGTTAATAACTTAATAATAAATATTATTTTCTATACACATTATTATATACATATTTTAAATACTTATTATATATTGAGAGAAAAATATATTACATTATTTCTTTTTGAAAAACAAAATTTTGAAAATAATTGTGCGTGGTGGATGATAGTGCTGGTTGAATGATGACATCTCGAGACTTCAAATTAATTTTATCCCAAGAACTCCTTCTGTTTTATTATATAGAACGAATTTATCTTTAAATAATTAACTTAAGATTAAAAATGATCTATTTTTACTTTATACCTTTAAAAATCTCTTTTTACTCTTTCTTTATGATGCATCAGCGCGCCATCTGTTATGAAAATTCGAAACTAGTATAGACGCGTATGATTCTTTTAAAAATTAAACAATATCTACTGCCCTTACTGAAGGTATAATGTCTGTGAAAAAAGTAACATCAATAAAAATTATGAAGAACAAAGAATAATGTTTTGACATGAAGAACAAAGGATGATCTTTAATTTTAAATAACATTTTGTATTTAGATATATAATCTTTTGCATTTAGTCATTTCTTACTTTTATAATGTTGTGCTAAGTATATAAGCCAATAAATATATTTTATATCGAAATGCTACAACTCTTCGATCGAAAATTAAAAACACTTACTGCAATGGAAAAATTAATGAGCCAGGCCCTCCCATTAATTTTTCCAGTGCAGTAAGGGCAGTAGAAATTGTTTAATTTTGAAAAGAATCATACGTGTGTCTATAATAGTTTCGAATTTTACTTTTTCTTTAATAAAGTTTTTGATATTTATTTTAATGGTTGATTTCAGGTGGTGCTCTGACCATAACGATTTTATATTTATTTATTCTAAAATCTTTGTTTACTTTTTCTTTATATGAGGTTTTTGATTTATATTTTGATGGGGTTGGTTTCAGATAGTGCTGTGACCATCACGTTCTCATTCGAGAAAAAGGATTCTATTTTATATCTATTTTATTCTGATATCTCTGTTTACTCTTTCTTAAATAAAGTGTTTGGCATATATTTTGATGGTGTTGGTTTCAGGTGGTGCTGTGACCATAACGTTCTCATTCTTCCTCATTCTCCTGCTCCAGTTCTGCTAATCCTTGCGGTGCCAAAGTCCTCAAAGACATCGACTGCCAGTAGTTTTTCGTTGCGCCGTCCATCGTCTGCATCAATTCCGCCCCAACGTGCAAATCCGCACTGCCAACGTGTTCTGCTCGTTCAATGGTCCCATCCTTAGCCCAATAATGGCGGTCTTAGGTGAACAGAAGACTTTCGTAGATTATCTACGGCATTTATTTTTGTTGTTTTCAAAAACAACATCGAATTTTTCTTGTAGATGAATCATATAGCTGATAGAATACACATTCTATCTAGCCATTATAGAGTAATATGTGAAAAAATAATAGAAAAAAATAAAAAGGTCAGGTGTTGATATTGTAGCATAAGCCGACTTCATGGAACTGGAAGCTCGTGCCAGCGCCGGGTTGTTTCACGCGAGCTCGCGCTAGTGATTCTTTTCTTTGCTCTCATACAAACAACCTGTATAAACTTCATATAAACTTCTCTCGCTTATTAAATTGTTCTTAATTGTCATACGACTTGCTAATTATTTCATCACTACATTTGGTGGAGAAGCCGGGTACGATTCCGACAAGATAATTACAATCTGGACGGCGTTTTGAAAAGAAGCACTAGCGCGAGTTCGCGTGGAACAACCCGGTGTTGACACGAGCTTCCTGTTCCATGAAGTCGGCTTATGCTACAATATTATAAATAAAGAAGACATATCTCCTGATCAGGAGTATATATGTTTTTTTTTAGATGGCAGAGTGGACATCAATGTTTGACTAAATCAATGTTTAGTTGATTTCTGTTCAACTAGATGGTGCTCTGCCATCTAAAAAAACGCATGTGCTCCTGGTCACGATATGCCTTCTTTATTTTAATAGAGTAATATAAATATTAAATCAATTTTCTCGTTGTTTGTTCAAAAAAAGTTGTGATAGGAAAATGAAAAGTGTTTTGATTATTTTATATATCAATTTAGATAATACTGTTAGTATATAATAGTAAAAAAAAGATAATTTTTAATTTATTAGTGGTTATGTTACGAATATGATTTAAATATTTGTTATTGTTTACAGGAAAATAATCTTTAACGGACAAATAAAAGATCAAAAGTTTTTTTTTTTTTTTTTAGCTTAAAAAAATGAGAAATTAAAAGCAAACGATTTCTTGCAACTTTTACTAAGAAAGTAACAAAGCTCTAAATATGTGTTCTTTAAATATTTCACATATTTTAAACGCATATATACAGGGTGATCCAAAAGTCCCGCACAACTTTAAAAATTAATAACTCCGCGAATATTTGCGCTAGAGCAATGCGGTAAACACCATTGTGTTCAGGATGCAATGGGATTTTTTATGGCAAATCATGAAAAATTCGAAATTGATTTTAGTTTCAACTTTATTCGCTAGATGGCGCTCTACTAGAATCAGCGATTCAGCGGCCAAATTGTTTGATAAATTGAAAAATATAACTGAACGACACGTATTTTTCCTTTTTGAATACCAGGAAAGAACCCTAATAATATCAAATGATAAATTAATAAAACACCATTTCGCCAAAAGTTAGAAGAAATGGTTAACGATTTTTAAATACAATCTGAGATATGTAAAATAGGTATATGTAAATTAAAACATGTAGCAAAAAAAAACCTGATATTTTAGATGCGGTTTGCTGGAATCCTCTCAGCTATTTAAATTTCGAAAATAATAATTTTCTATTTTTTTAAATTCAACTCTCTCTCAATATCGATTATATTTATTTTAATTCATTTGAAAAATATTTATCTATCTCTGATGATTTATTTCACTCTGGAATGCCGTTGTTGTTTTTGTCGTGTCCAATAAAGAGCCTCAGATGTCTCCATGCATCTCTATCACAGCAGCAGCAGCATTGTCCACTATCTTGGGTGTGTAAAGCAGCTGCTCTGGGTCTATGTCAATTTTCTGCAAGGCTGCGGGCATGAGAATATGTGTGTAGGTGTTAGTTCCACACCAGGACAGTTGTTGCATGTTCTATAGGTTCTTGTGCCATCTGGATGTATTGTCATTCCTTTATAATATTTTGTTCTAAATCTTGTTATAGTTTTGTCATTTTTCTCTCGGAGTTTATTTCACATTTTGATCTTTTCTTATTTTTTGTTTAATTTTATCTTTTATTTGGCAAAAGCATTAGCGTCAAATAATGACATTTGTTCTTTCCTTTGGCTCAACCTTCTGGCTTCTTTTGCAAATTCAACTGCCATTTCATTACCCCCGATCCAAACACTGGCAGGAATCCATTGTAGAATGCAGTTATTCTCCAATGATATCAGTTGAGTAAGTAACGAATGTATTTTCTGTATGATTATAGTATTGCCCTTCTGAATTGCTTCTAGATCGGATATGAAGTCGTTGTACGGCATATTATAATTCCTTCTGCTTGATGCAGAGATAGTTGGGTAAGGCATACACCAAGAGCTTTCCAGATAGCTGTCAGTTCACAAGTGAAGTTTGACGAAATCTTTCTTGCTCCTTCTTTGATTTTGATGTATGTTCCATCTTGCAGTATTATGTTAATTCCAGCCCCTCCATTACTTATGGTAAGGTCTGATGATCCATCTGTATATGCTGTTGAATAATTTATCTGATCGCATAAACCAATTGTGTCAAGTCCTTTCTTTTTAAGTATGTTTTTGTTTTCTTTTTTTTTATTGCAGAGTTCATTCAGGTTAAGATTGATGATTACATTTGATGGCAATGGGGTAGGAAATATTAGTTATTCTCGAATTTGAAATTCATTATGTTTCATATTTATGCTCTTTCTAATATTGTTGTCGTACTGAAGTGTTGTGAATATTTTTTGAGCCTTTCTTTTTTGTGTCCAGTTTAAATAGGTTCTATGGGATATGTGTTCGGTTTCTTTAGTTTTTAAGCTATTGGTGAATTTTATTGTTTTTAATTGTCTTCTGCTTTCAAGTAGGTCTAGAGTCTAGACCACATTCTCTTTGAATTTTCTAATTGTTGGTATTTGAAACAGAACCAGTGATTAATTTGGCCGCTTTTGCTTGAACACTGTCTAGTCTTCTTTTTAGTGATGAACTTGAGGGAGCCCAGACAGGTGTTGAATATTCCATTATTGGCCTCATTAAGATGGTATATGTTGTTCTGAGAATTTTGGGTTTTGCTCCCCAATTTGTTCCAAATAGCCTTCTCAGAATGTATAGGTTTCTGGTAGCTCTATTTGAGATGCTAATCATGTGTTCTGTAAATCGCAATTCCTCATCAAGTATTACACCTAGGTAATTTGGAGATAAAATTTTATCAATTATATGGTTGTTTTTGCTTATTTTGGAGTAAAATTCATGCCTTTTTTCCTGTCAGTGGAGGAGACCTATAGGTTTGTGTTTATTGGGTTTATTGTCATTTTGAGTTTCATTGCCCACTTCTCCAGTCCTCTCATTGATGTGTTCAGTATTTTTCATATATTTCTATACTGCTACTTTTGTGCCATATAGCTATATAATATGCATAACAGGCAACTTTTGTGTCTTCAGTGAGGATGGATGTTGTTAAGGTTGTGTAGTAATTAGACGTACAACAACTCAAACTTGACCATGACTCTTTTTTTAGCTCTTATTCTTTTCGTTTGGCCAACAAAAAATGTCCAATTTATATACACATATATTCTTATATAATGAGACTTTAAAGAATGCAAATAATCTTCATCTATTTACATACACAACACATCTCCCCCTTAATAATACTCCAGTCGGTCTGGGGGTTTCCTAGCTCTCTGAGGTCTAGGACTGCGGACGGGCACTTGCACAGCGGCAGGCTCCGGTTTAGGAGTGCAAGAGGGCACGTGCACAGCAACAGGCCTTGGTCTAGGAGTGCAAGAGGGTACGTGCACAGAAGCAGTCTCCTCCTTGTTTCCTGATGTAACTTCTGGAATTTCCTCTTCACTTTATTTCTGACTTCCACCTACAGGCTTCTCTCCTGATGTTCGAGGAAGTATCAAATTTCTTGTCTCCACTTGTTTCTTTCTCACAGGTCGCAATTAATTGATATGCCTCTTATACACGACGCCCTCGCAACTTATGAGGTAATGACGGTAGCTCAATAATTTCAAAATGGTACCTTTTTACCGTTTAGGTCCAGTTGCATAGTTGCGGAAATAAACCTCGCAACCTGTAGTAAACTGCTCCTGCCTTCTTACGGCCTCATGAAATACCTCTCGCAGATTTCCCATCTTGGTATTAAATTCGAGAATCTTGATCTTAAACTTCTCTTCATTAGCGGGAATTCCTTTATTACAGTTTGGGGGAATGCTCTATGAGCAAATAGGAATCTTTGTAAATTGGTCTCTAAATCATCCTTCCCATTATTCTTTCTCAAAAGGTTTTTAAACTCTCTTACATATCTCTCAGCTAAACCATTTGTACTAGGATTATACGGACTGGTCTTAGTGTGCCGTATACCATTCATTTTGGTAAATTGCTCGAATTCACCGGAGACAAACTGTCTTCCGTTATCTGTAACCAAAAAATAGGGCAATCCAAATCTTGCAAAAAATTATCTAAGATGATTTATAATCGTTTTGCTTGTAATATCTTTGATGATAAAAATTTCTATCCACTTTGAGTATGCGTCCACGAGAACCAAAAACATTTTTACCATGAACGGACCCGCTAGATCAAGATGAAGTCGATGCCACGGTTTTTCAGGCCAGGTCCATTCCGAGATGGTAGCCGGGGGCATGCTTGCCGATTCTTGGCATACTCTACATTATCTAGTTAACTCCTCGATGTTACTGTCTATGCCTGGCCACCAGAAAATACCGTCTGGAAATCATCTTCATTTTAACAATCCCCATGTGTATTTCATGCAAGTCATTTAAAATTAAATATCTTATTTTTTGGGGAATTACCACTCTTTCACGCCATTGAAGACAACCAAACTCCAAACTTAATTCCACATTGATCTTATAATGAGGAGCTAGTGGGGTTTCTCTCGGTACCCTTGTTAATTTCCACACACACACAGTTGCCTTCTCTAACATTCCTTAATACTATAGACAGTATTTTATCTTGGGGCGTCTCATATGCCACCTCCATAAAAGAGAACGGTACCTCATTCAACTTCCTGAGAAGAAGTACCTGGTCTTCATCAAGAGACTCCCTGACACTCGATTCTAAAGGAAGACGTGACAATGCGTCAACATTAGAATTATCACTAGTTTTCGAAATTCCACAGTATAATTAAATACAGCTAATTTCAAGGACCATCTTTAATTCTGGATGATACACATATGGGAATTGGTTTATGAGGTGAATTAAGGGTCGGTTGTCTGTGACCAATACAAATTTTCGTCCCAGTAAATATGTTCTGAATTTCTCAACGCCAAAAGTTATGCTCAACGCTTTCTTTTCTAGTTGAGAGAAACGTTTTTTCCACTTCAGTTAATGTTCTAGAAGCAAAAGCTATAGGGCATTCTTCCTTTTATCATTTCTATGACTCAGAATTACGCCTAGTCCATAGTCCATTAATAATGATTTACATTTTTCAAATAACATTCGATATTCTTTCGTCCAATTCCATCTACAATTTTTATTCAACAGTTGATAGAATAGCGCTAAAATGTTTGCTATATGAGTCTTTATGAGTCTATAATAACAAATTAAGAGTCATATGAAAGATCTTAATTGCGAAACATTCTTTAGGTTCAGGCGCCTCTATCACTACTTTAAATTTATTTTCTAAGGGATGCAGTCCATATTTATCCATTTTAAACCCTAAATATTCCACCGATTTCTTTTTTTAATTTACATTTATATCTGTTTAACTTTAAACCTTTTTCTAGCAATCATCTAAACACTAGATCCAACTTTTGTTCATGATCTTCAAAGTCTTTTCCTGCAACCAAAATATCATCTATGTAGCAGGCCACACCTGGCAAATCAGCAAATAGACCTTCCATAATCCTCTGAAATTTATTTGGGGCTACCGCTAAGCCATATGGTAGTCTTTTATAAGAAAACAACCTCTTTGTTGTGTATATATTAACAACAGCTTCGGCTTCTTCCGCTAACATTACTTTTAAGTAAGCCTGTGATAGGTCTAGGGTCGAAAGTACGGTGCTTGTAGATAATTTTGAAAAGTCGTTTCCCTGCTTCAAAGTTTCAGAATCTGGTAGCGAGGTAAAAATCAGCACTTTAATCTCCTCCTTCAGATGCCAAAAAGAAAGCCTCAAATTTTTGTACAAAAAGATCGAAGTGTCCTCCACTGGGCTATAGCATCTAAAAGGTACTAATAACTTTGAACTTGTCATGCTGATCTTTTCTACTCCTTTGTTTTCTTGATCCAGATAGTTTAAAAGATGTAGTTGTTATACTTGCATAGACGCCGTTTTCCTCAGCTTTTTACTGGCTCTGTAGATCGCGCATCCTTGTCGCCACTTTTGTTGTGTCGTAATTAGACGTACAAGAGCTCAAACTTGACCATGGCCAACAACAAATGTCCAATTTATTAATACATATATTTTTAAATAATGAGGCTTTAAATAATACGAATAATATTCATCTATTTACATAAACAACAGTTAATATATAGCGAGAAGAGTAGAGGACTGAGCACAGATCCCTGAGGTACACCAGCTCATGTTCTTCGATCCTTGGAAAATGTTCTATTGACCCGAACCTTCATCCTTCTTCCCCTTAAGAAGTCTGCAATCCAGATTAAGGTTTTCCTCTTACTCCGATGTTGTGCAGACTTTCAAATAATTTCTACACTCGAACAAAAGCTGAGGCCATATCCAGGAATACAGCCGTTGTCTTCTTTGGCGGTTTTTCCTAGAAATCTATTATTGATTGACAGAAGTAGAACAGTTTATCAGTTGTACAGTGTCTGGATCTTTAGGCAGTTTGGTAGAGGAATATTTTATTATTGTTAGTGAGCCAGACTATGAGCCTAGAGTGGATAATTCATTCTGTTATTTTACAAAGTATGCTGGTAAGAGCAATTGGCCGATAGTTCTTGCATTCCTTGGCATCTTTGCTTGGTTTCGGTATTGGCACTATAATTGATATCTTCCAATTCTTTGGTAGTTTACCAGTTTGCCATGAAATCTTCAGTATTCGTAGGAGTTGATTTTTAGCTTTGTCTCCAAAGTGTTTAATCATTTGACCAAAGATTAGCTTTCCTATTGATGAGTTTAGCTCATTCAGTGTGAAGTCTCTCGAGAAAATATCTTGTTGATGGTAATTTCTTGCTTGTTTAACTAACCTGTTTACATTATTTTTTAGAGTCCTGCCTTCATTCGTATAGCTGAGTCTGGAAGTGCTTGAAAGATATTCAGCAATTATCTCAGCCATCTGTTTGTTCGTTCTCGCTATTCATATCGGTTAGAGTATTGGAGGATTAGTGTTGGTTTTAATTGTTTTATAACACTAATTATATTCCAGTGATGGCTTTCCTTTTTCGGATCCATTTATTTCGTAGAATTCTGCCCATTTTTCTCTCTCTCTCTTGTTTGAATATCCAAATTTCTTGTTCTATTTTGTGACTAATTTCAATGAGTTCCTTTATGATTTCTTCTGTTTTATTTGTTTTAAGAAGTTCATTGATATTGTCTCTCTCTGCAATCATTGCCTCGATATTGTGGTCCTTCCAGTAAATTATTCACAGGTCTTTACGTCTACCTCTAGGTATCGATACTTTTGTAGCTTTGGATATGTTCGAAGAGAATTTTTCCAATTTTTTGTCAATCGTTCTGTGATTTAATTCTTCGTTGCACAGTTCTTCAAGCTTTTCTGTGAATATTTTTCCAGTGTTCTTTTCTTTTGTTGGAAATTCTCAATTTTGAATTTTAGGGTTGTTAAAATTGGTCTGTGGTAACTGATTGCATTTCTCAGAATTTTCCATTGTGTTGTGGGTGCGATGTTGTAATTTACCGCTGTGATGTCTATTGCGGATTCTGTGCCTGTGGACTTGGATATATAGGTGTTCTTTTCGTTATTTAACGGTGTAAGGTAAAGGTCGGTTAGCATGTCCTTAACCTGCTGACCTTTGTTATCCTGGACAGGTGATCCCCAAGTTGGTCTTTCGGCGTTAAAATCACCAAGTATGATTGCGATATCCGAAGAAGCTTCACTTAATGTCTCTATCAGGCCTGTATTGATGCTAGTATTATCGTGGTGATAAACATTTATTATTGGAATTGTTTTATCAGTAAGATAGATTTCTATTGCCTGAGCTTCTGTCGTGCTTTCTCTAGGCTTACTCTGATTATAGGCGATTTCCTTAAATTTGGTTTCTAGAGTTTTAATCAAAACGGTAAGTCCTCCTCCGAATTTTCCCGGTCTGTCCTTTCGTAGTGTTGTATAATCTTTGATATTGAATCTCAGATTCTGATTCAATTTTGTCTCCTGAGGACAAGTAATATGTACATTGTTGTCACAGAGAAGACAAGTCAGCTCTTTATTTTCCTCTGGGTACCATTTATATTGAGTTGTAGTAGATTGAATTGTGTCCTCGTAGTAGATTTCTCATCATGAGCTCGAGCTGCAGCTCCTGACGCGGCGGTTATCCCGGACGCGGTAGCATTACTGGAGACATCAGTTTTGCTCTTCATTTGAAAATGGGTGCCGTTGCAATGTTAGTCATCTTGGAAACGAACCAGAATGGTCAAATATTCCAAGGGTCCAGGGGGGACCGCAAGGAGGTGTGGTCGGACTTCTCCCCTTCCCCCTGGAATACCGTCACTACAGGATAAAGCACTCTTGGTGAATTTTTTTTTATTGTGATTCAGAATCTGCCACTGAAGCTTTACGAGCGTTTCATTCCTTTAAAGGTATTCGAAGCGGTAAAAGACCAATGAGTTGCTACTCTCTAAAGCGATTGATCAAAAGTTTTGAGGAAAGTGGATCTCTGGAAGCAAAACCTCGGAGCGGAAGACCATCGACATGCAAGTCAGTGGCTGTTACGGTTTTGCAGAATGCTGAAGCTATTGAAACGTTATCCACGTATGGAGAAGTAACTGCTAGACAAGTTTCTCGACAAACGGGGCTTTCGTATGGAACAGTTTGGAGAGAACACACATTTAGAATTTTTCTATAAAAATACCCTAACAAAATTCAAAGTTTTCACGAGTTGAAAGTCAACGATTTTGAGAAGCGTCAAGAATTCGCTGCATGGGTTTTCCGGCAAATTGATATTGATGAAAACTGGCTGTCAAATGTTCTAAGAACATATGATGCTCACTTTTATCTAAAGGGAGAATTTAACATTCAAAACTGCCTCATTTTGGCAAAAGAAAACCCTAGGATTTTTACAGAAATGCCACTTCATCAGCACAGAGTTACAGTTTTGTGTGGGTTCACTTCTTCTTTTATTATTGGGCCATTTTTCTTTGAAAAAATCAATGGAAGAACTTTTAAAACCGTTTTTGTAACTGGTGAACGTTATTTTCAACTTTTGAGAGAAAAGGTTATTCCCATATTGCAGGACAGACAAGCACTAAGCGAAATAACATTCAAGCAAGATGGAGGACCTCCTCATATCTCCCGCGGTGCCAAACAATTGCTGAAGGATACGTTCGGTGAAATTCGTTGATAAGTCGCCACTCTATATACCAGTGGCCTACAATATCACCAGACTTGACGCCTTACAATTTCGGTTATGGGGGTACATTAAGTCGCGTTTTTATCGATGCCGGCCTACCACATTGGCCATGTTGAAGGCTTCTATCAGATGGCACGTTTTATAAATTTCAACTATTTAATTGTGACCATTCTGTCATCTATCGTCTGCAGGCGGTGTTTGAGAATGAAGGGCGCCACATTGAGCAAGGATTGTGACCTAATACAAGAGAGAAGGCAGTTACCTCATGCGTTATATTTTGCAGCTCTTTGTTTTGGGTTATGGGAATAATAAATGCTGTCTTCACATCTTGACTCTTTTTTTTCTGTCAACAGTATTTTTTTTGTTTGTCATTTGCCCACATCTTATATTATGTCGTGCAGGCCAAAGTGTTATAACTTCTCGAATAACACTGGTATACACAATTTTACCCCTTATGTTTAGTTTATCGCTTTTGGCTCATTAGAAGAAATAGCATAAGGAATATTCTCTGTATCCCCCCAACTTTAGAAATTTTGCGCAAAAAATAATACAAAATGATTTTACTACCACGTTTTTCAACGCAAAAGGTCGATTTAAAAATGATTTTTTTTAGGGGATACATTTTCAAAATTATGTACAGTATAATAAACAATGATAACCTTTGACAAACCCATAGGCTATTTGGAATAAAGTACGACAAATATATTTTGTCACTCCCCTCTATATTTCATTTTTAGATCATGACAAATATCCAGTCAAGTGTCGCCAATTAGTCAAGAAACTATACATTCCTTATAGCAAGAAATCCTATAAGTAGTGCCATCATAATTTTTGGTACTATATTAACATTTCAAAAATCGTGTATTGATATCAGTAGTTATTTTCCAACATTCAATCTATTTCACAAAACCCCATCTAAAATATATATATTTTTTTTGCTACATGTTTTAATTTGCATATACCTATTTTACATATCTCTGATTGTATTTAAAAATCGTCAACCAATTCTTCTAACTTTTGGCGAAATGGTGTTTTATTAATTTATCATTTGATATTATTAGGGTTCTTTCCTGGTATTCAAAAAGGAAAAATACGTGTCGTTCAGTTATATTTTTCAATATTTCAAACAATTTGGCCGCTGAATCTCTGATTCTGGTAGAGCGCCATCTAGCGAATAAAGTTGTAACTAAAATCAATTTCGAATTTTTCATTATTTGCTATAAAACATCCCATTGCATCCTGAATACAATGGTGTTTACCGCATTGCTCTAGCGCAAATATTCGCGGAGTTATTAATTTTTAAAGTTGTGCGGGACTTTTGGATCACCCTGTATTTTAAGCAGACTAAACTTGCAGATATTTTAAAATGGTTAAAACGATTAATTTAAGTAAGCTTCGAGAAATACTCGTTTGTAGGAAACAAACGATGATTGAAAGACGTCTTTAGCATTCTATGAATTTTTAATTTCAAGATTAGACAATCGTAATGGTATTCAATATATTAAATGGTCTTAAATGATATCAAATTTTGAATATTTTAATCATCAAACTTTTCAACAATGAATTTTTAAAAACATATTCAAAGTGATTAAGACTGTTAATTTGCGCCATATATTGGGTTTTAACTCTTAATTAGACAATTTTAATTTATATTTAGACATTTTCAATTTTAATTTAGACATTTTTCATTTTAATTTAGACATTTTTCATTTTAATTTAGACATTTTTCATTTTAATTTAGACACATGAGCTTTTTATAGAAAATGAAAAATGTTTAAATTAATGTGAAAAATGTCTAAATAAAAATGAAAGTGTCTAAATTAAAATGAAAAATGTCTAAATTAAAATGAAAAATGTCTAAATATAAATTAAAATTGTCTAATTAAAAGTTTAAAACCTATATAATATCAACTTCCATAAAGACTTAGTTGTGATTATCATTAAAATATTTACCATATTTTACAATTTTAAATGCATCATCTTTAGAATTCGCTCTAATTATATCTTTTAAAGCATTCATTTAGAAAGTGTTTATATGTGCATAATAATATTTTATCTTTTTTTATATTATTATCAATTCCATATATAGGTTTTTTACACTTTTATATAAGACAATATTTTTACACGCTAATAACAACTTTTTCAACTTTAATAACAACATTTTATTTTTAATCGATATTTTCGATTTTAAAAATATTTTAGCAATTATACTGGGGATATATGTTGACTTTGCTTAGAATTTTTAATGAAACTGATTCCAATAATTATTAATTAAACATTATATTTATTGATTTACAATAGAGAGAACAAAATATAAAAGGGAAACTAATATTAAACAAAGGAACCTATTTCTCTCGGTTAGCGCCTATTAACCTGTGAGCTTACACAAACTCTGTGGTAACAATTAATTAATATATATACAACAATAATTTTTTGTTTTTATCGATATACTATTTATTTTAATTGAAATTAGTCTATTTTTATATAGACATTTTTATATCCGTTTTAATCAAGCATTAAAAATAAAGCATTTGAGATTTTCTACTATACTAAACAGTTACTACTGTTTAATTTGGCTTTGAAATTTTCCTATACATAATCCCGCTTCAAGCCACTTCCCAGCTTAAGAGCTTTATCTATTTTCATAACTTTTGTTTTAATCATTTTGGTGTAGATATTTCTCTATCGCATGTGTGACGAGCTACTGTTCTATTTAATATAATATAATTCACACACATAAAATTGAATACACCAATACCTCGCTTTGCGTCGTTTCGTTTTGCGTTTTTTTCGAAGTTACGTCGCTGCTTAATTTTTACTGATTTTCACTGTGCGTCGTTAGATTTTCGAAGTTGTGTTGTTTTGGATTAGAGTCTTTAATTTTTTTATTTTTTATTTTTTATTTTTTTTCCTAAAATATGGCAACACCATTGTTTTTGATTGCCATCAAAATTTTATTTTCACTTTGCATCGTTTCAATTTGCGTCGTGTTTTTTTTTTGGAACGTAACCCTGACGAAAAGTGAGGTATGGGTGTATATTTATTAGTTTTTTTTTTCGAATGGTAATATTAGTTCTTATTCCTGAATGTGTATCGTAACACGTAGTTGGAAGTGCTAACTTAACTGATACTTTTTGAACCTGTAAAAATATATTCAAAAGAAAACAGTTATGAAAGTAGCTAAAGGTTAAGCTGGTAAGCATCTTGTAGTGGGAGTATTAGGAAATTTTTAAAGGCATATTAAATAATAATTAATTTTATTTGAGAAAATTTCAAATGCTTTATTTCAAATGTTTGATTAAAACGGATTTTAAAATGTCTAAAATAGACAAATTTCAATTATAAAAAATATAAATATTTCTATAAAACTTTAAAATATATATCTATAGTATGATTGTTAAAATATTTTTTAAAAAGAAAATAACGATTAAAATCTGTATTGTTGTTATTAAAGTGTAAAATGTGGCTATATTTGATATATAGCTAGCAATAAATATGTATATATATATGTTTCTATGAAAATGTTAATCTGCAAGACGCAGGTTATCATCATCCCTTTTTGATTTGTTTTTGTCACTTTTTTTGGCGTTCCGAAAATAAACAATAAAAGGCTGTATCAGACTTTACTAAGACAATAAAGATTTGCTAAAAATAAATGTGTACGAAGATGTTGCATTTGGCGACGAGGATATAAGTGTAAGTACCCTCGAATTTTGAAGTAAATATTTTTAGAAAATATCTTTGATTTTGCATATAATTGAAAGTAAATTTTAAAAGACACAAATTGCAAAGTTTTAGGATGCAAATTTAAGAAAGAGTGAAAAAAAAATGGCTAGTTACCAATTTAAGGAATATAATGAGGAAACTGAAACTTTTGAAACGTTTTATGAACGATTGGAACAGTTTCTCATATTGGAGGAGGCAGGGGATGAGAAGAAAAAGGCTTATCTCCTAACCCTCATGGGAAGTAAAACATATGGTGTTTTGAAGAATTTGTGCAGTCCTATTCTACCTAAAAATAAAACTTTTGATGACCTAATAGATATCTTGAAAAGGCACTTCTCTCCAAAGCGCTCAATTGTAGTAGAGAGGTTCATTTTTTTTAAAAGAATGCAATTAAAGGAAGAAAGCATCTCGGATTACTTGGTGGAAATTAAGCGTTTGGCTTCCTCATGCAACTTTGGAAATTTTCTGGAGGATTCTTTACGTGATAAAATGGTTTGTGGATTATATAATGCCAAAATACAAAATAGAATTTTGTCAGAGGGCGACATTTCTTTAGCTAAAGTAATTGAGATAGCATTATCTATGGAAGCGGCCGAGAAAAATACAAAATTATTTCACTTGGAGCAGGGTGAAGATTGTGTAGATAAGTTGAGGATGGAACGCAAGGTTGAATCAAATTTCCAGAATGGCAAATGTAAACATTGTGGTAAACAGCATAAAGAACTATGTAGATTTAAGGAGGCGATATGCTTTAAGTGTAATAAAAAAGGACACATTGCCTCAATATGTTGGAGCAGTAGAAGAAATCTAAGGCAACATCAGAATCAGCCGGGAAATATACATCAGATAGGAGACCAAGAAGAGGAGGAAGAGTATGTCCAGAAAATTATAAGCGTGACGATACCTGAGTATAAAATTAATTTTGCCTCAAGTGACCCTCCCTATCTGATGGAGTTAAAAGTAGAAGGAAACTTTATTAAATTTGAAATGGATACGGGTAGTGGTCTAACACTGATATCAGAAAAGGATTTTAAAAATAGTCTTCAACACTTGAAATTGGAAAAAGCGAGTATTATTGTAAGAACTTATGATGGTACCGTGGTACCCATTCTGGGTAAAATCAATGTCAAAGTGGAGTGTCAAGATATTACTTACAAACTTAGAGCGTTGGTGGTGAAAGGAGAAAAGAGGGCTTTGATGGGAAGAGAATGGATAAATAGATTGAAATTGGGCTGTTTCGCGGTAAAACATATGCCTGTGGAAATTACCATTGAGGAAATTTTGAAGGAAAATCAAGCCCTATTTGTGGAGACAACCGAACCAATAAAAGGTTTCACATTTTCAGTAAACATGTGTGATGTGAATCCAATTTTCCATAAGGCTCGTCCGGTGCCTTTCGCCATTAGGCCAGCAGTTACTGAAGCATTAGACAAAATGGTGGCTAAGGGTTATCTATGTGAGGTGGCGAGCAGTAAATGGGCCACTCCAGTGGTTGTAGTGCCGAAGAAAAATAAAGAGATCAGAATTTGCTGCGACTTCAAGGTAACTCTAAATAAATATTTGGACACTGCGGCCTATCCCCTTCCCACACAGCAAGATTTATTCTCCACATTGGCCAAGGGAAAATACTTTTCTAAATTGGACTTGAGGAACGCTTATCTGCAATTAGAGGTGGACCCAGGCACCCGACCGTTACTAACGATAAATACTCATAAAGGGCTTTTCAGGTTTAAGAGAATGCCATTTGGATTGGCAAATGCGCCCAGTTATTTTCAATCTGTAATGGATAGGGTTTTGTCGGGTATAGGAGGCGTAATTTGTTATATTGATGATGTCCTTATAGCCACAGCATCAATTGAAGAACATCTGGCGTTGTTGAAGACTATATTTGCTCGCTTGGCGAAGTATAATATCAAACTAAAGAAAGAAAAATGCCTATTTTTGCAAAAAGAAATTGAATATTTAGGACATCTTGTCACGGGAGAGGGCATCAGACCTTTAGATCATAAGGTACAAGCAATACAGAAGGCCAAAACGCCTACGAATATCTCTGAATTAAGGTCATTTCTTGGTTTGGTAAACTTTTATGGGAAGTTCATACCCAATTTGCCAGAGCTTTTGAAGCCTCTTCATGAGCTTCTTCACAAAAAACGTCCTTGGGTTTGGACAAAGGAATGTGGAGAGGCCATTGACAAGTGCAAGAACAGCATTACCTCTGAGAGGGTGCTAGTCCCATATGATACGACTTTGCCATTGTGTTTGGCCACTGATGCATCGCAGATTGGAGTGGGCGCTGTGTTGTCACATATTATAGAAGGCCAGGAGAGACCGATTATGTTTGCCTCTCGGACTTTATCGGGAGCAGAACAAAATTATTCTCAGATTGAGAAGGAGGCTCTAGCCATTATATATGGAGTTACCAAGTTTCATCAATTTATTTATGGAAGAAAATTTATTCTTATTACAGACCATAAGCCATTGGTGACCATTTTGGGCCCAAAATCAGGAATCCCCACCTTATCTACTTCAAGATTGCAGCGTTGGGCGCTTATTTTGTCAGCTTATACTTACGATATTAAATTTCGAAGAACTCAAGACCATGGGAATGCAGATCTTCTGTCACGTTTTCCTGTGGGCTGTGAAGAAATTCCAAGATTAAATAATGTCTATGCTTTATCCTTTGTGGAAGAATTGCCGATCACAGCAGAGGAAATTTCCACGGAAACTGAAAAAGACGAAGTGCTCTCATTGGCCAAATTTTATACTCAGCAAGGCTGGCCTGAAAAGGTGGCTGATCACCTCAGACCTTATTTTCAAAGGAAACTTGAGCTAACTGTGGATGGGGAGTGTTTGGTTTGGGGAATGAGAGTTGTCATTCCACCATCTCTCAGATTAAAAATGTTGAACTGTCTTCATGAGACTCATTCCGGTATGAACAGAATGAAGGCTGTAGCAAGATCACATTTTTGGTGGCCAAATTTAGATACCCAAATCGAGTTTTTGGTGAATAAGTGCAGAAGCTGTCAGCAATCCCAGGATGGGCCAAATAAAGGAAAATGGCAACCCTGGAAATGGTCAACCAGATCTTGGCAAAGAATTCACATTGATTTTGCAAATAAGGAAAACATTAATTTATTAATAGTAGTAGATAGTCATTCAAAGTGGATCGAAGCCATCCCAATGAGAGAGACCACCACACGCAAAACCATTGAGCAACTACGGCGACTTTTTTCTTCCTATGGTCTACCGGAGGAACTTGTATCTGATAATGGACCTCAGTTTACTGGTAGTGAAATGAAAGGTTTTCTGGAAGGAAATGGAATTAAACAAACATTGATCCCGGCGTACCACCCGCAAAGTAATGGCTTGGCTGAAAGAGCGGTTAGAACAATTAAGACTGCCCTGGATAAAAATAAAAGGAAAATTGGGGATACCATTCAAGACACCTTATCAAAAGTTCTTCTGGCATATCGAAGCACCCCGCATGTGACAACGGGAAAGACTCCATCAGAGCTCTTTATTGGGCGTGCGCTTCGAACCAGAGTATCGTTGATACATCCCAGCTTGGCATCTAGAGTTAGGGACCAGCAAGCCAGGCAAATGAAGTATGATCGGCGAACCCATTTGGAAGAATTCCAGATAGATGATTTAGTGTGGTGTAAAAACTTTAGAGGTGGTGATAAATGGATCCCAGGAAAAATTGTGGGCAAGAAGGGAACTAGAGTCTACACCATTTTGATCCACGGACAGGTAAAGGCCTATCACAGGGATCAAATTAGAAAAAGGTGGAGGAATGGTGAGGAAGATGAGAGTGGAGATGGAGAGCGTCAACCCGAGCACTCAAGAGGAGCAGGTCCCAGTGCCATAATCTCGGAGGTTGTACGAGACAGAGGTTATATGGAGTCGCTGTCGCCAGGACTAACTAGCCAGCGGTCGGATCAAGATTCAGAGGTTCAGAGTGATACAGACGATGGAAAGTCATTGGAGCCTCTTCGCTCGCTGGACCCCGAGGCCTTGAAAGAGGAGGGTCCTGTCCTAAGGCGGAACCCACCTCGAGCGAGGAGACCGCCTGTGAGATTTCGTGTTTGAAGAGAGAAGATGGTGATATATAGCTAGCAATAAATATGTATATATATATGTTTCTATGAAAATGTTAATCTGCAAGACGCAGGTTATCATCATCCCTTTTTGATTTGTTTTTGTCACTTTTTTGGCGTTCCGAAAATAAACAATAAAAGGCTGTATCAGACTTTACTAAGACAATAAAGATTTGCTAAAAATAAATGTGTACGAAGATGTTGCAATATTAAAATGTAAAAGGTTGTTATTAAAATGTGTTGTAATATGTATGTAAAGTGTAAAATGTTGTCTTAAGACTGCGAAACCTATATATAAATTACTATTATTATTTTAAAATTATATATCTTTATTCATATTTTTTAAATATATTATGCTATAATTGTCCAAAAATTCTTTATTGAAAATGTACATAAAAGAACAAATGTATGGACAATGAATTTAAAACAAATATTTGTAAGGATTTAAAATTTAAAATATACATATACACTATCTCCTTATGCAATTTAAAATGAAAATAGAAAATCTAATAGAAATAAGAACTATATAAATGTTTTTAAAAATAGAAATGATAATCGAAATATGTGTCTTTTTAGATTTAAATAACACAAATAATTTTCGCTAGTATTTAAATATACACAGAAGATTTTTTTTAATTTAGAGCTATGTATATATATATACAGAGGGTGTTCATACTTATAGGAAACAAGTTTTATTATAAAATATTAAAAATTAACACCATATTTGAAAATTTTCAAATGCTCTATTTGAAAGCCTTTTTGTTTATTTACAGAACGGCACCTGATTTTCCACGATAGCAGACACTTTCTGATCATGGTCATACTCAAAAGATCCCATTCTTCCTTTACCACTTTCCAGAGACCTTCAATTGTCCTAGGGTGTCTCTTTCCAAGTGCTCTTTTAAGGCATCCAAAAATGCAAAAATCCATCGGGGCTAAATCAGATTCTACAGGGGTTCTGTTCTTTGGAATAGTGTTGATTCCTGTTCTTTGCCTTAGATCTTCCAAATATGCTTGGGTTGAAGATGAAGTATGACTTGTGGCGTTATCATGGTGTAACCAGACTTTGTTGCTCTGTTTTCCATAGATAGAGGGAATATCATTTAAAAATATAGATTCTGAAATGTTGTTTTGATAGTACTCCGAGTTTATTTTGGCATTTCTTTCAACTTTTCTTATTTTTAATTTTCCTTCATATGATATACCGCAAGCCACCATAAATCCTTTGGGGTAACTTTCGGCACATTCCTTCAACTAAAATTGGCCTAGATTTTTCCACCCTTTTTTGATAGTATATAGCTCTTTTTCTGTCGCAATCGGTTAAATATACCCATGCTTCGTCATATGTAACAATAAATTTTCATCTATCAGCAGCCAAGAAATTTTCATAAAAATATCTGCTGATAGTGTGTCGCTGACGAATATGGCTCTGAAACAATTTGTGAACCGCATATTTTTTTGTAGCTTTTAGGCCTAAATCTTTATTTATTATTTTATTTATTGTTGACACTGATGTTTCTATTAATTTGGCTATATCTCTTTGTGGAAAAGGATTTTCTTTTGTAATATATTTTTTCACTTTTTTGACAGTTGCAGGAGTTCTCACAGATATAGGGTTATAATCTTTTGTCCATTTCTCCGTAGGTGCTTCGAATAAAAACTTGATATTTTTGTCGTGAATAATATTATAAATACCTTTTTTATAGAAATGTTGATATCATCTTGTTTGCATATTTTAATTATGTCCAAATAGGTAATATTAGCTCTGGAAAGTCCTAAAATATAACCTCTTATGAAATTATTGTATTTGAAGGGCATTTTTTTTTAATAACAAAAGATATGTATTGCGTGTTAGAATTAGCTTAAGCCTTTTCGAATTCCACGTTGTTGATTTTTTTAAATAAAGTAATAGTTCCTTTTTTACACCGGGCGCTCGTTTCCTATAAGTGTGAACACCCTCTTATATATTGTAGAAAAGGATTATATTTCTTAACTTTTGGGTCTTTTGTGAAGTATTATTTTATATTAGTAAATCATATTTTCCACTCTTTTACTCATATGGTGCGTTTTTATTTTAATAACGGTGCACAAAATTATCATCTTACATTGATCCTATTAACTTTATATATCTTAGTTTTACAATGTCTTGAATTAAAAAAAAAAATACATTTTAAAAATAAAATGCAGTCAATATTTATATACGTGCTATTTATTATTTAAATATACTAGATTCACCATTATGAATAATATACTCCAAATATAATAATTATATGTGTTTATGACTACGTGTAAATTCAGCTCAATGGTGAACATTTTAAATACACTTACAGACACATACAGAAAAAAAAAAAAGATATGACATCTTAAAAAAATTAATATAAATCTAAATACGAGTTATTAATAAATTTTGTTTTTATTCTCTTTATTCAATTAAAAAGGCATATATTGGATCAAAATATCATTTATTTTACCAATATTTCAGTTGACTGAACGCCAACCTTTATCAAGGTATTATAAACATATTAATGTGGATCATTCTCTTTATGTTGCAAGGTTATGTATTATTTTCTTTTTCCTCTTTATTAAGGTGCTTATATCCACTATCGTTTTAAGTTCCATAAATTTCAAATGTAAATTAAGTGAAGTACTCATTATCACAGGTTTGAGGATTTCGACAAATTACAAAAAAAAAAAAAGCATAAGACGCCGCAACTATTTTATTTTTATTAAATTGATTAAATTAAATTTCAGACAAGCCTTTATTCAGCTAAGAAATATCTTAGTTTGCTGAAGGACTTGCTTGAAAGTTACTTTAATCAATTTAATCATTTTAAAAAAGAGCTGCAGCGTCTTATGCCTTTTTTCTATAAGTGAGGTACGGTCAGCTTTTTGCAGTACTTATTTTGTTTGATTAAATCTGTTCTCTATAATCTATCCAACAATCTATTTATATTATTGCTCAGTCACATATAACTTTCCAAGAGAGGTACGTCAAATACCAAAATTCTATTAAATTACAAGGTCATTGATAAAAAAAAAAGATAACTAACGATATCCTAATACAGTTATATAGGCGTTAGGCGTTAGTAGCAACATTTTTTTAGGAAATTTAATCCATAACTTATATGATACGTAATAAAAAGGCATCTCCTTATCGTACAACTGAAAGTTGCTGATGGATTGCGCCATCTATCGGAATAAATATAAACTATTCATTGATTTTTTAATTATTCATTTTCATTATTATCATCATTTTAATATACTTAATAATAATTTTAATATACTTTAATAATTATTTAATTAAAAAGGCATAAATTGTATCAAAAATATCATTTATTTTACAATATTTCAATTAGCTGAACGCCAAACTTTATCAAGGTACTATAACATATTTAATGTGTGTCAACAACAAACTCAGCGCCACATAACTGAGTTTGTTATTGAGACACATTAATATGTTATAATACCTCGATAAAGGTTCGCGTTCAACCAACTGAAATATTGGTAAAATAAATGATTATTTGATCCAATATATGCCTTTTTAATTAAAGATTTATTTATGGTTTGCTCTATTTCCAAATTTTTAATAATTATTATATTTTTAATATATATCCTTTTAATTATTTTTTCACATTTATATGATACTGTTTGATTTTTTCGAATATTCAATATTGATTCTGATCAAAATTTTTCATTTCTATAAACTCCATATTTAAATATATTAAATATATTAAGAAACTGATTTTTAAAAGAAGAATAAATATTATTTCTCTATTTCTAGACTATAACTCAACCTTTAGATTAAATTTTAATTGATTTGTAGCTAAATATTATACACACACAATTTGTTCCTAGAGTCTCCCTGAGAAATCGAGAAATGGGTATTTAAGGCCAAATTTGCGTAAATTTAGTGTGTGAAAAAATAAGAGAAAATAGAAAATTTTTAGATAGAGGTGTTGATATTAAATATAGAATTATTAAAAGAAGAAATTTATATTCTGTTTAACTTCAAATTGTATTAATTATCATATTATTCATAAAGTATATTTATATCATTTAATTTTTTTAAATATTTTATTCAATAGTGTTATGATGCATCTCTTAATTAGACTAAATGAAAAAAGAAATGTTAAAAACAAATAAACCTTAGAAATCGCCTTTGTATAAATGTTACATAATTACGATCATGTTAAAATTATAGCTGTGATTGGCAAGGTTTCACATATTGAACTTTTTTTTTTATGCTCATTCAATTTTTTTCAAGTTTTTTTTAAAGGTATTGATATATTTGATGTAAATAAAAAGAAGTTGGGACTGTATTTCAATTTTTACATATTAAAAATGAAATATATGAAATCATTGTTAGTTTAAAAATAGAATAAATACAAAAAAGACATAACTTAAGTTGAACAATTCAAAAATTTTTTAATGAATTTTAATTGTTTTAAAGTGATTTATTTATTTATTTATTTATTTATTGTTACAAAAGCACGAAGTCCAAAGGACTTTTAAAGTGATACATAAGTATGTGAATAGGTACTTGTGAATATGTTTTTGTAATTTTTTATATTTTATTTTATAAATATTATTTATGTTTCAAAATTTGTACCGATAAAAGTGAAAAAAAAAGTTAAATTCAAATTGTCTTATAATATATTTTTAGTTTTATATTTTTACAATTATGTGTGCCATATTTTTCGATTTTTTTTTTTGTGGAAAAAAAAAACAAGTTTAAAGAAGAGCTAAAATTTCTCTTTACTAAAATATTTATCTTAAAATTATTTGATATATATACAATATATGTGTAGATTACTGTATATTATATCGCATATATATTTATATTTTTTCTAGAATTTTAAATCATTTATTTCTTATACTTTTATTTTAAAATATATTTTTGATTTTATATTACCTCTACAAAATATATGTACATATATAAAATAAAACGTTATAAATGTGTTGTATTAAAAACATATTGGCATTCTAAAACCTGTTTGAAAAATACTCTATAGTCATTTATTTAAAAGTAACACTATATATTTAGCTTTTCTAAAACATATATCTCACAAGAGAAGATATGGATGCATTCCATATTAATTTCATGATTTTAGGGAAATTACTTGTTCAAACGTGTATATTTTATAACACTAAAAAAATCATTAATTCTCTTACATTTTAAACACTTACTGTAAAACATCCAAGCGTTGAATTTTTAAAAATTCTAAACACGCTTTATATAAAGTCGAAATATTTTATTTAAAAAAACTACTGATTTTTTTTTTAATTTGAAAATTTTCGAATCGTTTAAAAAACACAAAACTATATTTAAAAAATATATATTTGTTGTTGATTGCTCTTTTAGAATCCTTTATATTTTAAAGTGGCCTTTGTACGGAAAGTTGTGAAAATACAGATTATTTATAAAAATAATGGCGAAACTAGGAATTTTACACTCGAGAGAATTGAGGCAAGTTAAATTTTAAAATAAGATATAAATTGTTTTATAAACACTAAGCGAGTTTTATGGACCAAATATCAGCTCGACGGTGGCTCTCGAGTGGCAGAAGTGGGAACTAAAAAAAGGCGTTTAATATATTTTTTACATCCCGTTTAAAGTGAGGTCACGTTTTTTTGTGTGTGGTGTATAGATAACCATAAATAAATATTAAAAAATATTCTTTTTTCACTTTCTAAACGGGACGTAAATATTACTAAATCAATTTTAGTTCCAACTTTGGCCACTCGAGCGCTACAATCGAGCTGATATTTGGTCAAAAAGCGGAGATAAATAAATGTTCTTTTGATATTTATTTCAATGAAATCACAATGGTGAATTTATATAAAGAACTTTTATATAGAGAATTTCTTTCACTAAATTGAGATTTTATTGAATTCCCAGAGTGAGAATTACAGTTTAAAATATTCCTACACACGTCAGAAAAATATTTTCTTTTTTTTTTTTGTCTTACAAGGCAAGCGCGTTTTAATTCCCTCCCCCCCGCTTCATTGAATTTCGAGTTAGCATAATTTTAAAAAGGAAGAAATGAAAATTTCAAAATAAAGTTTTTTTTTTTTTTTGTTACAGCGTTAGGTAAAAATGTGATAAAACATATTTCAATGGATATTGTTCGAAGGTATATAAATTTGATTGCTTTGTAAAGGATTTCTTCAAGAATTTTGTTTCTTTTTTTTAATTTAGACCTACTGGTATAGAGAGCTCTTGTGTATCTATACAATAAATATATTATCTCAATATTTTTCTCACCTGTAATAAATAAAGGTAGTATTTTAAAACTCTCAGAGTTGCGAAGATAAAGTTAAAAGATCGAGTCTATATACAATAGAACAACCTCCATAAAAGGACACTCACGCTAGTGGACACCTCTTCACAAAGGACAGTTTTCATCACCAACACAGTAGAACAACCTCCGTGATAGGACACTTCTGCTAGTGGACACCTCTCTACAAAAGAGTTTTCATCACCATTACAGTAGAACAACCTCCATGAGAGGACACTCGCGCTAGCGGACATCTCTCTACAAAGGGCAGTTTTCATCACCAATACAGTAGAGCAACCTCCATAAAAGGACATCGCGCTAGAGGACACCTCTCTGCAAAGGACAGTTTTCACACCAATACAGTAGAGCAACCTCCATAAAAGGACACTCGCGCTAGAGGACACCTCTCTACAAAGGACAGTTTTTATCACCAATACAGTAGAACAACCTCCATGAGAGGACACTCGCGCTAGTAGACACCTCTCTACAAAGGACAGTTTTCATCACCAATACAGTAGAATAACCTCCATATGAGGACACTCGCGCTAGCGAACACCTCTCTACAAAGGACAGTTTTCATCACCAATACAGTAGAACAACCTCCATATAAGGACACTCACGCTAGCGGACACCTCTCTACAAAGGACAGTTTTCATCACCAATACAGTAGAATAACCTCCATATGAGGACACTCGCGCTAGCGAACACCTCTCTGCAAAGGACAGTTTTCATCACCAATACAGTAGAACAACCTCCATATAAGGACACTCACGCTAGCGGACACCTCTCTACAAAGGACAGTTTTCATCACCAATACAGTAGAACAACCTCCATATAAGGACACTCGCGCTAGCGAACACCTCTCTACAAAGGACAGTTTTCATCACCAATACAGTAGAACAACCTCCATATAAGGACACTCGCGCTAGCGAACACCTCTCTACAAAGGACAGTTTTCATCACCAATACAGTAGAATAACCTCCATAAAAGGACACTCGCGCTAGCGGACACCTCTCTACAAAGGACAGTTTTCATCGCCAATACAGTAGAATAACCTCCATATAAGGACACTCGCGCTAGCGAACACCTCTCTACAAAGGACAGTTTTCATCACCAATACAGTAGAATAACCTCCATAAAAGGACACTCGCGCTAGCGGACACCTCTCTACAAAGGACAGTTTTTCATTGCTAAAATGGCCATTTTTATCAATTCGCTGCTTTCCGGTAAAACCAACTCTCTCTAAAGGACATTTTGGTTCTTCAACTAAGTGTCATAAACTGGAGTTTTTATAAATTATCATCTTGCTCTATTTTTCTCCATCTAGCTTATTCTACCTAACACCCCCCATTCCAGAATCGACTCAAGACCTACCAGATATATAACACCACCAAATATCATTTATGATCAATATTCTCCCAACTTCGATACACACACACACACACACACAATTCACATATATGATAATTAATTTAAAATAAAAAATATATTTCGAATTTACGATCAAATCAGATTTGAAAGACTGGAAATCTCTGTTCACTGTGTCTAAAATCGAAAATAGACATGTTTGTATTTTCAATATTGTCAATATTCCCAGGTGGATTTTATTTTGAAGAACTAAACAACACGATTCCCATATTTCAAATCCTAGTCCTTTGAAAATTCCAATTGTACTCACAAACCTCTTAACCCGTAATTCCAATATCCTGATGCAGCCTGAAGTGACCTACTACAGTAGAACCTGCCATGAAAGATCCATTAAGCCATGAATAGTCCTGGTCTCTTCTGGAGGCGGTCTCTCACTGGAGGTTGGATTATATTTGACCAAGTCCTATTTTATTTTATAAAGGTGGTTTCGCTCGGGAAATTGAATCATATGGGTCGTTCTTTGGAGGTTATCTGTACAAACTTTCTTTCTTCGTGTAGTCCTCCTCAAGTCTGTCAGCATGACTTACACAGAGGTTTGGACATCTGTGAACTTTGTTACGAGGAATATATCTGCAAGTTGTTTTTACTCTAATAAAGAGATAGAAAGAGTGAGATAAAGGGCACCGATTCCTTTTACGAATGCCCTGTTTCAAATATTTGTTTTAATGAAGAGATACCCCTTTCATACATGAATATTAACTTTCCTTAAAATTGCAAATAGAATTTGTGCAACCTATTAGATAAAGAGAGAAAGCTAAGTGAGACATTTCCCAAGAGTGGAATTGAATTTTGAACAGGAAAGTTGATATTGATTAATAATGTGAATTAAAGCTTTGTTTGGACTTATTTCGTTAATTGGTGTGAGTAAATTGGGTAAGATATGTTTAGGGTACAGATTATAAAATACAAAATATAATCATATTTTTATTTATGTCAGGATGGCCGAGCGGTCTAAGGCGCTGCGTTCAGGTCGCAGTCTACTCTTGTAGGCGTGGGTTCGAATCCCACTTCTGACAATTTTTTTTTCTTTCCATCCTGCAAGGTCCGGTGAGACCATCTCTACTCCACCAACTCGCCATGTGTAAATAGCCAGGACAAGGTGACTCTCGAGCTGTGCTCGAATGTAACACCTGTAAATTGAGACGAAATAAATGAAATATATTTAGTTAATTTTTTTTTGAAAATGTGTTGGATTGTTAAAGAAAACCAAGCAACAATAGAGCTATGAATATAGTTAAATGAAACTTTCTCATATAGTTACTGGACACAGTTTATAACATTGAAGCCATAATTTAAGAGCGTGTAGAGCTATGAGGAATATTGAATCTCAAGCTAGGATAATGTTATCAAAATTTCGCTCAAAGTGATAATAAGCACTGATATGAAGCTGTGATTCTCAAGAAGGTTCAAGAAAATGATCGGGGCATTGCCGAAGAATGCGAATTCCGGTTGCCGGTTTTAGTAACCGCACACTGCATAGCTCAAGGAATTTATCAAGGCGACACTATGACTGAAAGTTCTGGCCTCTGATTTTTAGAGGCCGCGAACGTTGCAAAATCTCCAGGAATTGATCAGGACTAGGCCACAGCGCCAAGATCTGGACTCTAGTTTCAGAGGCCGCGGGTGGAAAAGACTCATGGAATTAATCAAGGCGGCACAACGGCTACAAAATCTGGACTCTAAGAGGCCGCGAACGTTGCAAAATCTCAAGGAATTGATCAGGGATACACCACAGCACCAAGATCTGAGCTCTAGTTTTAGAAGCCGAACGTTGCAAAAGCTCACGTAAATGATCAGGGCTACACCACAGCGCCAAGATCTGGAACCTAGTTTTAGAGGCCGAACGTTGCAAAAGCTCAAAGAATTTATCGGAGCTACATCCATGCGCCAAGATCTGGACTCTAGTTTTATAGGCCGAACGTTGCAAAAGCTCAAGGAATTGATCAGGGCTACATCACAGCGCCAAGATCTGGGCTCTAGTTTTAGAGGCCGAACGTTGCAAAAGCTCAAGGAATTGATCGCGGCTACATCACAGCGCCAAGATCTGGGCTCTAGTTTTAGAGGCCGAACGTTGCTAAAGCTCAAGGAATTGATCAGGGCTACACCACAGCGCCAAGATCTGGACCCTAGTTTAAGTGGTTGAACGTTGCAAAGGCTCAAGGAATTGATCAGGGCTACACCACAGCGCCAAGATCTGGACCCTAGTTTAAGTGGTTGAACGTTGCAAAGGCTCAAGGAATTGATCAGGGCTACACCACAGCGCCAAGATCTGGACTCTAGTTTTATAGGCCGAACGTTGCAATAGCTCAAAGAATTGATCGGGGATGCACCACAGCACCATGATCTGGAGTTTAGTTTTAGTGGCTGGACGTTGCAAAAGTTCAAAGAATTGATCAGGGTGTTTTCTCTATTTTGAGAGTTAACATAATGCTCTTGCTTTCTCAGAAAGGTATCTATTCAAATTAGTATTAAAGTTTAGAGTTGGCAGATATTCTTCTGTGGAACAACTTACCAAATTCTCTCCAATTGGGGCGGTAGATAGGCGGGAGCTTGCCGATCCGCTAAGGCTCCTAACCATCAAACCCCAAATATGCTAAATTGGGGAGAGATCTAGCGATCATGCTGGCTAATGTTAGACAAACAAGAAGTATAATGTGCGGCCGAGCATTATCCTGCTGTAAGCCCAGGATGCCGTGATATGAAGCCAACTGGTCCTAGAATCTCATCGATGTATTGCTCTGCTCTAAGATTGCCGAAGATGACAACTAAAATGTCAGGTTATCAAAGGAAATGGCAGACCAGAAGTCACCTTTGTTGAGTCATGTGGTAGGCGACAATCAGGTTCAAATTCCACCCCGGTCCTAGACGTCTCCAGATATGTATTTTCTGTTCACTGGGGCTCAATAACAAGCTCACTAAGAAACTGGGCTCAGCTGGCCAGGCTGATAGTACCCTGTAAGGTCTCCTGATCCAGTGATACAGGATGAGTCTGTACTCCATGTTAGGAGTAACTGCACGTGCCGATTATTCCTCATGTCAGAGGAGGCAATTTCATATTGAAGCTAAGTCGGCCTGTCACTGAGTAGTGCTCTCAGTCTTAATGACAAAAATAGACTCATTCTACTTCTCCCAATCTTTATGGATATAAAATCTCCTTTGGTGAGTTCTACTCATCATCAGCGACACTATCTCAAGATCTACAAGCTTGATACCTTAATATGATTGAGTGGAGGAATGCCTTTCTCTACTAAGGGTGGGCCACATGGTGACTCTATACTTCCCGGTCCTCCTCCATCCTCTTCATCTCCTCGTAGGTGTGTCGTCCAGTCCATTGTTTTAGATCGTTTGTGTATCCCCGTCGTCTCCTTCCCTTCGATCTCTTCCCCCAGAGTTTTCCTTCCAACACTGTCAGCAATTTCTTTAATGCTGATCCGCGCATCACATGTCCAGCAAACGTCAGTTTTCGTTGTTTTATGAACTTTATCAGCTAATGTTCTGCACCCATTCGATTGAGGAAAAGGTGGCATCCCTCCTATCCAAATGCTGAGTGATCTTTTTATTTGACCAACCAGCTCCTTTTCTCTCGTTACCTGTCTTCTTTCAAATGCTGTCATATGCTGTGACAAGCCTGCTTTCAAGGCATTGTCTATGTCTTCGTTCTTCTACTTATCTTCACTCAACAATCATAAAAAGCAGTCGCTAACTACCCACTATGGTTATCATGGCCTGTACCACGTGTACTAGGGGGGGGGGGGATAAGCAAAAAAAAACAAAAACTCAACAATCATATCAGGGTATCAAGCCTTTTGAGCTTAGGATTTTTGATGGTGTCTTCTGGGGATTAGTAGAGCTCATCATTGGAGATTTGACATCCATAATGATTGGCTGAAGTAGAATGCATCTGTTTTTGTCATTAAGACTGGGAGCACTACTCAGTAGCTGGCCAACTTAGCTCCAAAAGAAATGGCCGCCTCTGACATGAGGAACAGACACCATGTAGAGCCACTCCTAACATGGAGTACAGACACAGCTTATCCTGTATCCCTGGATCAGGAGCCTTTACTGGGTACTATTAGCAGGACCAGCTGAGCCCAGGTTTTTTAGCAAGCTTGTTACTGCTCTCCCTCCTCCTTTTTCATCTGGGCTTGGAACAGGCAATGGCGGAGTGAATATGTGAGTAAACAAAATGAGATTCATGCAAAAATATTGTTGGGTAGAATGAAAAGCACATTCCAGAATGGAGAGAGAATGTTCTAGAACGTTCAAGAAAAATGTATAAAAATCGGAGAACAACTGATTGGCCAATCAGTAGCGATTGCGCAAGGCTCAGCGCTGGTGGCTTTCTGATTGGCTAACCAACCATGACCGTTCTGGAAAGACCTACTCCGGGATATATAGGGAGGAGAATCTCATGCCAGGTAGAAGAAAGATAAGAAAAAGAAGGAGAAGAACGAAGCTACGTGGTGTATTCCAAGCAAACTGCTGTCTAAAGAGGTCGGACTGCTGCTTATTGCCGACGCCGGTGTATTTCCTGAAAGATTCTAGAAGGTTCTACGAACTTCTGTCTCCTGTTCTGCTCCTGCTTTTCCTCACCGTGCTGCAGTTGGTGAGTTTGTAACTGCTGTTTTCTTTATTGTTGTTTTATTTTTGCACTCTTCTGTAATTATTTATCGATTAGGCTTTTAAAAAGTCCTAAAGATCCTTTGTGTGGTGTATTTAAAATTTAAGGATCACACATTTATTTGACCTACTAAAGATGTAATGATCGTTACAGCACAAGCTACATTCTAATAATAATAATAACAATTACCTATGCAAATTCTGCATTCCGGTCAATGGTCATAAATAATTAAATAATAAATATTATGAATATACATCAGCTCCTTACCCTCCTTCAAAATCCAAATCTCTCGGGAGGTCTCCTGTCCCTCATAGGATACCGCCGCTGGGGCGTCCTATCCTGGTCCGACGCCGAAGCTGCAGAACCGGGCTCCTCTGGTGCAGATATTCCTGAAGAGGAGGGAATGTTCTCTTTACTGGGAGAGACTGGGATCTCCACAGAACCATCCTCTGCACGGCTCTCATTTCTTGGATAATTTATCAGTTGCTCTGGCAGAAATATCTCGGAAGCTGGACTAGGCGCGATGTAACTTTTTCTTAATAGGCATACGTGCCGTCTCCATAATCTGCCGTCATTCAATTTAACAGTGTAAAAACACTTTCCAAGTCTCTTCATAATTTTTCCCTCCTTCCATTTATTTGGACCCAGAAAGTCTCTGACTAAGATATCCTCGTCCTCCTCAAAATCAGGGGAATATCCCTTTTTAAATCCTGGTTTGACTTCCAATTTTGGCTTCAATAGGTTCCACTTACATTTAAGCATCCGCTTTAAGAAAAGGACTGCTGGGGCTTCCCTAGTGCTCGAATGTGGTACTGTTCTATATGTGAACAGAAAATTTGCCAAACTCTTATTTAATTCTTCATTTCTCATATTCTTTAAGCCTCTTTTCAGAGTTTGTACAAAACGTTCTGCCAAACCATTGGTAGCTGGAAAATAAGGAGCAGACCTCAAATGATGAACTCCATTTGATTTAAAAAAATATTTCATTTCTTCCGAAACGAATTGAGGGCCGTTATCCGTGACCACTTGGTCAGGAATACCATAACGCGAGAATAAGTCTCTCAGAACTCGGATAGTATTTCCCGCGGTCGTGGAATTCATTATAATAACTTCCGGCCACTTCGAATAACTGTCAATGACAATTAAGAACATTTTGTTCATGAGTGGACCCGCGAAATCCAAGTGAACTCGATACCATGGTGTAGGAGCAGATTCCCACCTGTGAACACTTTCTTGCTTTAACGTATGGTTATTTATATTACACTCTCTGCAGACTCTAGTAATTTCCTCTATTTCACGATCTATTCCAGGCCACCAAATAAAATTTCGCGCCAGTGCTTTCATTTTTACAACACCTAGATGTCCTTGGTGCAACTCAGCTTTAATTTTCGCTCTGAATTTCCTTGGAATAACTACTCGTGTTCCCAAAAGTAGGATTCCTTGCTCTACAGTTAATTCTTCTCTTCGCAAATAAAACGAGAGCAATTCGGTATTTGATGGCTTATCTTTCCAACCATACAATGTGTTCTGGTATTCTATTTTCAAGATTGAGTCCTTGCAAGATTCTCGCCTAATGTGACTCGATGTGAGCGGCAATTCTTCACATTGTTTAATCATGTGAACTGTATTTACAGCATCTTCTTCCATTTCTTCATATTGTTTCAGTGGCAATCTAGAAAGTCCATCGGCATTGCCGTGGTCTCCAGTTTTCCTGCACTCAATTGTGAAGTTATATGAAGACAAGATCAATGCCCATCGCTGTAGTCGTGCAGACATGTTCGATGATATTTCCCGCTTGGGGTTTAGTATATGGTGCAAGGGTTTGTTATCAGTTATTAATTCGAATTTTCTTCCAAAAAGGTAATTATTAAATTTCTTTAAAGCCCAAATTATACTTAAGCATTCCTTATCAATCTGTGAATATTTATTTTCAGCCTGAGATAAGGTCCTTGAGATAAAATATATGGGACGTTCATTTCCATCGACATCAATTTGAGACAACACAGCACCGAGTCCGTAGCTGCTTGAGTCACACGACAGACGGATAGGCAATTTAGGGTCATAAGCAATCAATATTTGATCTGAAGAGATAATTTCTTTGATTTGCCTAAAAGCCTTTCGGCATTCTGTTGAAAAATGCCATTTTGTTCCCTTTTTTAGAAGAGTGTGCAGAGTATTAGGCTCATAGAATGTTGAGCTCTGGAAACCAAAAGGAATAATACTCTGCTAGTGATCTCTTTTGACTTGTATATGACAAACATAATATAATAGGTAATAAACTAATGCTTAGTTAATCTTGCCTCGTCTTGGATAACAAAACATGGTGGCAGCGGTAAACTGAATTCATAAAGAAGGTCGTTGTTCGAAGAAAATTTGAAATTCGACATCAAGCAAGCTTAGAAGCAGTAAACTGAATTCATAAAGAAGGTCGTTGTTCGAAGAAAATTTGAAATTCGACATCAAGCAAGATTATGTTATCCAAGACGGAGGGACAGCCAAGACCAGGATCCAGAGAAGAGCCTCCCTTCAATGCCAGCCGTGCATACAAGATATGGAAGGGCAGTCAAGATACCTCGAAGGTTCCTGTAAAGATAAGGGAGGAGATGTGCAGAGTATTAGGCTCATAGAATGTTGAGCTCTGGAAACCAAAAGGAATAATACTCTGCTAGTGATCTCTTTTGACTTGTATATGACAAACATAATATAATAGGTAATAAACTAATGCTTAGTTAATCTTGCCTCGTCTTGGATAACAACACAAAGAGCATATAAGGGCGATAAAACACTGCAGCGTTTCTGATGAATTTATGATAATAGGTAATTAAGCCCAAAAACGCTCGTAACTGAGTTACATTTAGTGGTTCTGGAGCATCCAAAACAGCCCTTATCTTATCATTTGTTTTATGCAAACCCATTTTATCGATCACATGACCGCAATATTCAAGACTTTCTTGGAAAAAATTGCATTTTTCCCTGTTAGCCTTGAGGCCATATTCATTTAATCTATTTAACATGCTTCCGAATTTACAAGGCTCTGCTAGACCCCTCAATGTTGCCATAAATTGAGATATAGTTTCATCTTCTTGGCTTGACTTAAAAAATTTATATCTAGCTGGTATGACTCTAGGTGTAGGTGCGAGATGTCTATTTAGAAGTGCGACAATTTCATCGAATGATTTTGTTTCCAGCTTTTCAGGCGCTACTAAATCTTCGGCCAATTTAAATAACTTTGGGCCTATCACCGCCAGTAAAACTGGTACTTGTTTAGCTAACGAAGTATCATTCGCAGCAAACGCAAAACGTAAACATTTCACGAAAATTTCAAAATCTTGATCTGGCGTAAAAGCAGGAAATGGAACAATATTTGACATCAATCGACTTACTTTTTATCCTCGTCGCCAGCTGTGGTGTATTTAAAATTTAAGGATCACACATTTATTTGACCTACTAAAGATTTAATGATCGTTACAGCACAAGCTACATTCTAATAATAATAATAACAATTACCTATGCAAATTCTGCATTCCGGTCAATGGTCATAAATAATTAAATAATAAATATTATGAATATACATCACTTTGTACCCACGGAAGTTATTCTTTGTCATCCAACAACGCAAATATTTGGTGTCAGAAGTGGGATCTTTAGGTGAATCCTGAAAATTTATGGTACTTACCAGAAAAATGGAAGAAATATTGAAAGCGATCCAAGCTCAAAATCAAGAAACTTGTGAAGCTCTAAGCCAGGCTCTTCAAACTCAAAACCAGGCTCTTCAAGCTCAACATCAAGAGCTAAAAGAAAGCTTGGAGCTTAAGTTCAAATGCTTTGAAGATGAAATCTCCTCTGTAAAAGAAGAAATGAAAGATAAAATATCTGCTTTAGAAGAGAGACTTGCTGCTGTGGAAACGGGCCATCCAAGATCTCCGGTTTTCCAGCAAGAGAATAACAATACGGGTAGGCCTCTTGTCAAAGTTCCTACCTTTGATGGACAATCATCATGGACCTCCTTCAAAACCCAGTTCGATGTGGTTGCCCAAGCTAACGGATGGAACGTTAGAGATAAGGCAAGCTTTATGCCTGCTGCACTTCGTGGACCTGCAGTGGATGTACTCCAGATGATTCCGGAACAACTTCGCCTAGACTTCAACGCCCTGATTGATGCGATGGAGTCCCGATATGGAGAAGAACATTACCAACAGCTTTATGTAGTAAAGTTCAAGAATAGACTACAAGATAAGAAAGAAAGTTTTCAGGATTTGGTCAACGACATCCGACGCCTGGCAGGATTAGCCTTTCCAACATGCCCTCCTGAAATACAAGACTTTATGGCCCAACACCAGTTTATTGATGCCATCGGAGACCCTGAAACCCAGAAGTTTGCCAGACTATTAAGTGCGACTACTCTACAAGAAACCCTAGTTCAAGCCATGAAGCTGCCCAACAAGCCACAATAGAAAGTTATCGCGTGGCTAGACAAGTTAAATTGGATAATCCAGAAAGAAAAAAGGGTCGCTTCTGGACCTGTCGAACCCATGAGTCTTCAACTTGCCCCCGAAAAGTAAAATAGCGCAGTGATACAGGTTGCTGGAAATGTGGAAAAGATGGCTACATAAGGAAAAACTGTCCAGATAACTCTAAGGATAAACCTGAAGGAAAAAGAGGTCGCTAACTGGACTTGTGTGGATCCCTTGATCACATTTTTTCAACTTGCCCCAGAAAAGTAAAACCACGATGTGATACCGACTGCTCGAGATGTGGACAATACGGCCACATGAGAAGAAACTGTCCGGAAAATTCTAAAACCACCTCAGCCCCTAAGAAGAACCACGGGAGACAGAACGATAATGCTGATGCCTTATCAAGAAGGCCATGTGTTCCACAAAGTGGACATTGTGCTCGTGCTGAAGAGAGATTTTGCGTAAAACAAGTTACAGTGCAAGAAAGCGATGAAGTAGAAGAGCAACACTGGACCGGCCAAGCTTTAGGAAAAGCTCAACGTGAAGACTGAGATCTCTTGCCAGTGATAAATTAGAAGGAATCAGATGAAAGACCATCCTGGAAAGATTTTTTTTTTTGCTTATCCCTAGTACACGTGGTACAGGCCATGATAATCATGGTGGGTAGTTAGCGACTGCTTTTACTGTAAGTGCACCACATGTCTACACATGTGAAAAGCAGTTCGACTTTGCACTTACTAATGTGCCAGAGCCCCGTTTGGTTACTTGCACTCGCTGGTGAGGTTGGACTTTTGCAAGAATCGGGGGCCATTGGAGCATTTTTTTTTTCTTTTAAACAGAAAAAAGTGTCCAATGCGGGTTCGAACCCGGGTCCTAGTGGTCAAAAACCAAACGGTTTAACAGGTTTAAACGGTTTTCTGGGAAGATGTGGCCCCGCACAGTTCTAAAACCTCTGGAATTCTTTGACCCTGCGAGATGGTGTCTTATACAGGAAATGGGAGAGCGAGGATGGAAAGCATGAATCCTGGAAGTTGGTGTTACCCAGATCTCATGTACCTTTGGCTCTCCAGGAGATGCATAGCAGTCCCACGGGAGGTCATTTCGGCATCAGAAAAACATTGGCCAAAGTTAGAGAAAGATTTTTTGGCCAGAAAGTCGAGCTGATGTCGAAAAATGTTGCAGAAACTGTACACGATGTTCAGTGAGAAAGGGAGATCAAGATCCAAAGAAAAGTTGAAGATCTACAATGTAGGTGCCCCATTTGAAAGGATGCCGACCATTCACCAGTGGGCAAGAGAAAATCTTCACTTTTCCAGTGAGAAAATGAAAGACAGGTACAACGTCAAGACTTCCCACAAGACTTTCAAAGAGGGTGAAATGGTTTGGCTCCATAATCCTTAACGGAAGAAAGGACTTTCTTCTAAACTTCAGTACCAGTGGGAAGGACCCTACAAGATCATCAAGTGCCTCAATGATGTCATCTTTTCGGATTCAGAAGACCCCGACGTCTAAACCCAAAGTGGTGCACTACAACCGGTTGGCACCCTTCAGGGGTTCTGTTCCAGAACAATGGACTGCTCGGGATGATCAGTCCTAAGGAGGGGGCAGTGTTACGTAGAAAGAGAAGCACATTCCAGAATGGAGAGAGAATGTTCTAGAACATTCAAGAAAAATGTAGAAAAATCGGAGAACAACTGATTGGCCAATCAGTAGTGATTGCGCAAGGCTCAGCACTGGTGGCTTTCTGATTGGCTGACCAACCATGACCGTTCTGGAAAGACCTACTCCGGGATATATAGGGATGAGGAACTCATGCCAGGTGGAAGAAAGATAAGAAAAAGAAGTCGAAGAACGAAGCTACGTGGTGGACTCCAAGCAAGCTGCTGTCTCAAGAGGTCGGACTGCTGCTTACCACCGACGCCGGTGTACTTCCTGGAAGATTCTAGAAGGTTCTACAAACTTCTGTCTCCTGTTCTGCTCCTGCTTTTCCTCACCGTGCTGCAGTTGGTGAGTTTGTAACTGCTGTTTTCTTTATTATTGTTTTATTTTTGCATTCTTCTGTAATTATTTTATCGATTAGGCTTTAAAAAAAAGTCCTAAAGATCCTTTGTACCCACGGAAGTTATTCTTTGTCAACCAACAACGCAACAATATAAAGACATAGAATTACTTCCCAGTTGATCAGTTAAGATATGTTGCAGGATTACATGTGTTGGCTTCCGTAGGCGTTTCTTACTGGGAAAAAGAAAGAGAGGATCCAATGAAATAATTTAGTAGTGTTTATTAGAACAAAATCATAATAGTGAACAACAAATATAACAGAGAGTACCGTCGTCTTCCGGGTATTCCTTCTACTGGGGAGCTCGGATTCTATATTCTGTGCGTTTATAATCTGTTTATCTGTGGCTCTCTGGTCGGGATGGCGCCTACATTCGGCCATTCCTGGATTTCAATCGTCCTCGATTGAACCTTGCGTTGCAGGAACGTCGTGGGTTGCGTCGGGGGGTATCTTCTACTTCTGGCTCCTCGTCCGGACTTTCTTCTGTAGCTGAGTCATTAATTCTATTTTGTTCTCCTACTGTCCTATCACACGGGTCCTTTCGAAAGATCTGGATCAGGTCTCTCAATTCAGGGTCGGAATGCTGAATCATCAAGATTTGTTCTTCCAGTGTGATTGTGAGGCACACTTCAAGGTTTTTCTCCGCGATTTCCTCCATCGTGTCTCTAGGGTCGTCGACTGGAGCTCTACTCATTCCGTCTACGTGGGCCATCTTCTCCCCTGGTTTATGTCGAATTTCGAAATCGTATTCCTGAATCAGATTGTACCATCGCGCTATCTGAGGATTTGTAGTCTTCTTCGCGTTCATGTAGACCAGTGCTTGGCAATCTGTAACCACTGTAAACTTGATTCCTACGAGGAACTGACGTAGTCGATCCAAGGTCCACACTATCGCCATCAGCTCCAATTTGCTTGAGTGGTACATCTTCTCGGCCTCTGTTGTCTTCTTGCTCACACAGTAGACCAAGCGCCATTTGCCGTCTTCGTCCATCTGTAGCACCATTCCTGCTAATCCCTCAGCACTCGCGTCGCAATGTACTTCTGTCTTGAGTTCAGGGTTGTAATGAGCTAGTACCGGATATTCGACCAGATCCTTTCGTAGTCCTCCAAATGACCTTCGCTGTTCTTCCTTCCATTCAAATTGTGAACCTTTCTTCGTAAGTCTGCTTAGCGGTTCTGCTTTCCTCGCGAAGTCCTTTACAAATCGTCTGAAGAAGTTCGTCAGTCCCAGAAAGCGTCGTATGTCGTGGACATTCTTGGGTTCTGGAAATTCTTCTATCGCCTTGATCTTTCTTGGGCCTGGCTTAAGTCCGCCTGTACTGATGACATACCCTAAGAACTCAACTTCCCTCCTTCCGAACTCACATTTGGAGGGTTTCAGTGTCAACTTCGCTGATCTTATTCTTTCGAGGACTTCCCTCAACCTTTCGATCATCTCCCGCCAATCTTTTGCCGGGATAATCACGTCGTCGAGATAGCAGAATGCCTTCTTGTTCAGCAGCGGACCTAGGACAGTGTGCATCAGTCTTTGGAATTCAGCTGGTGCGTTGGCGAGTCCAAAAATCATCCTTTCGAATTGACCTGTATCATCTGGGGTGATGAATGCTGTCTTTAATTTTGCCTTATCGGTCAGTGGTATCTGCAGATATCCATGCGCCAGATCCAGAGTGGTGAAGAATTTCGCATTCCTTAGGCCTTCCAGAAGGTCGTCTATCCTTGGTAATGGGAACTTGTCCTTAACTGTTTGAATGTTGAGTCTCCTATAATCTACCACCAGACGATGATCTCCAGTTTTCTTCCTCACAAGTAGGACGGGACTAGCGTAGGGTGATCTAGTTTCCGTGACTATTCCATTGTCCTTCCACTCTCTGACAATCTCCCTGATTGCTTCGCGTTCACTTGCAGTCGTCTTATACGGTCTCAGACAGACTGGCTTGCTTCCATCAACCTCCTTAATGTCCATCTTGATGACATCGGTGCACCCTAATTCCTCCATGCCAAGAGCGAAACAGTCTCTATACTCGTTTACTACATCTAGGATTTCTTGTCTCTCTTTCGAAGTCAGAGAATGATTGACGTTGATGTCCTCAGGCAGTATGGGGCGCTTACGTTTCATTTGGTCTTGTCCTTCCCTCTTCTCTTCATTTTTAGTCTGAAACGAATCCTCTGCGACGTCCAGGTTAACAACAATATCATCAAGGTTCAGTAGTTCAACTCGCCCTACACATTGGTTCTTCCTTACTCTCAACTTGCCCTTGCCAGCTGAGATGATGGGTACGGTCGTCTTTCCGTCGACCACTTCCAATAGGGAATCGACACAGGCGTCATCTACTCCTGTGAACAATACATATCCGTCCTTTACCTCGTCTGTGATTGCACTTGTAAAGTTAATGGAGTCGCTCTCCAACTGAACAGTTTCGGTTGCTCTCAGTTCGATGCGACGCGACTTGATTTCTTCTTGTAGATTAGCAAACGGAAATTCGGATGAATAGCCAATATGCAGTTCCTTACCGATTCTCGCGAAGGATACGTAGGGCAGATCTGTCCATGTTCTTCCAATTAGTAGGTCATAAGGTTGGGCATCATCGTTAACAATGAATACAGCGATTTCTTTTCCGACTACGCCATCAATCTCCAGGTCAACTGTCGTCTTCCCAACGGTCCTGGCAGCTGGTGCGGTCTGGTTACCGATGCCGTACAGACTAGTCGAGTCTGGTTCGATGTCGACGCTGATCCTCCTTGCGACCGATTCTCTCATTAGACAACTGCTGCTCCCGGTGTCTATCATTGCCTTCACGGTTTCCTTGTTGTCGATCTTGACATCCTTCAAATATACATCTGGCGGGACAGTCTCCAGTCCTTCGACTTCCAGGTTGGCTACTTTTAGTCCTTCTTTGGGTCTTGTGCAATTCCTTTCCTCGTGTCCCGTTTGACCGCATCCTCGGCATGTCAACGTAGTCCTGGGTGCTGGGCAGTCTCTGGCAATGTGTCCAAACTGATTGCAGTTGAAGCACTTCGGTTCTCCCTTGTCGTTTCTGATTGCACGGTTGACCATTCTCCTCGAGGTGTTAGGATACTTTTCACTGATTTCGTTCCTTGCAGCCTCTCTACTCGAAACATTCGTTCCTTGTTTAGTCTCTTTAACTTCGCTTTGGTTGGGGAATCTCGCAGATTTCTGCTGAAACGACGGTGGTATGAGGTGTTTCGCATTCCAATGCGGAGGTCCCATCTCGGTGCGAACATTTTCGTACTCGTCCAGTTTATCCGCCAACTCATCTGGGTTGTTTAACTTGGTCCAATCGTCAATGAGATGATTACGCAGCACATTTGGAACTTTTTTCTTTAGCTGGTTAGTGACGGACAAATCCTTTAGGGCGTCGAAATTTTCCACGTTCATTCCTTCGATCCATTCGTTGAAATATCCTCGCAATTCGAAAGCGAAGTCTCTCCAGGAACCCTTTTGAGATCTCTCGTGCTTCTCGAATTTTTGTCTGAATTGTTCGGGGCTCAACTTGTACCGTTTTAGGAGCAACCTTTTCACGAACCTATAATCGCCGCTTTGTTCTTCTGTTTCCCGAGCGATTAATTGAGTCATTTCGTAAGGTAGCAATCCTAGGAGGCTGAACGCCCATTGGTCTTCATCCAATCCTAGTCGCTTTGCCTGTCTTTCGAAAAGAATTAGGTAAAAACTCAAATCATTGTCCTTCGACTCGTACTTGGGCATCAGTTTACGTATCTCGTAATGTGCGTCATTGCTGGTACTTCGAGACGTATCGTTGTTTCCGCGTGTAGTCTGGATGCGCAGCTTCTCAAGCTCGAATTCCATTACCATTTGTTCTTTTCGTTCCCGTTCTATACGTTCTGCTTGCTCTGTTTGTGCTGTTTGTTCCATTCGCTCCCGTTCTGCTCGTTCTGTTTGTTCCCGTTCCTCGATCAGAGTCTCCAACAGTTGCTTTGCGAATTCTTCTTCGTAAGATTGACTATTCAGGATAAGGCGTTTTAAGTCGACGATCCTGCTCTCTGGCGGTACTACCTCGCCGAGTTCATACGCCAACTTGCTCAAATCGCATTTCCTTACTTTCGCTAAGTAAGTCATGTTTTTCAAAAGGAAAAGTAAACAAGGCAAAGTTTTTTTTTTTTTTTTAAATAAACAAATAAACTGACTAAACCAGATACGTACTGTTTCAATTATTTCTTTCAACGAAATCAACTTTTCTTTGGTAATTTTGAGACAATACCTTTTTTTTTTTCTTTTTACCGCGATACTTTGCGATAATACTTTTTATTTGTTTCTTCAATTTACTTTAAAAATACTTTCTTTAGAATACTTTACTTTACTTTAAAATACTTTCTTTAGAATACTGTACTTTACTTTAAAATACTTTCTTTAAAATACTTCACTTTACTTTAAAATACTTTCTTTAAAATACTTCACTTTACTTTAAAATACTTTCTTTAAAATACTTCACTTTAAAATACTTCACTTTACTTTAAAATGCTTACTTTAAAATACTTCACTTTACTTTAAAATACTTTCTTTAAAATACTTCACTTTAAAATACTTCGCTTTACTTTAAAATGCTTACTTTAAAATACTTCACTTTACTTTAAATTGCTTACTTTAAAATACTTTCTTATCGAGATGATTTTGCAATAATATTTTACCGAGGTGACTTGTAATAATACTTTTAGGAATAGGTAATTAAATTTCGTACATACCATGCAACTCCTCTTACGTTGATCGGTCACCGCGCCACGTCCTTCTCGTTTCCAAATTATTCCAGTGAATCTTCAATTTTCTTCAGGACCATCCCACTTCTGAATTTCTGTTGGCTTCCGTAGGCGTTTCTTACTGGGAAAAAGAAAGAGAGGATCCAATGAAATAATTTAGTAGTGTTTATTAGAACAAAATCATAATAGTGAACAACAAATATAACAGAGAGTACCGTCGTCTTCCGGGTATTCCTTCTACTGGGGAGCTCGGATTCTATATTCTGTGCGTTTATAATCTGTTTATCTGTGGCTCTCTGGTCGGGATGGCGCCTACACATGTTCCTTTACTGGCTGTAAATATTTTAAAATTTGCATAATCAGTCAAAACATCTTTCCATGTCAAATAGTATCCACCTCGCATAACTCTAAGTATGTTGTAAAGTCTACCCATTAAAACCTCCTATAAACAACCTATTTGATGAGAGACACCTCCCTGATTGACCACTTTTGTAACATCAAAAACAATTTGTCTATATCAAAATCGAACCCCAATGAGAAACTACCTCCAATAGAGACCAGGAGTATCCATGTTTCTAGACAGTCTATCTTTGGAAGTTCTACTGTAATGAGCCAAATGATTCTACATTGAAAGGTCAATCTTACCAGGAGTGTCTTCTTTTTATCTTCAATGGCTTGAGATGACCTGTTCTAAATCTTGTCAGTGTTACAGTAGAACCTCCCTTTGGGGGACAATCACGCTAGAAGACACCTCTTTTCAAAATACAGTTTTCATTTGCAAAATTATAATTTTTACTATTTAGCAACTTTCCTGTAAGATGATACCTCTTCCTAAAGGACATTTTAGCTCTGCAATTAGGTGTTGTCCTTTACAGAGAGGTTTTACTGTATTTGCGCTGTCTATTTCTGAAGAAATACTACAGTAAAACCTCCATGAGAGGACACTTGCGCTAGAAGACTTCTATAAAGGAGAGTTTTTATTTACAAAATTATCATTTTTACTATTTAGTAACTCTCTGGTAAGAGGACATCTCTCCCTAAAAGACACTTTGGCTCTGCAATTAGGTGTCCTTTACAGGGAGGTTCTACTGTATTTGGAGGACACCCTGCTAGCGAACACCTCTTTAAAAAGGACAATTTTTATTGCCAAAATGACCATTTTTACTTGATAGGGCACAATTTGGATTATAGATTATAAACACAAGGTAATAAGACCAAATCCAAATAAATAAATAGTGTGTGACGTTTCGGTAACAGCGTTATTACCATCTTCAGACAAAAGTAATGAATGTCTGAAGTACTGAATAGATTCAGTACTTTTGTCTGAAGATGGTAATAACGCTGTTACCGAAACGTCACACACTATTTATTTATTTGGGTTTGGTCTTATTACCTTGTGTTTACCATTTTTACTATTTAGCAACTCTCCAGTAAGAGGACACCTCTCTCTAAAGGACACTTTAGCTCTGCAATTAGGTGTTATCCTTTACAGGAAGGTAGTTCTCTGTATTAAAACTTAGAAGGTGAGAGTGATATAAGAAAAGAGATTACACATTCTAATGTTAAATATACAAGTTTATTTAGTATTTTATGTATTATATATGCATATAGTATATATATATTTATTTTATATATATAGGTATAAGCTATTTACAAATATATCTCCACTATATGGATGACAAGAGAAAGAGATAGAGATAGATAGAGTGAAGAGAGAAAAATGGCACATATTTCTTATCTAACAAGATTACAGTAAGATATTGCTTTGAGAAAAACCACAGTTACATTGCTCAAGTGAATCTAACAAAGTGCTCAACAACTTTTTATTTATTATTAAATCTGTGGAAAGGGAAAAACAACGCAAAAATTTCCTACTTTTTCTTTAGAGGAAGAAAAAAAAAACAAAAATAGATCATTTATAGAAAGAAACAAGAAAGGATAAGAGAATAACAAAGATAAAGGAGATTTAAATAACTTTTATAACAAGGTAACAAAGATGGAAAGAAGAAAAAGAGGAAGAAAACATAAAGATCATTTATAGAAAGAATCAAGAAAGGATAAGATAATAACAAAGATACAAGGGAGATTTAAATAACTTTTATAACATGGTAACAAAAGATGGAAAGAAGAAAAAGAGGAAGAAAACATAAAAAAGATCATTTATAGAAAGAAACAAGAAGGATAAGAGAATAACACAAATACAAGGGAGATTTAAATAACTTTTATAACAAGGTAACAAAGATGGAAAGAAGAAAGAGAAGAAGAAAAAGTTGAAATGCAAAAAGAAAAAAAGGATGCTTATAATGAGATCGCTTCAATAAAACTTAAAAGTTTATTGTTAAAAAATGCATCAAAATGAAAGAGAAAGAAGGAGGAGGAATAATAGAAAGAAAGTTGAGAAGTGAAAGAGAAATAAACAACTAGATTTTCAACATGGGTCCTCTACGGGACCACTGCAACAAGGCTATTTACGAGGAGAGAACTTGGGGTTGAGAGGATACTGGGTGAAGGAACGGAGTTCATAGGGTGTGTGACCATGGATGGCTGCGGCGTCGAGGTCGCTCTTGTTGAAGATGATGACACGGATGTCAGTGTGGAGGTAGATACGTCCGGACTTGGTGCTCAGGAACCTGTAGACACACCAGACTTCAGAGTCCAGACTAGTATGTTGTTGTTGTTGTTGTTTCTTATCCCCTTGTGTAAAGATTACACGAATTCCATGCCAGACTAGTATAGGTGTAACAAGAGGGAATAGAAAGATCCATCAAATAAATTAATCTATTTAAACAAACATAAAATAAAATAAGACCTAATTCAAATAATTTATTAGTGTGTGATGTTTCGGCAACAACATTGTCACCATCATCAAAATATTTAATTAAAATTATTCAAAAATTTCATTCTTTTGTCTGACGATGTTGTTGCCGAAACTTCATACACTAATAAATTATTTGGATTAGGTCTTATTTTCTTTTATTATAATCTATAATCCAAATTGTGCTTTAACATTTAAACAAACATTTTGTTTTCTTTGGATTTGGTCTTATTTTTTCACCTTTTACAGTAGAACCTCCCTGTAAAAATGATCAAGTGTTGATTTAAAAAAACAAACAAATTAGAGGCATATCCTGACTACTAAAACATAGCATTTTTTTAGATATTACAGTATATATACAGTGTATATATACAGTAGAACCTTCCTGTAAAGGACAAAACCTAATTGCAGAGCCTAAGTGTCCTTTAAAGAGAGGTGTCCTCTTATCGGAGAGTTACTAAATAGTAAAAATTGTAATTTTACAAATGAAAACTGTCCTTTGTAGAGAGGTGTCCTCCCATGGAGGTTCTACTGTAGTTATAAACCAAAGAAGAAAGAGAAACCATTTAACAATACTTTTTAAAATTTATTTTTCAAATAAGATAAACTGCCTATATTGTCCTCTCTTACTGAGATGTGAAAAAATATTGGTAGGGGCCTGGCTCATCAGTGGTGAACCCTTCCCTCACAAGTTTAATCCTGACAAAACATCTGGGAAGGAATCACCATTAAAGGCCCGGGCCCTCGCAGTATTTTTTTTTTTTCATCACAGAAAGGTTAGTAGGAAGTTCAAAAAAGAGCAGAGGTAGTATTGTTTCTTATATTTAGATGGCTCACCTTATATGTTAAGGCACACAATTTGGATTATTAATTAGAACTAAAATGCCAAAAAGACTAAACCCAAATAAATAAATAATGTGTGACCTTTCGGTAACAGAGTTGTTACCATGACTGAAAATGGTTACACATTTCTTTATTTATAATAAGGCACACAATTTGTATATTAGATTACAAACACAAGGTAACAAGACCAAATCCAAATAAATAAATAGTGTGTGATGTTTCGGTAACAGCGTTGTTACCATCTTCATTCAGTACTTCATTCTGTTACCGAAACGTCACACACTATTTATTTATTTGGATTTGGTGTTATTACCTTGTGTTTACTTCTTTATTTGGATTTGGCCTTATGACCTTGTAGCTATATTGAAGCCAAAAATGATTTAAAGAATCAGAGAGACCTGAGATGGATGAGATAGCGTAGCCACTTGCGAGCCTCTGAGTCATCCTCAGTGGCGTCTGTGGGCATGTAGAGGGTACGCTGGCGCAGGAAGGTCTGGCAGCTGGGGGGCATGTCTGACAGGTTGTAGCGGACCACAAACATCTTCACCACTGTGCCGTGGGGGTTGAACAGTGTCTGCACATATGATCCCATGTTCAGATCTCATATGATAAGGCACAATTTGGATTATAGATCTTAAACACAAGGTAATAAGACCAAATCCAAATAAATAAATAGTGTGCGATGTTTCGGTAACAGCGTTGTTACCATCTTCAGACAAAAGTACTGAATGAGAAATTTTACCACAACATGTTTTAAATACAGTAAAACCCCGTTAAGACGAACCATGGCTATAACGAACCTTCCCTTATAACGAACCCATCGAAAATCCGCATTCCATTCCATTAAAATTACCATCGCTATAACGAACTTTTCACTTTTCAAACTAGCGAACTATCGCTATAACGAACCCAATTTTGGTCCCAAAATGATAAAATCTATTAAAAATACTATGCTTATAACGAACTTAGAATTGTAATTTAAAAAAAAAAATTAAAAAACAAAATTTTGAGCATGTTTAAAGCTCGCGGATCGCGATTTCAAAACAATAAATTTAGCGGCATTGTTAGTTTGATTTTTGCACTTTATTTTTGCTGTATGTTGTATAAATTTTTACACATTATACTTTTTATTAATTAGAATATCTTTGCATCCATTAAATTTGAAATATAAAAAATGCAAATGGCTTCCAAAATGAAGAAAACAAAGGCATTTTAAAAACAAAAGCATTATTTCATTTAAAAAAAAAAAGGCCATTTTCAGAACTTTTCAAAGTGAAACAACATAGGCAAAATGTTAAGAACATATTAAAATAAGAGAATATAACTTTTCTATTATAAAAGATAAAATATAAAGTTATTAAAAATTGTTACAAAGAGGAATCAACTTCAACTTTTGCCACGATCGCGATCGTACGTTTTAGAACTTAAAAAAAAAAAAAAGTCCAAATAAACGGTCCCGTGATGAAACAAAAATTATTTTTATGCCATTAACTATGGTTATTTTAAAGTCAGCAATGTTTTGCATGGCAGGTTAAAAAAAAAAACGAAATCTAGACCTAGAAGAATATGGGGAAACATGAAAGGGAAGAAAAACACTAACTTTATTTGAATGGTGCAATGCTTGGAAGAATGCTTTGAAACAACAAGGTATTAGAGCCATTTTTTTCAAGTAAAAATTGTATTATATAATGTGATAATGATGTTTTAAAATCATTTCATATCTTTGAATATATATTTAATAAAACTTTGCCTAGGATTTGTCTTGATTTTTAACTTAGACATAGAGGTACATGTATGTTAATCATAAGAAGAACCTATTATCTAATGATTTCTATTATTATTCAGTATTAATATAAGGAAATTAGTCAATTAAGGGAATTAAAATAAAGTGACCACTATTAAGAGGCAGCCTCTTCTTGTGTGTATGGCTGTTTTTTAATTATTCGGTCTAAAATTTTTGAAAAGTAAAAAAAAATAGCCAAACCGTGGCTATAGTGAACCGTGGCTATAGTGAACCAAAAGCTCTGTCCAATTGGGGTTCACTATAGAGGGGTTTTACTGTAGTTACTGTTATCAAGTGTGTAAACAAGATTCTTAGAGTTAAAAGTGGAAAAAAACCCAATTTTTTTTTTTTTATAATCATATCTAAAAAAAAAGAAAAAAGGTTTTTTTCCACTTTTAATTTTAAGAATAATATTCAGTGTTTCTCAGATAACTATCTTCTTCTTATCTGCTATCTTGTTTACACACTTGATAACAGTAACTATTTAAAACATGCTGTGGTAAAATTTCTCATTCAGTACTTTTGTCTGAAGATGGTAATAACGCTGTTACCTCACACACTATTTATTTATTTGGATTTGGTCTTATTACCTTGTGTTTAAGATCTCATATGAATAATAGGCTTGTATAGAGCTACAATAAAATAAGACCTAATCCAAATAATTTATTCATGTGTTAATACTACTACACACTAATACATAATACTACTAATAAACACACTAATAAATTAATTGGATTAGATCTTATTTTCATGTACACCTATCCCCCGATTTACACGGTAGATACGTTCCTGAGAAAAACGTGTAAATCGGGGGATAGGTGTACACAGAAATAAAAATAAAATGCATTGACAGGTTAAAATATGTAGTCAGCACATAAGCTCAGGATTCCTCGTGAGATGTGTACACAGCGCATGTGTTCAATCACAGTAACATTTAGTATAGTGCGTTAAAAACAAAAACAAAAACTTATTTGGAAAACCGTGGAAAAGCGAAAACGTGTAAAACAAGTACCATGTAAATCGGGGGATAGGTGTATTATAATCTATAATCCAAATTGTGCTTTATCATGCTTGTATAGCTGTATAAATGAGATAAAATACAATAAACATATAATTATTTTATTTGATATAGTGCTATGACTCATTCATTGGATCCTACTTGAGAGACAGAAATGAGTCCCAATTATATAACCAGTCCTAACTATTAACAGTTTCAATTCTATCCAAACACAAGGTAATAAGACCAAATCCAAATAAGTAAATAGTGTGTGACGTTTCAGTAACAACATTGTTACCATCTTCAGAAATGTTACCGAAACGTCACACACTATTTACTTATTTGGATTTGGTCTTATTATAATCACATTATTATAATCTATAATCCAAATTATCCCTCGATAGCTCAGTTGGCAGCGCGGAGGACTGTAGATAATCCAAATTGTATCTTATCAATACTATCCAAAATTCAAGCTTTTTTTGATAAGGCACAATTTGGATTAATGATTATAAACACAAGGTAATAAGATCAAATAAATAAACAGTGTGTGATGTTTCAGTAACAGCCTTGTTACCATCTTCAGACAAAAGAACTAAAAATATTTTTTAGTACTTTTGTCTGAAGATGGTAACAACACTGTTACTGAAACGTCACACACTGTTTTATTTATTTGGATTTGGTCTTATTACCTTGTATTCAAGCTTTTTATTAATAGGTGAAACTGTAAGAAGGGTTCACCACTGATAACCAAAGCCCTCCCAAAATTTTTCATCGCAGTAAGGACAGTAGAAGTTTGTTTTATATGTGAAATAAACATTTGTGCTTCAATGATTTCCTTTCTTTTATATATAGATGTGGCGTGTTATGATTAATTCAGGCTTTCATTCACTGGGTAAATTGTGTTATGGAAAAGAAAGTTAGCGCTGGCTGGCAACACACACTAGTGTCTGTCTGGAACTGTGAAAGTCTTAATTTTTAATCTACTATAATTCAACATACTCTGATTTATACAAAAGTATAATGTGCAAAAATAGAATGGAAATGAAAACAAACAATGCCGCTATTATTTTGTTTTAAAATCGCGATCCGTGAGCTGAAACATGCTCAAAATTTTGTTGTTTTAAAAAATTTGTAAATCATAATTTTAAGTTCGTTATAACCCTAGTATTTTTATTAGATTTTATCATTTTGGGACCAAAAATAGGTTTGTTATAGGGGCAGTTCGTTATTTTTAAAATCGCAAAGTTTGTTATAACGATAGTATTTTCAATGGAATGGAATTGAGAATCGCCGTGGGTTCGTTATAAGGGAAGGTTCGCTATATCCAGGGTTCGTATTAGCGGGGTTTTACTGTATTTACTATACCTGGGGGTGTTGAATTAAAGAAGGTTTACTGTAAACACAAGGTAATAAGACCAAATCCGAATAAATAAATATCTTATTACCTTGTGTTTATAATCTACTAGCCGAATGACCCGGGCAACGCCCGGGTTTTACCCGATTAAATGTTTTTATTCAAATACTATTCGTTACAATTATAAATTGGCGCCGTGGATGTCACTCTTGTGAAACGTCCCGCTCCAAACTTTGTGTCAGAGAAGCGATATTTTTATAGAAAGATGATCTGGCTTTTGTTTTCTGCTCGAATGAATGTTTTTCTGTTAGAATTTTGTTCCTGCGTACAAAATAATGAACTGGTTTCACCCGTGGTCTCTGCTTTTTGGAATTTTTCCCGATATAATTTTGTATCTGATAATTAAACATGATACAGCAATATCATCATCATCATCATTTTCTGACTAAAAATATATAGTTTTAATAATTGATTTATATATTTTTTAAAATAGCCTATCGTCTTCCCCGTATTTTTTACCTATGTATGGAAATTTTGGTTTGAATTAGTGAACTACTGCGAATTTGTATACTGAACATACAAACATTGATTTTTATATATATAGATGGCGTGTTATTGTTTTGTGTTAATTTATGTCTAACTGACCTTGTCTTTATTGTTTGCGGAAGATCATTGCTCGATGCAAATATTTTAATGTAATTCCACTGCCATATAAGCTTATGTCCATAGTTTTCTTGAAAACCATTTCTGAGATTCCACCCTTCAGTGCTGCATATATAAGTAGAATCGTCCAATACAGTATTAGAGCTCTGAGAAGCGGTCTGGTGGATTAAATTGGCGAAACCGCTGGGAGGGTTCACCACTGATGAGCCAAGCCCTCCCAATATATTTTTTCATTGCAGTAAGGGCAGTAGAAATTTGTATTATGTATAAAAGAAACAATCGTGCTTTTAATTCCTTTCATTTTATATTGATTTTTGTTTATATATATATATATATATTTTAAAATTTTGACTGTTGACTAGGGTCAATAAACATTGTCATTTGTCTATCTCTCTATTTATTTTGAGATGTGGAGAAAATTTTAAATAGTTTTTTTTTCCTTGTGTGAAAAATAAATCTATATTATTTAATAATTATTCTTTCATTAAAATTAATCGCAAAGAGCGACATTTTCACCAAATATATATATATATAATATCAAAATATCCCTATTATTGTAACTTGGAAATAAAGTTAAAGGAAAGCCCATGTCCCCAGAGGTAGTCGTGACAACCTGGAATCCTATAACTTTATAACAGGAAAAATCCAACCTTTGTCCCCAGTAGGGGGAACACTCCAGCGAAAAATAGAGTTGTGGGCTGGTTAAAGACAGTTGAGAGGTAAAGATCAAAGAAGATGCGGTCATATTGGGCAGTTTCATTGCTGTACCCATGTTAGCACAGCTCTTCTAGGGACGTAGCCTTCTTGTCACCACTGGAGTGTTTATTTCCTCCTCCATTCACATTACTACATCTATATTAAACATATCCAGGCTCACATGAGCCTTTCTAGATGGCAGAACGCTCTTTACACACACACTCACATTCTATATACAGTTACGAGCGTCTTTCCTCATCTCCTAATCAATCATCTCTCTCTGTCACCGTTTGCCTATTGGTTGGCTACGGTCACGCCACCTTTGCCCCCCCCCCCCCCCCCACTCGCTATTTATGTAACTATTGTGTTGGAGCGGGTCGCTCCCTAAATAAATGCATATATTAGATAATAACCAAATGGAATCCTCTCTTTCTTTTTCCCAGTAAGAGACGCCTACGGAAGCCAACAGTACATAGACAGATAAAGCACATAGGCTATAGTTTATTAACCAACATATGCAATTATTTAAGGCGCCAATTTATAATTGTAACAAATAGTATTTGAATCAAAACATTCAATCGGGTAAAACACGGGCGTTGCCCGGGTCATTCGGCTAGTATATATATGTGTTATCTACCACCACCAACCTGGGAAGACAGAGGAGTTGAGGGTGGTATTGAAGCTCTCAACCAGGGTGGTGTCATCCCTGAAGTTCTCCTTGTTGTTACTGTACACACATTGTGAGACATTCCGTCAGTCAGCTCTAGTGTCCTACTCACCATGTAGCAGGCAAACTGAAGCCACATTGTAGGAAACTTACTTTTTGCTGTTCCGCTGGGTTTCTGCCTGGGCGATGTATTTCTTGGCTTTTTCATATTTGACCAGGCTCTCAGCTGCCAACTTTTCCTGCTCTGCCAGCTGCTGCCGGAGCTCCTCCACTTTCTGGTCCATCTGGTGCTGGAAGGTCTGCAGGGCCAGGGCCTCTTGTTCCTGCCCCACACATGTGAGCCCTCGCAACATGTACATTTAATACATCTAGGATGATCCTTAAATACCATTTATTAATGCAGTGCAAATTCAATTTCTTTCATCTTTTTTTTTTTTTATCATTCAATCATTAATATCTTTCAAGTCAATATAGGGGGGTCGGTGGAAGGATGGTCTAAACCGTTGGTTTACGACCGCTATGACCCGGGTTCGATTCCCGCATTGAGGTCTTTTTTCTGATTAAAAAAAAATGCTCCAATGGCCCCCGATTCTTGAAAAAGTCCAACACCACCAGCGAGTGCAAGTAACCAAACGGGGCTCTAGCACATTTGTAAGTGCAAAGTCGAACTGCTTTTCACATGTGCAGACATGTGGTGCACTTACAGTAAAAGCAGTCGTCTTCTACCCACCATGATTATCATGGCCTGTACCACGTGTACTAGGGATAAGAAAAAAAAAAAGTCAATATAGAATAACAAAAATGTCATTCAATCCCTTGTATCAAAATTGAGTAAAATATATCAGATCTCCGGGGAAAGTATCTTTTCAAAACATTTTTATTCTCTAGATTTCAGACACGAATGCCCTTCTACAGGAGAAAACATACTTATACCATGTTTTCTCCTGTAGAAGGGCATTCGTGTCTGAAAGCTAGAGAATAAAAATGTTTTGAAAAGATACTTTCCCTGGAGGCCTGATATATTTTACTCAAAAATGTCATTGGCCACTACAAAAGTACTACATATACACTCAAGAACAAAACTTGAGGAAGTTGTACCTTTTAGAATGCATATCAGGATTCAGACAATAACTCTAAAAGATATTTGATACACAGTGACCTTTAGTGAAGACACAAGGTAACCTAGTTTGAATAAAATTGACTGTCTCCTTAAAAAAAAAAATTTTTTTTTAAATAGACGAACAGCAACATCACTTTCCAATTCCTTAAGTTTTGTCCATGAATCTATATTGGACTCAAATTCTCTGCAAAAAGTTTATTTATGTTGTTGTTTAACCAAGAAGGTAGAACTTATCCTATACAATGTTACATTTTTCCACAAGTTATAATGCAAGAGTATGCTGGTTATCGGAAAAATGCAAAATAGTGATTTAAAAAAAAAAAAAAAAAAGAGAGAGTGAAGCGCAAAATGTAACACATACTTCTAAACCAAATAAAGAAAAGCTCTACCTTGGCCTGCTGCTTGAGGCTATTGCTCTGGTTGGTCTGTTGTAGCAGCTCCTCCTCCAGGGCAGAGATCCTGGACGCCACTGTCCTCTCCTTCTGTTCCAACCAATGGTTCAACCACACCAGCATTTAACCCACCCTCTCCTAATTTGGCCCCTCTTTTTTGCTTATCCCTAGTACATGTGGTACAGGCCATGATAATCATGGGGGGTAAGAGGTAGGCGACTGCTTTTACTGTAAGTGCACCACATGTCTACACATGTGAAAAGCAGTTCGACTTTGTACTTATAAATATGCCAGAGCCCCGTTGCTTGCACTCGCCGTTGGGGTTGGACTTTTGCAAGAATTGGGGGCCATTGAAGCATTTTTTTTTTTTAATCAGAAAAAAGTGCCCAATGCGGGAAACAAACTTTGGTCGAAGTGGTCAAAAACCAATGGTTTAGACCATCCTTCCACCGATCCCCTACTTGGCCTCTCTAAATAATACAATGGTTCAACAACACTGGCAATTAACCAAGCAAGGCTGTTCCTCTTTAAGTGCAATGTTGAACTTTTCATTATTATTCCTAGTACATGTTGTACAAGCCATGATAATCATGGTGGGTAGTAAATAACAATTTTTTTTACTGGATTCAGATGGTGGCTTAAGAAAATCAATGCTATATATATATATCATTCCCCCATCAAATGTTAAATGAAGTGTAGACATGTGTGCTGGGTTAGGTGCCAACACTACTAGGACACCTGCTGTGGAAACAAAGCTTTGTCATCTTTATACCATGTTGATTTGAAGCAGCTTCCTGCTTTCAGAGAAATCAAACTCCAGAGAGAAAGAGACCCCACTCCTTATGGTGTCCACTTCAGATTATATGCAACATTTTATATCAAGTGTATGACTAGGAGTTAACAATGTCAGCTGGGGCTTACCTTCAGTGTGTTCTCAACAGTGTGCAAGGTTTGGACCAGAGTATCCACTTCCTTCTTGCACTCGGCAATTTTGTTCTGGAGATGTTCTTTCTCTGCCAGAGCTTGCTGCTTGGCTAAGGCAAGCTGGTGATTGCTCTGGGTGAGTAGCAGCTCCTGTGCTGCCAGTTTCTCCTCCAGGACCACTTGCTTCAGTCGCAGGGAGTCCACTGTGAGAGAGAGGCTGTGGGCCTGGTCCTGAGACTCGGACTTCAGGAGGGCCAGCTGGTGATGGAGCAAGGTGTTGGTCTGTCGCAAGGTCTCACTCTCCTCCAGATAGCCCTGGAGCTTGCTCTGGGCATCCTCCAGGTTGTTCCTGGCTCTGGCTTCAGCTCCAGCCAGCTGGGACCTCAGCTCCTGCTCCTGTTCTTGCAGGGTACGGCCCCGAGCCTCCTCCTGCTCCAGTTTGGACTGCACCTCGCCCATCTCCAGCTGCACAAGTTGACAGTCAGCTTCGACGAGATTCACAGTTTAACAGTAGTGCTCCTTTCCAACATGGAATTTTATCCCAAAGTACACATTAACACAGACTTAAACCAATATATTGTAAACTAAAGTATCCTCTCAACATTGACCCAGCAATATCTGCAGGAGTAGCACCGCACAACAGTAAGTCAATGAACATTTTCTATGTCTTCATATAAAGTTGTGTCCTGCTGCCTTTCACCAATTGGACTAAAGCAGTTTAGCTCGGCTCCTAGCTTCAAGGTATGTACAGCTCTAATATAATTGTTTAGAAGAAGAAAATGTGTTGACTAATATTATTGAATAAACCTAAAACCTGTTATCAAGTGTTTAAACAAGATAACAGATAAGGAAAATAGTTTCTTAAGACAACTTGAAATATTCTTCTTAGAATTAAAATTAAATTTGTTTTGAAAAAACTATTTTTCCTTAGCAGTTATCTTGTTTAAACACTTGATAACAGTACTATTTAAGAACTTGCTGCGATATTTTTTCACATTTATTCTTTTGTCTGATGATGGTGACAATGTGGTTGCCAAAACGTCACACACAAATTATTTGGATTAGGTCTTATTTTCTTGTATTATAATCTATAATCTAAATTGTGCTTTATCATTTGAGAATAACTGTTTATTGAGATTTTGATTTTTTTGTACTAGAAGAGAGAGAGAGTCTTCAAACTATGAAAATTCCACATTTTTGTTGACTGCTTTAAAATTTACATATTAAAGATTTTATATTGTACAATTAATTGAGAGATGTTTAGCTTAATTTGCACAAATAAAATTCAATATAGGAAAATTAAAAACAATAGGATCCAACAAGATGAGTGAACATTAACACCATACAGTATTACCTTGTTAATTCAACACCCAATAATTCCACCATATTTTCATGTCCCGACCTCCAGCCTATTAAATGACAAATGTTCTTCTTCTTCTTCTTTCTTATCTCCACTCAATCATATTAGGATATCAAGCTTGACAACCATCATGACTGTGTGAAGTAGAAGGCGTCTGCCTTTGTCATTAAGACTGGGAGCACTACTCAGTGGCAGGCCGACTTAGCTCCAAAAGAAATGGCCGCCTCTGACATGAGGAACAAACGCCATGTGCAGCCGCTCCAACATGGAGTACAAACGCTGCTCATCCTGTATCCCTGGATTAGGAGCCCTTACAGGGTACTATCAGCCAGGCCAGCTGAGCCCAGGTTTTGTTTAGCAAGCTTGTCACTGCTTCCCCTCCTCCTTTTTCATCTGGGCTTGGGACCGGCAAAGGCAGAGTTTTGACAAATGTTAATTCGACTAAACGATAATTCAACACTACCAATAATTTCACCAATTTTTTTAAAAATCAAATTTTGACATTAGATAATTCTTGTTACTATACAAATTTATTGCGAGCAATAACAATATTTTGGCACAGCAGCCGTAGTATTAAGGTATGACTTCAACGTAAGTGTAACAATGCATCGCAAATCTCGGCGGTGATATCGCATTTTGTTTATTCTGGAAAGCAGCTAGTTGGTAGAAATGGAAATTTTGGTGATGAAAAGTGTCCTTTGTAAATAGGTGTCATCTAGCATCCTTACATTGAGGTTGTTCTACTGTATTTGCTTGGTCACACAAATATTGAATGCTACCTTTTTTTTTGCTTATCCCTAGTACACGTGGTACAGGCCATGATAATCATGGTGGGTAAAAGAAGGTGACTGCTTTTACTGTAAGTGCACTACATGTCTACACATGTGAAAAGCAGCTGGACTTTTGCACTTAGAAATGTGCCAGAGCCCCGTTTGATTACTTGCACTCGCTGGTGGGGTTGGACTTTTGCAAGAATCGGGGGCCATTGGAGCATTTTTTTTTTTTTTAATCAGAAAAAAGTGCCCAATGCGGGAATCGAACCCGGGTCGTAGCAGTCATAAACCAACAGTTTAGACCACCCTTCCACCGATCCCCTTGGTGCTACCTTATGACTGTTATCAGTCCTTCACATTATATCTTATCTTCAGCAATCCAAATTGTACAGTTTAACATCAAATGGATAAGAGACCTGATTCTAAACCTTGATCACTTTTAAATCTTTCTATCCTTAATAATGAGGGTGTAAAAAAATGATATTCCAAGATGGCTGACATCCTTGGTGGAGATGGCCGAGGTGGCGCCCCCTAACTATCTCCATCACCTGCGAAGTCAAACTGTCTAGTCAGGACTTATCACCTACTAAATGTTATACTTTGACACTAGAAATAATAATAAATAAATAAAATTTAAGGATAAGGCACAATTTGGATTATAGATTATAAACACAAGGTAGTAAAACCAAATCCAAATAACACTATTTATTACCACATTATTTATTTGGTCTTATTACCTTGTGTTTAAAATTTAAGGAATAATTAAGATTGGAATAACCCCATCCTAAGAATGCTCCAATTTTAAAATTACAGTAAAACCCCGCTAATATGAACCCTGGATATAACGAACCTTCCCTTATAACGAACCCACGCCGATTCCCAATTCCATTCCATTGAAAATACCATCGTTATAACGAACTTTGCGATTTTTAGAATAACGAACTACCCCTATAACGAACCTATTTTCGGTCCCAAAATAATAAAATCTATTTAAAATACTATGCTTATAACGAACTTAGAATTGTAATTTTAAAAAAATATATTAAAACAACAAAATTTTGAGCATGTTTCAACTCGCGGATCGCGATTTCAAAACAATAAAATTAGCGGCATCGTTTGTTTTGATTTTTGCCCTTTATTTTACTGTATGTTGTATAAATTTTTACACATTATACTTTTTATTAAATAGAATATCTTTGCATCCATCAAATTTGAAATATAAAATATGCAAATGGTTCCAAAATAAAGAAAACAAAGACATTTTAAAAACAAAAACGTTATTTCTTAAAAAAAAAAAAGGCCATTTTCAGAACTTTTCAAAGTGAAGCAACACAGGCAAAATGTTAAGAACATATTAAAATAAGTGAATATAACTTTTCTATTATAAAAAAATAAAATATAAAGTTATTAAAAATTGTTACAAAGAGGAATCAACCTCAACTTTTGCCGCGATCGTACGTTTTAGGGCTAAAAAAAAGTCCAAATAAACGGTCCCGTGATGAAACAAAATTAATTTTATGCCATTAACTATGAGGATTTTGAAGACAGCAATGTTTTGCATGACAGGTTTAAAAAATACGAAATCTAGACCTAAAAGAGTATGTGGAAACATGAAATGGAAGAAAAACACTAACTTTATTTAAATGGTGCAATGCTTGATAAGTGCTTTGAAGCAACAAGGTATTAGAGCCATTTTTTCAAGTAAACATTGTATTATATAATCTGATAATGATGTTTTAAAATCATTTTATATCTTTGAATATATATTTAATAAAACTTGGCCTAGGATTTGCCTTGATTTTGAAATTAGACATAGAGGTACATGATAAGAAGAACCTATCATCTAATGATTTCTATTATTATTCTGTATTAATGTAAGAAAATTGGTCAATTAAGGGAATTAAAACAAAGTTACCATTATTAAGAGGCAACCTCTTCCTGTGTGTAGGGCCATCCTTTAATTATACGGTCTAAAAATTTTGAAAAGTAAAAAAAAAAGCCAAACCGTGGCTATAGTGAACCAAAAGCTCTGTCCCATTGGGGTTCACTATAGAGAGGTTTTACTGTATATTTACACTTATGGATAAAACTTGAGGAAGTCATTGCTTATCATAAAACAGCTTGAGGAGCATGGACTCATGGAATTCATGTAACCTGTAACGGCAGCTGGCATGCCTATATAGTAAATTATCAGTGAGCACATTATTATCACTGATGGTACTCTGTGCAGTTGACTTTAGACTTATTGTAATATATTGTTACGACGCTTCTCAGCCGTCGATGTTTGCGTTCAAGGTTCTAAGAGAACAATGTGAGTTCGTTTTGGATACAGCTTAGTACTATGGATTTATTACCAGATCTTTGAAAGGGATATAAGTAACTATACAGTAGAAGATTAACTTGCCTTCAATGTCCGCCACTAGAGGGATCCTTCTCCGCTACCGTCTTCCCGGTCAGTCCATATCCCGTTGTCACCAGACAAACTTCTTCCCCCAGACTGCTATCTCTGCCAGACAGTCTTCTCGGCACACACCAATCCCCGGCAGCCGGCCGGCTTCCTTCCACTGCGGCACCAGCTGGGCTCGGCTGATCCCTGCCTCCGACTGTCTGCCACCCCCTCCCCCTGGAATTTCGTCAATCAACACTTCCTGGACGGGGCCTCTGCATACTTTCTTCCCTTCTACTTCTCTGCTGCATCGCTTCACTGCCCCCTTCTCAATCCTTTTCGTCCCGAAAAGGCTGATTTCACCAGAGGCGCTGATCGGCGGCCCTTTGATCTCCCTGACGTCTCTGGCCACATGAGGGTCGTCCGCCTCCCGGAAGCGTAGCGGCAGGGTTAACACCAACCCTTGTTTGCAGAACCACATCTCAACTCGGGCTTTCTTTCCACTCTGAACCAGTGCCGACGCCATTGATTGGTCTCGCTGTCTAGCACAGGGCGGTGGTTCTCCACAAGATGGCGGCCATATTTCACTGCCTACGATGCTCCCATCTGATATTTTGAATTCTCCTTGTGAACACTCTGTAGCCACAATGTACAAAGGGTTGTGATCGTTTGTGTTGCGCTTTCGCCGCTTCCTTCCACGACGGGGCTGTAGATCGCCGATCTTTACAGTGGATTCGTCCACCCGATCCACGCTGTCCATGTCGTGGCCTCCCTTTTCTTCTTTAGGTTTCACATTCTCTTGCTCTAGAGGCTCTCTTTTTCCTAACCCTTCAAACCTGGGCTCCTCAGTGCCGACGACGCACAGGGCTGTGAATTTCTTAAACCTTCTGGAGGTGTCGGATCCCGTGGCAGTCTCAAGGTCGGTAGAACTTTTCCTAGGCGGTGGCTGCTTGATCTGCACCTTGTCGGGCGAAGGAACGAAGATGAATGGTACACATTCTTGGCACATCTCTTCAGCTTGCATTGCAGACGACGGCGCTGACACATTGCGCGCGACTTCCGCGTCACAGACATTGTCGTCGGACTTCCACAGAGCGTCCAATGCTCTATCCCGTTCAGTCGGGTTGCCGGCTCCAACTTCAGGGTGCTTCGACCATCTAGCCTTGTCGCACTTCCACGGAGCATCCAGCTCCGTCCCGTCCAGTTGGATCGCCGCTGTAGTCCCTGACAGTCTGACACTGTCGCTGAAGTCAGCCACGCTGTCGCACTGCAGCTCGCCAAGATCGTTGCTGTTCTCATGGAGTATTTCAGAAAGAATCCCAGGGGTTGAATTTTCGCTCTGTATATCACCTTGAGGGCATTCTCCTTCCGTCCGCTTGATTTTATACAAAACACTCGTGCCACAGCCGTTGTCGGAGGCGATTAGCTCACCCTCCTCGCTACACAACCAGTCTGGATCATTTCCTGCTGTCGACACTCTTCAGACTTCTGGATCACGGGAGAATCTTCTAGCGTAGATTCTGACAGTTCACTTACAACGTCTCCTGACGTGATGATCTTTATTGTGATGGTCTTGTCGGGATCTTCATCACCTGGGATCGTCTTTTGTCCCCTCAGACATTGAATACGTGGACTATTGGTTGCTGTGATTGGTTTTGAAAAGCCATCAGGATTTTCTGGCGGTAGTACATTGAACTTAACTTCGCAAGACATGGGTGTGGCAGAACGTTTGACATTCCGAATATGCTCGAGTCGGCTCAACCGAGAATCCAAGTTTTCTCCGAGCTCATCTACTTTCTGGCTTATCAGACGGAGCAATTTTGTGAATTTTTCGATTTCGGGGTCGGTTAGTTTTTCCATTTTTCTTTTTAAATTAGCGCAAAATAAAATCTTCAATTAAAATTAACTAAGCTGTATCCCACTTCTGACACCAAATGTTACGACGCTTCTCAGCCGTCGATGTTTGCGTTCAAGGTTCTAAGAGAACAATGTGAGTTCGTTTTGGATACAGCTTAGTACTATGGATTTATTACCAGATCTTTGAAAGGGATATAAGTAACTATACAGTAGAAGATTAACTTGCCTTCAATGTCCGCCACTAGAGGGATCCTTCTCCGCTACCGTCTTCCCGGTCAGTCCATATCCCGTTGTCACCAGACAGACTTCTTCCCCCAGACTGCTATCTCTGCCAGACAGTCTTCTCGGCACACACCAATCCCCGGCAGCCGGCCGGCTTCCTTCCACTGCGGCACCAGCTGGGCTCGGCTGATCCCTGCCTCCGACTGTCTGCCACCCCCTCCCCTGGAATTTCGTCAATCCACACTTCCTGGACGGGGCCTCTGCATACTTTCTTCCCTTCTACTTCTCTTGGCGTCTTCTCTTCTATTTCTCTGCTGCATCGCTTCACTATATCACATGTAAACTTATGTCTGATATATTATGTCTGATGTTTAGCCTAAAAGAAATAAAAACTTTCTTTTTTAACTTCCAAATACTTCTTGCTGATTAACGTCAACCAACAAACACGAGGACGTTACATAACCTTTACACAAGGGGATAAACAACAACACAACAACAATTTAAGGAAGTTGTATCTTTTAGCATTTATATCAATAGTCAGGCAAGAACTCTGAAAGATACATAGTAACCTGATATGGCACAATTTGTGTTATAGATTATAAACACAAGGTTATTAAGACCAAATAAATAAATAGTGTATGACCCCTCTGCTGCTTCCACACACTATTTATTTATTTGGATTTGGTCTTATTACCTTGTATACATAGTAACCTTATTTTGTGAAGACACACAAGATAAACAAGTGTAAACAAAATTTCCTCCTTTAAAAATAAATATACAAGGGCAACATCAAAGACTTTCCACTTCCTTAAGTTTTGTCCATGAGTATAGTTTCCAAAATTTGCACACATCTTTAAAATACTTGAAGAAGAAACCTTATAGCTGACAATTCACTTTCAATTAATCCTTTGTTCACCGCAAGTTCTTCACACTTATTCCATCAGGACAACATTGAAATGCGGATAGAAAGTAGGACCACCTCTCCAGCGTCCATCACATGTATAGGGGGAAAAACACAAACTTATTTTGATAAGGCACAATTTGGATTATCTATATATATAAAATTGAATGTCTGTGTGTGTGTGTGTCTGTGTGTGTGTGTGTCCTCTATGGATTCAAAAACCATACATCCAGTCGCCGTGAAATATTGGGATATTATTAGGTATATCTCCGGAAAGGTTTACGAAAAATAATTACTTAAATATCTTTAATATCCTTAGAGTTATTTGCAGATTTGTAGCTTTAACTCGCAAGCAACGCCACCATTGAGACCGAGATAGGCTTAGGTTTTGGTCCACGCCTGATGACCTTGAGTCTTTCAGGGCTAATATATTAAGTAAAACTAATTCAAATATTAGTGCTTTAGTGCTATCTCCTTGAGGTTACGATTTAAAAGTTTATTTTCTAATTTTAGATTTATAAGAAACATATTTTATTTTAAGTATTATACTTTATGAAACATATTTTATTTTAAGTATTGTACTTTATTTTAAAAAGTTTAAATAATTGTGAACGACGATATATATGATATATAAAAATCAAAAGAAATACTGAGTATCGTTTAAATATACAATTCAAATAAATATAAATGCGATACTAAAAATAAAATTTTGACAACACCGCGTTACCGTTACCGATTTAAAAGTTTATTTTTAAGTATTGTACTTTATTTTAAAAAGTTTAAATAATTGTGCAGGACGATATATATGATATATAAAAATCAAAAGAAATACTGAGTATCGTTTAAATATAAAATTCGAATAAATATAAATGCGATACAAAAAATTAAATTTTGGGAAGAAATTATTAAAGATAGGCTTAGGTCTGCCCCCACCCCCCTCCACCCCCCCCCCCCCCTCCCGGCCGGCCAGTTGGTTGGACAGTCCAAGTTCCCACCGACCAATCAGAAAGACCAAGAGCCCCTCCCCCCCCCTGTCCGGCCGCCGGCCAATCAGAGGGATCAAGAGGTCCTGGCGCGCGGGGGGGCGGGTGACCTCCGGGAACTACATCCATCTTCCATAAACGACCATTATTTTATTCAACTTATCGAGTAATTTTCAAGGGACCGGGAAAATATGTTCACTGGATAAAACGATGCTTTTGTAATGTAGAAAATTATGAAAGACAAAATTCAGGATGACACGGCACACAGGGACCGGGAAAAAATGTTCACTTTATCGAGAGATTCAAATTTACGAGTTTCAAATTATCAAAATATATCTCTTTTTTTATAAGTTTATGGAGAATTGTTTTAACAAATGTTCGTTAGACAAACCTTTACTAAGGGTAAAACCTCGGGCGAAGCCGGGTACGTCCGCTAGTAGATTATAAACACAAGGTAATAAGACCAAATCCAAATAAATAAATAGTGTGTGACGTTTCGGTAACAACGCTGTTACCGAAACGTCACACACTATTTATTTGGATTTGGTCTTATTACCTTGTGTTTACAAACTTGTTTTATATATATGATAAAGCACAATTTGGATTATAGATTATAACTACAAGAAAATAGACCTAATCAAAATAATTTAATAGTGTGTGACATTTCTGTAACAGCATTGTTACCATCATCAGACAAAATAATGACAACAATGCTGTTACCGAAACATCACACACTATTAAATTATTTGGATTAGGTCGTATTTTCTTGTAGTTATTTTTGTACATACTTTTAAAAAGGCTCTTAAAATATCAAAATAGGATTAAAGATGAACAAAATTTGCATATACAGTACAACTCCTCTACAGGGAACCCCAATGGGACTGAACCTGTGGTTCACTATAGCCATGGTTTGCTATAGCCATAGTTCACTGTATTATAAAATAAAAATTGGGATTATTTCAGATTTGTTATAAGGAAAAGTTCTCTATATCCCTGGTTCGTTTTAGCAAAGTTCTACTGTATTTGCATAATTAAACATGAAATTATAAATGATAAAGCACAATTTGGATTATAGATTATAGATATAAGAAAATAAGACCTAATCCAAATAAATTAATAGTGTGTGACATTTCGGTAACAGCATTGTTACTGAAACGTCACACACTATTAAATTATTTGGATCAGGTCTTATATTCTTGTATGAAAGTTTGGTGAAAGCCTGACTTTGTCTGTAATTTGAGGCTGTTCCTAACATGGAAGCAGACACCTTTGCTGATAACATGAGTACAGACACAGTATCCCTGGAGAGAGGGACGGACCCTTGCTGAGGTCCATCAACCGGGTCAGTTGAACTCAGGATTTTTAAAGAGGTCTTTTCCTCTTCTACATTTATTTCTTCTAATAGAAGAATATTCCAGAGTTGTATCTCTTTCATTCATAGAAAAATCAAAAGAATCCTTGCATCATTATTTTGACAAAATGTAAGAGAAGGAAAGAATTATAGAATCTGTAGCAAGTGTCCTAGAAGGTAAGGGAGAGTTGGAGCAGTCAGTAGATAACATAGCAAAATTTGATGTAATAGAATGTTGGTCCACAAATTCCAACTAATTCTCTAAAAGATTTTTGAAATTGTCTCTAAACCAAAAGGCCAAAGTTGAATGGGGTGATTTGGATTAGAGATTAGAGAAACATAAGGTAACAAGCTGTTATCCAAACATCATGCACAATTTGATTTGATTTCCAGAAGTGATAATAAGTCTTACTAGTAAATTGTTTGAGGTCAGTGAAATTCATTACACCATCTCAGGAACAGATCTAAACAGAAATCAAGTTCAAGGTAATAAGACCAAATCAAAATAAATAAATAGTGTAAACTATTTATTTATTTGGATTTGGTCTTATTACCTTGTGTTTATAATCTATAATCCAAATTGTGCCTTATCAGAAATCAAGTTACAATCTACTTTGTCTTGATTGAACAACTCAATACTTGGGGGGGGGGGGGGGGGGGAAGAATGGCGTGTGAAGACTTCTGTAAGTTTGGACCATGATGGTATTTATGACAATTGTCCAACTTTGAGATTGGGTTAGAGAACAAATTTGTAAAATAAGAAAAATGCATTTACTTATCATACAACTGAAAGTTACTGATAGTACAAGCCATCAGCTACTTTCAGTTACACAATAAGGAGATGTCTTAATTTATCCACCTTATCCCTGTGCAACTTCACATTTGTACAATTTTTTACAAATTTGTAGAAGTTTCTGGTACACACACCTAAATATAAAATGAAAGGATTTAAAAGCACGAATGTTTCTTTTATACATAATACAAACTTCTACTGATTAAATTGGTGAAACCGCTGGGAGGGTTCACCACTGATGAGCCAAGCCCTCCCAATATATTTTCTCATCACAGTAAGGACAGTAGAAGTTTGTATTATGTATAAAAGAAACATTCGTGCTTTTAAATTCTTTCATTTTATATGTATAGATGGCGCGTTATTGCTTTGTGTTAACACACCTAAATGCACACAAAGAAAATTTCTTGCACGCTCCCTAGGGACTAAACTAGTTGGCATACCTTTGTTTCTACCTTGGGTTACAAAAGATAATTACCCCTAATTGTGAGTGGAGTAGACTTATTTGACTCAGCTTCCTCAGAATCTAGTTTTAGAAATGGCCATTTAGCAAAACCAACTGTAGAAGGGCAAGAAAGGGGGGAAAAACATTTTGTGTATGGATAGATGAAAGTGACCAGGCTATACTAGAGACAACACTCATCCCTATTTCATATTGGAGTCATTTATTGACACAGATATATTCATGGACAAAACTTAAGGAATTTGTACCTTTTAGCAATAACTCTGGAAGGTATTACAGTGACCTTTATTGAAGACACATGAGATAACCAATATGAACAAAATTGCCTCCTTAAAAAAAAAATAAGATGACAATGTGGGGGGTCGGTGGAAGGATGGTCTAAACCGCTGGTTTTCAACCACTACGACCCAGGTTCGATTCCCACATTGGGAACGTTTTTCTGATTTATAAAAAAAAAATGCCCCAATGGCACCCAATTCTTGCAAAAGTCCAACCCACCAGCAAATGCAGGTAACCAAACGGGGATCTGGAACATTTGTAAGTGCAAAGTCGAACTGCTTTTCACGTGTGTAGACATGTGGTGCACTTACAGTAAAAGCAGTCGCCTACTTCTATCCACCATGATTATCATGGTCTGTACCACGTGTACTAGGGATAAGCAAAAATAAGATGACAATGTATCTATAATACAAATTGTGCTTTATCACAAATTGCAAAGACTTGCTATAAGAGGCCTCAGAATCCACCAAGAATCCTTCCTCTCAATCAGTAGACATGTAGAAAGCCAGTATAACTTCTAGTAACAGAAGGTAAGAGCCATTCTATATAGTTACTGGATATATATTTACATCTAGGTATGTTTTAACTGAATAATAAGGCACAATTTGGATTATAGATTATTGCTACAAGATAAAGCCCTCCTCTACATGGCGGGCGGGAGAAGCAGCACAAGTAAGGGATTGCCCTGTAGGGGGAAGTGGGGACTTTGTGAGCCCCAAGCCACTACGATAATTGTGAAGGCCTACAGGGAACTCTGAAATGTAGCTGACTAACGGGGCAATGACATCCTCCATTCCATGAGCAACATGGACAAGACACTATCACCACCACACAAGATAAATAAGACCAAATCTAAATAAATAAATAGTATGTGAAGTTTCTGTAACAGCGTTGTTACCATTATCAAACTAAAGTACTGAATGAGAAAATATATCAGTCCATTGATAACAATAACTACTTAAAACATGTTGCGATATGTTTTGTCATTCAGTACTTTTGTCTGATGATGGTAGTAATGCTGTTACCGAAACGTCACACACTATTTATATGGTCTTATTACCTTGTGTTTATTTACTAAATAATAATACACTAATACAGTAGAACTTCCCTTTAGCTGACACCTCTCTACAAAGGACAGTTTTTATTTGCAAAATTACCATTTTTACAATTTAGCAACTCTCCGGTAAGAGGACATATCTTCCTAAAGGACACTTTGGCTCTGCAAATAGGTGTCCTTTACAGGGAGGTTATACTGTATCTCAATAATTATACCAATTTGATCACATTTTTGCATATATCCCACACTACCTAGTTGTTTATACATATTTTCACAGCCTAATAGCTACCCAATGACATCTTTCTTAGCTTTAGATTGAGGAGACCTTTCCTATAGCTCAGCTGTTTTGTGTTCATTTGTAATATAAGAATTTGTGCTCACAGAGGGTTGATGCTCTTGATTATAAGGACTACTGTAGAGCTTCCTACAAAATTATTTGCAACAAAATACAGTTTGTTAATTTGACACAAGCTAAGGTAGAATATGTTTACATCAAATGTCTAAGTCAGCCGCCACTGAGTAGTACTCTCAGTCTTAATGACAAAGACGGACACATTCTACTTCACCCAGTCATGATGGTTGTCAAACAGATACCATCAAGGGTCACAACTTAACACCCTAAAATTTTTGAGTGGAGATAAGAAAGAAGACATCAAATGTCATAGGTGGTTTTAGAAGATTAGCTTTTGAATGTGATTGGTATAATGATATAAAATATAATAAATTTGTCAATTGAAAGTTAATTTAAAATTCATATTTATATAAATCAAACACAAGAAACCTTCACTTTAGTCAAGACTTGCTACATAAGCCCATAACAAAAGGTATTCTTTTCATTGTGTGCTATGGATAGAGCCCATAAATATTTTGTCCAAAATACTGTTGTTTGATACAATATTTGAATTGAAAGTTTGAAGCAATTTCTGTCCACTAGAATCAACTTATTATAAGCAATCCACATGCCCTTTCAAAATTGCTGGCATCTTTTTTTCAATTCCAAAATCTCATTAACTGTGGCAAGTCATTAACATAATTAAATCTAGTGCGTATTCTCCTATATGAATATTAATTACCTATATATTAACCAGAGATTATCTTGCAATATACTTAAAATGTCGCCTACTACTCAGGTACTGTTGTTGTAACGTCCTCGTATTTGTTGACGTTAATAAGCAAGAAGTATTTGGAAGTTTAAAAAGAAATACTTTATTTCTTTTAGGCCAACATCAGATATAGCATATTAATTATAAGACATATGTTTACATGTCGTAGATATTACAAACAGTCAAAAGGCAACTGCACAGAGTATCATCAGTGATAAATATGTGTTCACTGATAATTTACTATATAGGCATGCCAGCTGCCGTTACATCTCCCCCTTTGAAGAAATTCATTCTTCAAATCGTTTGGGTGGCTTGATGATCGCCCGGACCTTGTTGTAATGGGCAGGGTGCCGTTCTTGTGCTCCGCGTTCTGGTGATCACTCCTGGGTTCCTGGCCTGAGAATGGTCTTGGAGAAGTATTGAGTTCTTCAGGAACTTGAGCCTGTTCCTTATCACCGCTCGGGCCAGGTCCTTCCGGTAGAGTTGACTTGGGGATCTCCGGGATTCTCCTTCGCTGTTGCTTTGGACTCTCCAGATTCGTATGTCGCATGAAGGAGCTGTTGCGGCGGTACTCACCAGTAGGTGTTTGCACTTTATATGATCTTGGAGCTACTTCTTGGGTAACTCTGGCAGGGATCCATTCACGGTGATGCTGTTTCAGCATTATCTTTTCACCTTCCTTGAAGCTTCGCGTTGTCTTTGCTGTCTTATCGTGGTGTGTTTTCTGCTTCTCCCGCTTATTTCTTAGGTTTTGTGTATGTCCCTTTTGGATTTCTGGTTCCAACTGATGAGTGCTAGTGGGAAGGAGGGTTCTGGTCCTGCGACTGAACAGACACTGAGCAGGTGAAGGAAGACCATCTCTAGGAGTGTTGTAAAAGTTCAAAAGTGCTAGTTCCACTTCTTGTCCTGAATCCAAACACTTCCTGATGAGGTTCTTGGCTGTCTGTACCGCTCTCTCTGCTAATCCGTTTGATTTAGGATATAGAGGACTTGATGTCTGGTGGTCGAACAACCACTTCTTTTGAAAGTCTTTAAAGTCCCTGGACGTAAAGTTTGGTCCATTATCAGTTTCCAGGAGTCTGGGAATTCCATGTACGCTAAACCATTTTTTAAGAGATTCAATAGTTTCTGCAGAGTTCATTGTCTTCATTTCTTTGAAATCAATGAATCCAGAGTAGTTATCTGTTATTAACAGGTAATTTTTTCCTTTTATTGAGAAAATGTCAGCTGCGACTATCTCCCAAGGAAGACTCGGTATCTCTTTTATGATCATTGGTTCTTTTGTCTTGTTCCTCTGATTTGCTTGGCAAGTCCTACAGTTTTCTACTGTGTTGATGATGTCTTGGGACATGCCATGCCAGTATATTGAGTCTCGGGCCCTTCTCAAGCAGCTGTTTGTTCCTTGGTGTCCTTCGTGGATTAACTTGAGTATCTTTGCTTTCCACCTTAGCGGAATGAAGACTCTGCTACCTTTGAAGATTAGGTCTTCGTTTGTCGAGAGTTCATCTCTATATGGCCAGTATTTCTTGCAGCTTTCAGGGACTGCTGATTTGTAGTTTGACCAGCCATATAAGATTAGGTTTTTTAGTTCTTGGTTCTTTTGTAAGAGTTTGAAGTTCCTCATAGCTTGACTTATTTGTCGGGGTGGTCATCAGTACTTCAAAGTTTCTTCCAAGTAGGTGTCTTCATATGAGCAGTCTCTACTTAGTAGATCAGCTGTTAGCAGTTCTTTTCCTTTCTTGTATTTAATCCTGAGATCATATTGTTGTATCTGTAGAAAAATTCTCTGGAGCCTCGGGGGTGCTTTGCTTAATGGCTTCTTGAATATGGTTTCTAAAGGACGGTGGTCCGTCTCGACGTCAACAGTTTTGCCATAAATGAGTTGATGGAATTTGTCGCATCCAAATTTGATGGCAAGTGCTTCCTTTTCTATCTGAGCGTAGTTCTGCTGAGTGGAGTTGAGAGCTGATGAAGCATAGGCTATGGGCTTTCCGTTTTGTAATAGAACCGCTCCAAGGACATATGAACTGGCGTCTACCGAAAGTGTCAGATTTCCGTTGGGATTAAAGAATTTCAGAGTTGGTGCAGTTCTGAGCAAAGTCTTGATCTCTAAGAGATCACAATCGAGAGATTCGTCCCATAGCCAAGGTGTATCTTTTTTCAAAAGCAACCTCATGTTTTTGGTTTTCTCTGCAAGGTTAGGGATGAACCTGCTCAGGTATTGTACCATTCCTAAGAGACGTTGTAGTTCTTGCTTGTTGCTCGGTGATTTAATTTCTCCTATTGCACGCACTTTCTCAGGGTCAATTTTAATGCCTTCTGTCGTGACAATATGACCTAAAAATTGGACTTCTTGAAGTTGAAATTTGCATTTATCTCTATTCAGTTTGATTCCATTTTCTTTAAGCCTCTGTAGTACAGCTCTTGTCCTTATTTCCAGGGTCTGTGGATCCGGAGCATGAATCAGGATATCGTCCATTGAATTTTCTGTACCCTCAAGGTCTTGGAGTAAGTCTGCCATGATTTTCTGGAATATTTCTGGAGCAGTTTTAATTCCAAAGGGAACTCTCAAGAACATATATCTTCCCCACGGAGTGCTGAAGGTAAAGTAGCGTTGTGAGTTGGGGGCTACTTTGATCTGCCAGTATCCTTTCTTCAGATCCAACTTTGTGAAGTATTTTGAACCATGCAGGTTTACTGCAATCTGATCAAAAGTCCGTAATGGGAAATGGCTTCTTAGAATTACTTTATTGATATCCGATGGGTCAATGCATATACGTATTTTTCCTTTCTGTTTTGCTATAACCATCTGACTGGAGATGGGGGTAGGGTAATTTACTTTCTTTATAATCCCATTGTCTTCCATTTCCTCAAGTTCTTTCTTTACACTTTCTTTAATAGATAGAGGAATAGGTCTGGGTGGTCTTACTTGCATGTTCATGTCCGAAGTCTGAAACTTTGCCTCGTATTCATATCCTTTCAAACATCCTATCCCTTCGAATAATTCTTGGTATTCCTGTGTAATTACTTGACAGGTGTTTACTCGCTTGACAAGACCTAAATTGGAACAGGTTTGTCTGCCTAGGATGGGACATGTGTTATCTCTGGATATGATGAAACGTATGTAGGCAGTCATGTTTTTCACCATGCACATTGCTAGACTTTGTCCTTCGACAGGAATTCGATGTCCTGAAAAGGAAATTAAACTTTTTACTGGAGACCTTTGGATTTCCAGATTTAATCTCCCTGCCAGGCTAAGTGGCAACACGTTACACTGTGCACCTGTGTCTAGTTTCATGTTTACCTTTTTGCCTTTGATTTTTACTTCTTCATACCAATCTTCTGTCAGGTTGGTGTTTTCAACTGACTGGATTACAAATTCTTGATTCATTTCAGGTTCTGGTGACCCAACAATTTGTCTTACTTTGTATGAATTTGTGTTCTTGGATCTGCAAAGATTAGCAAAATGGTTGAGTTTCTTGCATTTGTTGCATCTCTTTTGATATGCCGGACATTGGTTGATTTTGTGGGATCTACCACAATTTCTGCAGTTTTCTATTATTTTGTGACTTTGGTTAGTGGTATTTTCTTTCTTCGGCTCTTTTCTATCTTCCCTCTTCTTACTGTTCACCTTTGTCACAGCAACTTGTTTGTCTGAGTCGGATAGTACATGTTTCATTTGGTTTGTGGCATTTTCACATGCTATGCAAATTTGTGTGGCTTTTTCCAGATTAAGGTCAGCCTCACTAAGAAGTCTTTCTCTTATTTCATTGTTGATAATTCCTACAACTATTCGATCTTTAAGTAGTTCATCAGACATGACAGCATATTTGCAGTTTGCTATCTGTAATTTGATCCTAGTCAGAAAATCATTAAAAGATTCATCTTCTTTCTGTTTCATCTGATTGAATTTGAATCTTTCAATTATAGTGTTCAGCTTTGGAGAAAAATAGTTGTTGAACTTGTCTTTTACAATGCTCAGATTATTTTTATCTGCATTATTTAAGTTGAAAGATTTAAAAATATTTTGAGCCTCTCGTCCCATTGCAGCCATAAAGATAGCAACTTGTACCTCTGGTGCTTTACTACTTAATTGGGTAGCAATTTCATACCATTCAAAGCTTTCAAGCCAAGATTCCCAGCCCTCTTTGTTTAGTTCGTTTAGGCCTATTTGTTTTGGAGGTCGAATAGCATTTTCCGCCATGTTGTTGTTATTGTATTTTTTTTTTTTTTCTTCTAAAAATACACTTATTTCTTCTTGCTTGTAAATTAAATTATTTTGTATATATTTTTATGCAATTTGAATTTTTTTGAACATGCAATTAGAGATGTTCTGAAATACTTTAAGAAATTGGAAATTAATAAATTGTTCTTACCACGTGGTGTTGTTTACAAGCGCCGCTGCCGCTGCCACCATGTAACGTCCTCGTATTTGTTGACGTTAATAAGCAAGAAGTATTTGGAAGTTTAAAAAGAAATACTTTATTTCTTTTAGGCCAACATCAGATATAGCATATTAATTATAAGACATATGTTTACATGTCGTAGATATTACAAACAGTCAAAAGGCAACTGCACAGAGTATCATCAGTGATAAATATGTGTTCACTGATAATTTACTATATAGGCATGCCAGCTGCCGTTACAGTTGTGTATATTTGAAAACTTGTAAAATTATTGTGATTGAATCAAAGCGCCTATACAAAATAGAATATGTATGGTGTAATTTGATAAATTCGTTTGTTGCTTGATAGTTATTCTAATTTTCAAATATCATTTTCTTACGTATGTAAAAGAAAACAAAAGTGAGAAATTAGCATTAATACCTGCGAGTTTTTATCCTCTTGTTTACAGCAACAGCACCCCATCTTGCTAAAATTAAGTTTTTAAAATTTACCTAAACTTTAAATATTCATGCAGCGATATCCATTGGCTTTAAATCATAATTGATAAACAACACTTAGGCGGCTTACAAGCGAACTGTCACGTGACAAATATTTTGCCCAAAAAAAAAAACTGCTGAGAAAGTAAAAAAAAACGCAGCCCTTTCTTTTTTCTAATGCGATTAATTTTGACCCGCGAATTTGAAAGAAAATAAATCTACTGTATCAAAAAATATTCAGAAAACTCAATTTACAGTTATGTATATATATTTATAGTTTGATAAGTGCAAAATAAATTTAAATATATATATTCATTTATTTCGAATATTTCAATCTTTAAGGATCTATCTGACTTTTGAAAACTTCAGTGTGTGTTTGAATACTATTGTAAAATTTGTCTTAATATATGAGAGAGGAGAGAGAGAAGAGAAGGCAGAATTGTCAATATATCTTTAACTCCATATGGTATTTTTCTCAGAAACTTTGAATAAATTTTAATATTATTTTTTATATATTATTTTCAAGATTTTATTTCATAATCATTTTCTCAGACCGTTAGGAAAATAGATGGAATAAAAGTAGGGCAGAGAATATGTGTGCTGCAATATTTTAAATCTCTCTTTTAACCCCTAAATGAAATATGTAATATGGTCGCCCTGGCTAGAAGGAAGTAATAAAAGTAATAATGGCAGAATACTATTGTTGATATTTATAATTTCAAATATTCATTTTCATTCTATGATTTGATTAATCTGTGGACTGATTTATTCTGTGGTGTTGATTGTGTATGTATATATATAGGTATTTTCTTTGAGTGAGTGTGGTTGAGAATCTGTGTGGAGACGTATGAGTTTCTAAAACTCTTTTTATAGTAATTTGACTTCATTTGTAATTAGTGTCTTCAATAAAGAAGCTTTTTTACTTATAATAGAAAATAATTATTAAGATTCTCCCAACAATTGGTAGCAGAGAGCGGTTGAATTTAAATTTATGCAAATGTTGTAAGATTTAGGTACTTACAGCTTGTAGGAAGGCATGAGGACGTTGAGGATTATATGATAATAATCTTTATTATCCATTTAGCAAGAAAGACAAAGTTATGGTAGCGAACAGTTATTGAAGTATAGAGAATGTTGGGACACCTCGTGACCATAATATGCCAAAGTAACCCAGAACCCCACCTAACCTAACCATATCCACCTTTGTCCATTTAAGTTACCAACCTCTGGTGATTGCGAGGTGTTGAGATGGAGCCTGAAGCCACCTTTAGCCCTGGCAGCACTGAGCCAGAGACAGAGATCCCCTTCCTGTAATCAAGTCACCTGACCTGTGGTGGATGACCTGGCCCCACCAACACCAGGATAGTCCAAGATGGACTCAGACACCCCTTCCTGGTGGTCAAGACACCTGACCTATGGTGGATGACCTGGCCCCACCAACACCAAGCTCTGAGATGGACTCAGACACCCCTTCCTGTTAATCGAGCCACATGTCCGATGGTGGCCGACTTGACCACAAACCAGTCCAAGATGGACCCAGACACCCCTTCCTGTATTCAAGCCACCGACCTATGGTGCTTGACCTGGCTCCACCATCTTCATGCAGAGCACCAGCTCCACGAGCCCTGAACCTTTCCCAAGCTGACCCCAAGATGCCCAGATCCTACAATATTAATTATTTTTTTAATTCAATATTTTTGTATTTTTTTTTTTTTTTGTGAATATTTCTTTAATAATTTTTTATATTTAATTTATTTTTATATTTTTTTAAGACGCCTTTTTTTATTTTTTTATTTTCATAGAGAGAAGATTGATGATAGCCTTGGGGGGGGTGAGTTCAGCAACACTGGGACAAGGAAGCGGGATATTGACATTCTTGAAGATTGACAATTTTGATATTGACATTTTTTTAAAACAAAAATTGGATCTTTTTTGAGAAGCAAAAAAGACTTGGAGTTGCGGAGGGCGAAGGCCGCTAGCTGCGGCCTTGCCTGCCCCTTTTCGAATGGTGGACATGGGTGGCTGAAGGTAGGTGGGGATATTCTGGGGATAATGGCATAATAGGTTTTCTTTGTGTGTGTGTTTACATTTATATGTATATTAAACTCCTCCCAATTTTAAACTTTATAGTTTTTTTTTATTATCCTTTTCCATGAAATCTTATATATATATCTGCTTGTGTAGTATATTGAAAATTTATTTTATTAGAATAAATAAAATATGTTTGGCCAAAATATTGATTGGTTAATTTCCCCTTTTAACATATAATTGCTAGCCGGCACAGCTTTAGGTCTCTACATGTGCCATAGATAAATAAATTTGTGGTCTGGTTTTCTGCAGCCACTGGCGCCCCAATATATGGACATGTAGAGATCAGGAAATAGTAAAAGTATAAAATCATCATTGTTTGTTTTTAACAATGACTTTCTTCTTCCATTATACTAAAAATATATGAAATGCTCTCGAATCATCAATGTCGCCCGCCGGGGCTCGAATTGTCGCGTTCCTTTTTTAGACCTACGAGAACGGAGCATGTAGGGAGTGACTTAATACAATTTCCTTATTAAATTTTACTAGCATAAACTTTCGACAACAATGTCAACACCATCCTTGGAATGTATGTTGTGCCTAAAGAAAAATTTCTATATTAAAATTGCAAGTGTAACATTTTGACAACATACCACTGTCGCGTTCCCTATTTTAGACCTACGAGAACGGAGCATGTAAGGAGCGGCTTAGTAGGAATTTCCTTATTAAAAGCAGAAAGTGTAACATTTTGGCAACTGGGTCTCTACAATAGGCAAGGCGTTTGATATAGAGATAAGCAATGTAGAACTTGAGCATAAAAAATATAATTGGAAGAATGGAATATCAGATAATATACTAGGTACAGAAGAATTTGGAGGAATGCAGTTCCAAGAAGAAGTTTCATGTCGGCGAGAGAGGGACCCTCAGGGGAGCCCCCCCCCCGTTGATGGACTTCTTCCTGGAATGTATGGGGGCGTCGGGAATAGCGCGGGGGAAAAATAACGATGTCTCAGGAATGTGGGGTCCAAACGTCTCAGGGGTTTCAACTTACATCCATACTCTCTCCTGCTTCTTCTTCCATGAAAGAAAAATGGCGGACCCTTCCTTTTGCCTCCCTCGTTGTTTCAACCATTCCTCTAAAAGAATTGCCTTCTAACGATTTAGCCACCTACTGAAGACGCTGCTAGCTACTTCATAGAGGAAATTATAGCAACAGATCTCTATATTACTACAGATGAATAAAAAAAATAGATTTATACACAAGGGATATAGTGTGGGAAGTTTAGGACAGATGTGTAAAGACACTCCCATTAAATTAGGGCTCACGTGTAATTAGGAAGAAAGGAGGGAAATATCGAATTATTCCTGTTCCTTCACTATGTTAAAATGATTTGTGAATAATGGTCGGCTCTGTCATCAAGACATAGCAATAGCAATAGATTATAGCAATAGATCTCTATAATTTCTACAGGTCAATTGCGGATAGATTCATATTAAGGCATCCCTTTTTTTTTATAACCCAAATGACACAGACAGTAGTCATACTATAGATCTATTTGCATCACACCTTACCCTCCTAACTGCTTAACAATAGCCCGAAGAATTAGAAAATATGGTATAGGGATATATTATAGAAACATACCTGACATAAGCGCAATAGTCAGAAATCAGAATAAAAAAAATACAATAGCCATAACTCTGCTCCATGGCTAATTCAAATTTCATAAGTTACATATTTTATTATTATAAAATTTAACCTTAGTTTAGAAATATGTAAATAGCCTGTACTTAGCATATACAAGTGGTTGTGATATTTGAATTATTTTTCTATCTGGATATATGTAGAAGGAACCCTACTTGTGAAGATTATATCTGAAGACTAACAAATAAGATTTAAAGACAAGCAAACTATACACTTAATAGTGGACGGCTCTCCCATCATAAAGATAGACGCTGGAATGGAACTGCCATCCATTTTACCGCCCCTACAGTCCAATGGACAATGACACACCCATCTCTTTGTGTCCCGTCCATTGAGATCATCCAACGAATTTGGAAAATCTCAGAAAGATGAACATGTTACTATTAGAGACTAAAATCCTGAATATAGAAGACCAAATTAATATTTCTATTGAGGTACAGTAAGTTAAAAATCAATATTTCAAAGAAGATATCATAAGTACCAGGTTCAGACTTCTAGTAGAAAATCTGATTAAACGTGCGGATATCATTTGATTCCCAATTTTATATTAAAGGTTCAATAGAGTGCAAAAGTAAGTTACCATCTGGATACATGTGAAGGACCCCGTTTTATAGAGATTATTCCGGAATCTAACAGATAGGTTATAAAAGACAAACATACTATAGACTTATGCTATTGTCATTAATAATCGTAACATATCAAACCTGGGTCTTCAATAAAGCCGTAAAGAGAACAACCTAATGAGTTTTAAGACAACATGTATCATATTAACCCTTTAAATCAACGAACAATACAATGAAAGCCAATGATGGAGCGCACTGAAACACAGACATTCACTACAGTGTACATGGCCAGCAATTTATGGGAGACTTGATTATTAACAACATTCTCTTCAAATAGGTAAGAATCATACTATATCTTGATCAGACAATGGGGAAAGGTAGATTCTTCACATGAGGATACAAGTATTATTAAAACCTAACAGATATATATATATATACCCTCAAAACAACCATGATAAAGTCGTGTTTTGCAACTGTTGCCGTGTCAGCATGCCACAGCAAATACACAGTACCCAACTCTATTACATCAGAGTTGGTAGTTCACACTAAAGGGGATTTATAATGAGGTGGGGGTGGTACCATAAAACACAAGAATGAACAATGTACTAGATAATTTATTTAATTAGGCGAGACTTAGGGACATTTATACTAGCGAGACATTCTATATACATAATGATTTAGGTAGAGGTGACTTAAGGATACTATTCCCTCTCTATAGATTGGAGAACATAGATCTCCATCTTCTAACGGGACAAGACACGAAAATACAAACATTCTATCTTGTATTTAAAACCCTTTTAGGGCCCATTCTGATTCTAAATAGAACTGTTTCTAATTGAAAACTATGAAAGGGAGTTGGGCCATAATGGCGTGCTTACCTTCTCTCGGGAAAGCGGCGGCACGGACTGGTTCCTTACGTCCAGGCTCGTCTAGATAGATTCTCTACTGTCACTGAGCGGCTCTCTCTGTCTGATCTGATAGTCAAAAACGGGCCCTTTTATCCTAGCCTTTCTTCATTTCCATTCGTTGATCATGCCAAAGTTATTATTGGCTGGCATTTTGATTCGTCAGGAGCAAACACCACGTGATCAATGGGCATCTCCATTCGTTGGAAGAAAACACGCACGTCCCCATGACCACGCCCCCAATTTCCCGTGTTGCCGCGCGAGAAAGAAATCGTATATTGGATAAAACAAATTAATCCCTAAAATTAATTCCTTTGGGAATTAATTATATATATATATATTTTGATTATATTAAAATATATATATATATCCCGAGTATATAAAATTATTAATTATATGTTTAAATGACACATTGTTTTCCTTAGGTCACCTACTACCAAAAAAAAAAATGAGGGGAATATATGTACATATGGTACAGTAATATATGTACACATGGTACAGCAGTTCTCAGCACCGATGTCTCTGGATGTCTCCCGTCGTGTCTTCCCTCTGCCACCATGTATCTGCTTTTGGCATGGAAGTCTGGTGTCTTCAGGTGTCTGTTTTTTTGTACATCCTTCCAAGGGAGGCCCTGCGTCAGGGAAGGGGGCCTTTAGAGCATCGTCGGCCATCGTTGGGAGTTTTCCACCTAGGCAACAAACACTTCGGCGAGACACTGCGTATATATATGTTTATTGATGTAAATGAATGTTTACATCTTTGTTGGGTTTTGTTTAATGGAAAAACTGACCCAACAATTCCTCCCCCACCAGAGTGAAAGAATGCGTTTATTCCAATTCATATCTGTTTATAGTCTATGAGAAATATGAAGCCGGGGGAAATGCATTCTTTTATGATATCAGCAAGCAATCACTGACACTCGGACAAAGGAGGAATATACGGGCCATGAACCTGGAACATGTTAGCTCAATGTAAGTACTGGAGGTAATTCTACTCTACCATTTAATGGGCAATGTACTAAGCCCACCCTTTCGCTGTCTGGAATCCGGGGAATCTTGGCCCAGATGTGAGTCAAGTCCACATGTTCTCAGTCATGGTCTTCATGGTGGAGGTGTGGGATGGTCTAAACATCAATTCTATACAAACAAACTATTAGTACCTCCTAGATAACATAATTATTAAGGGCGCCAAGGAATTGTGTGTGTTAATATAGATATGTACAATTCCTAAAACATATCCAAAAAAAAAAACTTTATTGACTCTATAAGATATATATATGGCAGCAAAGGAATGACTATACATGGTTACCATGGTAATGGTAAAATAAAAAAGAATACTAAAATTGCAACTCCTATCAATGACACTAATAACAGGGTAAAACAGAAACGTGGCAAGTGAATATACACATTAAATTTGCACGGATACTATGTATGTCAAAGTGGGGCAATGCAGATATACGCGGAGAAAAAAAATAAAAAAATTTAAGATGGATGTTTACTATAGGTATGAATGGAATGGTTTGATATACATATATATAGGATATACTATGGTGAACAGATGCATCTATAAATTGTGATTAGAATCCTCATTCGGTACATTTGTCTGAAGATGGTAACAATGCTGTTACCAAAATGTCACACATAGTAATTATTCGTTATTTTACATACACAAATATACATGAATATAATAAAGGAATGATATATGCTATATAGTAATATTGAATAGATAATGATAATAAAACGGATAAATGTGCACTGAGGGTCTAGGACATTTCACTAGTATTTCAAATTCTACTTGGAATATCTTAAAATTGTTCTTATCAACTCGTCATTGGGAGTGTTTTGTCTGGTATGTTCCCCGCTTCTCTTAAATCAGGGAAGAATATATATATATGAAGGGGATCATGTAGCCAATACGTTCCCAAACCAGGTTATTCCTAAGTCACCTTATCGTGATGACAATCTAACCTATCTTTGTTCTTTACCTGAACATGTAGTTAACCCCTATTATACATTGTTTAGATGATCTATAGAATGTGTACTCATACCTTTTACCCTCAACTCGAGTTCTTAACATCTCTCTGAAAATATTCTATTCTATGTCTACAATAAAAAAATAAGACTAGCTCATTGCTCTAGGCCATTTCACGGCCGAATCGATCTTCAAAAAAATTTTCCTACCTAGATCTGAAAGCTACACTGGCTTGTTCTGGTGATCTGCCTCAGAAGTTCATTTAGAAGTCCTACTAATTTAAAATTTACCTTATCTTATGATGAGTTACTCTCGTAATAAAAAGAAAATTTCTACTTATTAACTGATATTTAGACCTAAATTCGTTCTAACTAAACGTACGGTAGACTGATGGTCTTTAATTAGGTGATTAACTTTTGCTAGCCTGGGGCGATATAAAACGCAAAGAATCTGGACAGTCCATCTGTCACTTTGCCATCTGGTACCTAAAATCTGTAGACGGAAATCGCGTCGTCTAATCATAACTTGTCTCTTACACGCTCTCTCATTGTTAACTCTCATTAGAAACCCCCTTTAGACTATGACTTAAATCAAGGAGTTATAGGGACTGATTTACCCAGCACATGTTTCGCAGTTTCTGTCTATCGGGGATTGGTTCCAAGCTGCGCAATTCATAGAGGAGCTTCAACGCGCCGAACCTTCCAACCTCCCGTCTGAAATCCTCATCTCAGTCACGTTTAAAACGTCGTAAATTACGATGTCAGATCGGTTACCCGAGGTTTTCGTCGCTTTACACTTAGTCGCGACGTCGGCAATTGAATCCCCCCACCTAGCACAAAGTTCACCTGATACCTCTCCGTTCCCTCTAATGAGGAGAAGTTTTGCAGACTTCTGGCCTGACCGTGGCCTTCCACAAATACTCCAGTCTGAGAATCGAGACATGGTCATTGTCCGACTCTTAGAATTCAAGTTGATATGATGAAATAGGGTGATTGATTCCCTAATAATAGAAATCAAACTTATACTCCCATTGGGGGAGATCTAACAAATGGAGCGAATTCCTTTCCTAATAGTAGAGTTGTACTGTCCTGTGAGGCCATCGTTCTAACAAATACTGAAATCAAAATTAAAAATTGAATCTATGACCTCTTAATCCTATTCTAATGTATTTTGGGCTCACAATATAATAGTTTTTAACCTTCTTACACATTCATTACACCAATTCATTCATACACCCTCCCCCCTATCATTCATGGTGTGCATACAAACTAAAGTTAAAAGCTGCTACAAAGGCCAAAATACTCATTTATCAATATCAATAGATCCTAACAAATAATAAATATTTCAGGACAAAATGTGAAATCAAATAAAATAATAGAATTAAACAAATTGGGAACTAAAGCCCTATTAACTTAAATAAACGCCTCATACAAACTCTCTATAAATTATCTACTCATAGATAGATATTATTTATAATTAAAAGATAGATAAATCAAACTATGTTGATTGTCAACAATTGTATTCTGAAATCTAACCTACCACTCTAACTGTGTTTCTAATAGTTTGAAAATCTTCTTATCTTGACACTTGGTGTCTAAACAAATGATTCATCAAACTAGCACTTAAATGGAGCGAACTGAACTTCAAGCATTCACCTCATTGCCAAAATATGATAGGTCTACAAGTGCTTCCCAACGCTGCTTCCAATAGGATCAATAGTGTTCTTCTTTCCCTGCTATTCAGCTAACTCTTTCTTTGGACTTATAGGGCATTCAGTACCCAGCTCGTTCTGGAGATTAACAACAGAGATGACTTGCCATCCTATTACATCAATTCTTAGACTGTAATTGCCTTACACACTCTCATTAGAAAATTCTCTTTGGACTGTATAACTGGACCCAGGGATTTACAGGGAGTCAAGTTTTACCCAACGCAAGCTCCAAGTTATTCCATAGAGAATATGTTACAAGCACGCAATTGTCTAGTGCGTCTAAGCCCTTAATTGTTTTTAAAGTTGGACTACTGCTCAAAACCTGCAATAAAAAAAAAACTGAAATTTCTTAAGACCACAATCTAGGGCCTTTAACCTACATTCTAACACTTCATACTATGATCAAAATTTAACTAACTCTAGTACACATTTCTATAGGTTCAAATCAATGGCAACCTGGGCATGATTTACAATCAGTGGGTCTCTTGACCCTGGTTGAACGACGTATTCCAGGGCCGTCAACATTGCCACCTATTGCCCTATTTACTACCTCAGGCGGGTTCCCTAAGGTTGCTGTCTCTCGTGGTTCCATTGGTTTACAGTTCTATGGGAATATATGGGATACGTTGGATGTACCCAGTGATCCTCATCATCAGCGATACTATCTATTTGTTCTTGTGTGTTTCCGTCCCCGTAGGGTAAGTCTTTACCGGGGCATGATAGGCCTTCATTCTGTCTATGTGAATCTTGTCAAGTGCCCCGTCTCCAAATCCTTCAAAAGATAAACAGTGTCGCCTGTCCTTTGTAGTACCTCATAAGGTCCTCTATACCTTGGCTCAAATTTATGACGTCCTTTCGTCTCATGCATTCTCTTTACCAAAGCTAGATCCCCTGTTTCAAAGATCCTTAATTCTCTAGCTTCAAACTCAGCCCTGGTTCTCGTTGCTCTTCAAGTAAGTCTGCCTCATACCTCTCTCGCCCTTTCAACCTCCTCCACCAATTCCGCTCATAGAAGGCCGCCATCTCGGTAATTGAATCCTCGCATACAGGGTTAAGCTCCTCTTCCTGGAAAGGTTGTGGGAGCCTCAGCTCATGTCCGAAAACCAGTTTCGCTGGAGTAAATCCAGTACTAGAGTGTACAGTGGTCCTGATAGCTAAGGCTACCATTGGTAAGGTGGTATCCCAATTGTTCCCGCTGTACACCTGCGTAAGAGATTATTACCGTCCTATTGAGCCTTTCTACGGCGCCATTACTTGAGGTCTCCAGGCCGTGGTATTTACTGCCAACCCCATAGCCTTGCAGATCCCTTGAATACGCAACTCATGAATGCTGATCCTCGGTCAGAGAGTATCGTTTTTGGTACCAAAGGTAGTGATTATCCTTTCCAACAAGGCCCTGATCACCTGTATTGGCACACTGGTCCTTAGTAGGAATCAGGATTGGGATTGTGAAAAGATCCACAAATGGTCAGAATGC